>CABEEJ010000027.1:66121-100404 GCA_901482245.1 Timema douglasi | reverse complement strand
TTTCTAACTTCAACAGGCAAAGGAAAAAAAATAAAATTGAATAGCTCTAAAAGCTATTTGGAGTTAATTTATGTTAATTAATGGCAGGAAATAAATAAATTAAGTTCTATCAATTTGTTTAACATTTAGAAACTTGCATAGTGTTTCTTCCCTCCGAGTTAAAAAACTTAAATTGAGCACTTCTTAATTAATGGCGTGAGTGGTGGCAAAGGTATGATTGGTGGGGAGTACTGCCTCATGAAAATAGTTTACCCTCCTAGAATAGATCTGCCCCCATCTAAATTTATTTCACTACCCCTTTGTATTTTCGAATATGATATTATTTAAAACCAATCAAATTGTTTATAAAGGTATCGAATTAAAATTAATTTCAGGCGAGGGCAGTTCTAATTATCTTATAGGGGCATTTACATTTTTAAGAAATCAGAGGAAAGACCAATCGATATATTTTATCGGGTGGTGAAATCTCCAAAATAAATCCAGGCGAGCACCTCTCAAATATATTTTGCCGTGGGAGGGCCCCCGGAATTTTCTAAGTCTCAAAACCCCATTTTGGTTAGTCACCCCGCCCCATCTACACAAATAAGATTCCACCGCCATTGACCTAATATGGATAGTTCTAGATATGAATTATTTTTTCTCTAATAAGACTGGGGATTAAAAAAATGCGTGCTTGGATGAAAGGTTGAGTTACTCTTGCACACAAAGTCCAAAATTGTACACTTTTCAAATAATTACATTTACAACGTCATCAAATATATTGAAAACGTTGAATCTTATACATATGGTACAAAGATTGTACACATAGTTTAGATTTTGGTAGAATTTTTATGACCATAACTTTTCTCTACAGTAATTTTTTATGTATAAATGATATGAGGGTGAATAACTTGTTAAGCGTATAACCCGAACGGGTAGTAAGACGCGGTGCTAAATATTATTATTATTAATAACTTATCATGGAATTTCTTCAAAAATATGAATGATATTGATTTGTTTCCCTTTTTTTTGACAAACGCATTTATTAAATATATGTTTATATTGTCCATTTACAAGACTATTAACATAATAATGATTTTAAGATATTTAATTCACAGATTTTTAAATAAAATGAGACAGTTTTTCCCATTAAAGTGTAGAATTATCTAGAAAGTATTCCTGATTAAATAACATTGTTACTTATCAGTAAGCATATAATGTGAATTTATAAAATATAAATATTTATTTTATTAAATTTGTATTAGAGTGATATATACTTGTATACTAGTAGACAAATCTGCCCAGATAACTGTGTTGTATTAGGATTACCAACATCTTAATTTCTTTGAAACAACATTGCTTCTTAAAAAAATATGCCCTACGTTTAAATAGGACACCAAAATGTGCTTATTTTGCGGTTTATATTTTTTTCCCATAAAAATAAAAACCTTTCGCCAAAATATAGTAAAGAATTATGATTGAATTAAATAAAAATACATAGCCTAAACAGTATTTGTAAGGTTAAAAGGTTAATACTTTTGACACAGATTATAGAAAATTAACAAAATTCCAAAGTTAATTTGAAAATAAAGAAATTGTTGTTTAAAATTTATCTTAGGACGATCTTTATTTATCCTAGTGAATTTTAAAAGAACTGAACATTTAATAATAAGCTTTACCTGCATCAGTGGCTGCATAATCCAAGGCGCTAATCTTGCAATAGGCTTTACTGACGATGACAGGGAGATCGGGGTTCAAATCCCAGTCAGGTGTACTGAGGATGGTTTTTTCCAAATTGGGTTTCCCCTCTACTTCAAAGAAAATGCTAGTACACCTCCTATAAATTCAACCTTCCTCATTCCTAACTCATCAATGTATTTAATTCATAAAATTCATACAACCTGGACAGGTAGTAAGAAGCGGTGCTAATAATACTAATAATACTACTATTAATAATAATAATGTTAGTAATAATAATAATAATAATAATACACTTTCTTGCTATAGTTTTAATAAAAATTATTTGGATTTGTTCAACCAGCCCTTAAACATTGTCATTTTATATTTGATTATATTGAATGCACGTTTAGTAAAAAATACTTAGTTTTTAATCAATCCTAGTTAAAAATTCCATTGAGTTTCCTCCTACAAAACCTGGAAAGTCAAAGGAAAATACTTTAACAGGGAAACGAAAAATGAAATCAAATAAGGTCTAGAAAACTAATGGAATTTTCAAGTATGTTTGCAATAATCTTAGAAATATAATGTATAAAACTATAAAACTGTGTAAACTATTACTTGTAACTCTAATTCATACATTTTTTTTAGGATTTTTGTATTACGAATTTAATAGAAAACTGTGAAAATGCTGAAATATTTGACTATAGCTTTTCGTATAAAATACTGGTAAAGTACTTTTTTTTTCTAACCGAGTGAAGTAAAGGAATTTAAAAATAAACACCTTTAAAGTGCATTAACCTTGTTTGAATTTAGTTTTAAACAAATATTGATTTTCAGCAAATGTCAATTGAGTTTAAAATATAAACAACCTTTACGATTGAGAAGATAGATTAAAGTTAAATGATGTGATAATACAGAGCCAATGTTTAGTATTAGGATTACTACTGACCTTAGTATCTGACAATTAACAAGAGTTTCTAAAATTATATTCATGTATAAAGCTATATGATCATCTGATCGCTGATAGAATGAGTGTTAGTGGAACTGGGGGACATTTGGAGGGGTTTAGAGAAAGTGCATGGCTACATTTTAAAATACCCTTCTCCCCCACCCCCGGAAAAAATTTGTTACCATCTAGAGTCATTTAATTCCTATTTGATAATCTAAAATATGAATTAAAATATATCCAAGCACCAACATATTTTTTATAGACGATAAATTTTGTAAGTTTGTTTAAAATTGTCATATTTGTCTCAAAACTATAAAAAGGTGAAGGTGGGTATGGAACATGATCATTTCTTAACCTCTCTATTTTGAATGACCGCCAATCAGTCGTCGATTGACTCTGAATAAATTAATCATGTGATAACAAGAAATATTGAAAGGTTTTCTTGCACCTCTCTAATAACTGTCTTTTAACGTCAAATTTTGAGAATTTTGCTGTTACCTTAAATATTTCAAGCTAATTTCCTATCTGTATTATATATATGTATTAATTAAATATACTTATGTTTTACACACTCTTCTTACAGAATCCTTTAAACATTTTCCATTGCCCAGGCAGACAAACACAGAAATGCAAGAAATAACTATTATTATTTCGCTGTGTGTGGGAGAAAGACACGCTTAACACTAAATACGATTAAAAACAAACTCCAAATAGATTTTATAAGCATCCAATTAAATAAAAATACAAGTGAGTGTCACTTCCAAAGGCATCTAATTAAAAAAAAAGTCACAATAAAAATTAATCCAAATAGCTTCTAAATTAATCCAATTTTCAAAAATTAGCCTTCTCAAAATAGCTAATAGTGGTTTCTAATTTAAAAAAATTAAATCAAGAGCCACTCCAAAGAAATTCTAAGTGCATCAAATTTTCAAAAGTTTGCTGATAGAGCCTAGGGGCCCACTACAAATAGAGTGTAGAGTCAAACAGGGTTTAAAATTTTACCGAGGAAGAACCTCTGGATCACCCTCAATGAGCAGCATCCCTACTTCCAAAGAACATCCAGGGCCCCTGAGCTAAAATCCCAAGTAGATGAAACAAGATGGATGTTGACAAATATTATATCTAGGTGGATTTTCCATCGTTTCTATTCACAGATGTGGACATATTTTGTTTAAAGTACCTTTCTCATGCCTAACACTTAGTTTACATGATTAATTACGCTTGTGATGAATGTTACATTTAAAAACCAAAATAAGTTCATAGTTCGTGCTTGTTTCCACTATGGTGCAGCTTATAAGATAGGTCCATAGTGGAGCCCATCAATCTAAGTTGTAGGCATTAGACGTAAGTGCAATGCACACTTCATTTACCTTAAATGTGGCAAGCTTTTCCTGCACGTTTCCCCTATAGCATATCGTATATTTTAAGATAAAGCTATACATGAAAACATCATAAAATATTGATATCACCACTGTAAACCAAGATAGATATAAACTCATGGACATTTATTTTAATAAACTTGCCTTTAACGAACAGCCTTTTTTTAATATTGAATAAAAACTCATTTGTATTAACATAAAAATATTTGATTTATGAAAGAAGCTCAGTATTTTGTATTTTTTGAATGACAGTATGCTATGAAATTTTAGGCATCTTTGACTATAGTAAATGGACGTCAGAAAATAAATGAATATGTTCACTTCGGCAAAATGTAGGACAACTATAATGTTTTATACTAGTATTGTCGGTGACCTGGTGGTCTAGGGGAAAGGTGTCAGACTTCTGTGCTGGCGGCCGGGGTTCAATCCTCGGTCCCGGCACAGATTTATCTGATTACCAAACCCTCTCTTCACCTCTGACAAGACATCTTGTGAATGTGGGGAATGCCAGGCCTCCACCGTGGTTCGGATTCCACGTTAAACTCTAGGTCCTCCATTTTCATCTCACAGACACCCTACCATTACACATTAGCGTAAGTGCGTATAACCCGAACGGGTAGTAAGACGCGGTGCTAATAATAATAATAATAATAGTATTGTCGATTTTCGTCAAAATTGGATTTAGAAAAATATTCCTGTTCTTCCCATTGTTATGGTTCTATAAATTATGTATTTGTATGGAGAGAGTGGTGCCTTTGTGAGAAGTATGATGAATTTGGAAAGGACAACCCAATCTGCATGCGATAAGCACAGCGTAGTGCCAGTGACCTAGAAGTTATACCTCATCCGAATTAATTATAGAAAACGAATTCAGTTTATGGAAAAATTCCATTTCACCACGGAGGTCACTACCAGGGGGCTACTTACCCCCTCTCCCAAAAATCTCTGTTTTAATATGAAAATTTAAACTCCACGTCTTGAGAAATTCATAAATGACGAAGGTAATTATTTTTATATTATTTATATATTTATAACCGTAATCGTAATATTCTTGCTATTATTGATATCATTTTGTAAGAAATATCTATTCTTGATTTAAAATATAAATAGGTTTATCCTGTCATCCTCTCCAAATAACAAGAAGAAATAGTAAGCCTAGTCAGTTTAGGGATGTTAATATGTGAAAATGTAATACCTCCTTATACACGACAACCTGGTTCACTCTCAGAAGAGAATTAATGTAGTCAAGTTATTGTCAAGAAGGTTGGATGTCACTTGACACAGACCCCAACTTATTCCGTACTGGAATTAGTTTGTAAAACATATGCCGACAACATTACTTTGTTCTATTTATCCATACACTAAATTGCATAAACAGAATAAAAATAAATAGATTAAAAAGGAAGATTTTAGAATATGAATATTGAATTCTTTTTATTATCACGTGTCACTACCTGTTCAGGCTATACGCATGTTTGATCATTAATCTAATGAATAATGGATGAGGAAGGAAGCATTTTAGAGGTAATATACCAAGATTTGCGTGGAAGGAGAGTGGAAATAATTTAGAAAATCACTCTTAGTAGATCTTAGTAGGATTTTAACCTCGATCTCTCCGTCTTCAACAGTCCAGTCTATCATGAGAGTGACACCTTAGACCATTCCGCCACTGGAGAGGGTAAGACAATATTAAAATGGAGCCAATCATTTCCAAAATATTTATATATTTAATTAAGAACTAAGTTTGGCTTATATTTAATATGCTGTAGGAAGTTAATTTAGAATATTCTAGTTGTTTCTTAGAAAAAAATTAGTTAAATTCAGTTGAAAAGCTCATAAAAATCAAGTGAATCCTTATATTTTGGTATTGATTAAATATATTATGAAGGTGATAAAATAATAAGTCATAAATATTGATGAACAAGTTTAACATTAAACTAAATATAATGTTCCAAGTAACGTGATGTAAAAAGGAGGGAATTAGTAGGAACCATGGAGAACAGAACCACTCTCTTCCACAAAGAAAACGGGCGGTAAACCAAACTGAGGATTAAAGAAATGCAAACGTAGATTTTATTACGAATGGACATTTGAAGCACCACTTAGAAGATGCAAACATACTTTATGCTATCAACATTGATATAATTTGTCTATGTCATTTGTGTTATTTTGTAGTTATTGATAATATTTATCAAAAGAGACAGTTTCAAATCACATGACTTGACGTATAAATATGTGAAAGTAGATCTAGATCTAATTTATGGACGTTCATAAAAAAAAATGGGATACAGTATATATATATAGTTTTGGCTAAGTGCTGTATTTATGTTCCTGTTAAATATTTAATATTATTAAATTAAACTATTTAAACTATCAAAGTTGACCCATCATTAATCCCTACAAAAAAAATGCAAATAACATATAATTTTATAACTCTTGCAAATAGTATCATCTAGAATATTTTATTAGATGTTGATAATTTCATCATGAAAATATCATTTAAAATGTTTTCAATTACTTCAGCCAAAACGTTTTTTCACCAAATTGGTACATAGCCAAAATCTTTGTTATATCATCATCACTTTGATACCTTCTAAAAATTAGCACGTTTAAAATGGTTGCCAATTCATAATATGAGTGTATTCTTTCGATTTAATGTCTTTTAAAATGTAAGTATAATTTATAATGTGTATCAATATGACCCCCCCTTTGGGGAATATCATTGATGTATGGTAGTATAAGTATAACTTGAATTTCCTTATTTTTTGGGACAAACATGCTTACGTGAGGAGTGCTAAAATAAACTGTATGCAAAGACAAAACAGCCAGAAGAAGTGAGTCATAACCAGACCTAACATACTTGGCAGAGCTTCGTAATCTAAATAACCTCCCATCTTCAGATCTCTCAACTTCCCGCTAGGAGCGTGCCAAAGCACTTTGTAGCCACGAGTTATACCGGTTAAGAGTTGGGTTTATATTTAGTTCACTTTTAGTCGAGGATGCTATAAATATGCTAGGTACAACCAAACTACAGGCAGGAATCGGAAGCGGCTCTGTGTTGAATTATCCCTAGCTAATGAAGAAACCGAACGTCTTAAATCTTAGTAATTTATTATGAATATTGGTTAGACTTCTTCTAGTATATCCAATGTAAAACTTGCTATTATAGGTTTGATAATATTTAGAGTTTGTATTTTGTCATTTAACATAAATCCATATCAGTTAAACTTGATTAAAGGGAAATATTAGTTTAAAATTAATTTTTATAACAAGATGCACTGAAAATCACATTTATTTATAAAATAGCGTTGAGATTTTAATTGATCGCAATAAAAATTAAAATAAATACAAACTGAATATTTTTATTCACACGTTAAAGGGAAACGGAAACGTATGAAAATAAATATTTATAAAAAGTTGAATTATTTTACCAAACATGGCTAGACATTTTCATACCCAAACAGATATGGTTCATTTTATCCCCTGTTTTTTTTTGTGGTGACATAGAAAACTACTGGGTTATAAGATGCTTAAGGAAACAAACTATGTATCGGGCTATCTAAGAAAAGCTTGTTAGTCAAGTAAACAAGCTGTTCATTAGGGGGGTTAAGAAATTAACTGTTTACTGTGGTGGCTAAGGAAATTACTCTTAAGTGTGATAATCAAAGAAATCACTGTTTATTGCGATGGGTAAGGTAATCTTTATTTATTGCGGTGGCTAAGTAATTCACTGTTTATTGTGTTGACTAAGTAAACCGATCTCTATTGCGTTGACTTAGGAAACCATTGTTTACTGCCATTGTTTACTGTAGCTTATTTATATGGAAAGTTCTGTATATTTTTCCATATCGTTTTGGGACTATGAACGATATATACTTCACATTCGTGCACACCGCACTTTCACACTATTTAATTATACATTTATACTCTATTTGGTCTTCGAAGCTTGTTATTCGAAGGTGGCTGAAAAGGCTATAGAGCTACAACAATATCTTCAATGTATGGTGCTTTTGACACTCGTGTTAGTGGTTTAGTGGTATAGTTTGTTGACCATGGAAATAGCCTCATAAAGCATAAACAAACTAAATCATTATAAGGACGTCAACAATGGTATACACCACTATAGATTTAGCTTACCGGTGGAAAAATTGTCAAAAATATTTTTAAAAAGACCAAGAAAACTTCCACTAGAGTTTGAAAAATGAGGAATGGAATGGTGAGGATTTTTATAGAACCAAATTTATAAATATATACATTACAGAATTATATATTAATTGTACCACATTCAAAGTCAAGAATACAGAATTATATATTAATTGTACAACATTCAAAGTCAAGAAAGTAGCTACTCAAAGAAACTTGAGATAAACCCGGGAATCAGACAAAGCTATCTTATTTCAACAACAATCTTCACCTTAAACTTGCTAAGACATTAAATAAAATAACAAAAATGAACATGGAGAGAAAAATTGTAAAGAAATTCACTTTAATAACTATCGCTGACAATATTGTGATATTAGGAATAAATAAGAGAGAACTTGAAAATAAGGAAATCGAATTAACTGCGAAAGCATCAAAGGTAGTACTGGAAATTAATTAAGAAGAAATTATTACATAATTATAACCCACAAATTATGGGATGATATTTACACATACGTTTAAATTAATGTAACAACCCACAATTTGAAAGCGTAACATTTTAGTTAGCTGGGAGATATCAATAAACAAAACTTAGTTTGAACTGAAGTACTAGAACAAATATAAACAGCTACAAATCGATTTTATGCCTTACATTAGATGCTGTATTCCTCACTAACATCGGGAAAAAACGTTGAAAATTATAATAACACAATCATTTTGTATTTATATAATTATGGATAGGAAACGTGAACATGAGCAAAGAGGAGCAAGGATAAACTTTTGTTTTCTGAGAATAAGGTTTTAATTTACAATTATTACTGTTTCCGGCCTGTGGGCTTGATCAGTTTTTATTCAAGCCATATATTTTTCCAATACCGGCTAGATACTTCTATCGTATCATATGCCTTATAATCTTACTTGAGACTAGGACAAACACAAAACCCATAATGCATCACTGTAAAAGGGTATACACAAATTTTACCAATGATACATTTTTCGGCCACGCGGGAAATCTAACCTGTGACATACACGCTACTAACTGAGCTAAAGTATCGGATTTTTTAGAATAAGGTGATGAGAAAAATTTTAGACCCCATACATGATCATGGTCGGTGGAGGATTAAAAATATTAGAGAATTACACCAGCTTTACACAGATCATGACATGGTAGCGGTAGTAAGAGGAGACGGAATCAAATGACAGAGACGTGTTATAAAAAGAAACACAAAGGTCATCAAGGATGTACACGAAGGACATCCGGAAGGAGAGATACCTTTGAGTTGATTAAGAAACAAATGGATAGATGATGTAAAGAGGGGTGATAAGAGAGATAGGGGCCGAGAAATAGATGGATAGGGACAAGATAGGTTTGAAGCAACTGATAGGGTATAAGGACCCTAGCTATTGATCAGCTTTTGTTTGATAGGCTAGATTAATAATAATAATAATAATATTTCAGGCCTTAGCCGGTAATTTATTTGAATAGGCATTGTAAATGTATTCAACATAACTTATACTCAAAGCTATATGCAAAAACTATAGTTAAAATATTAAAAGAAGGATAACATATAGGATAGCCTATATAAATACCATCCAGAATAGTAAACCTTGTTTCTATCAATTTCGCAGTCAACACATTCAGAGTTGTGTGGGGGACTAGGTGGTTTAGGGCTAAGGTGTCAAACTTCTGTGTTAGGGGTCCGGAGGTCAAACCTCGGTCTCGGCACAACCCTTCCTTCACCTCCGGAAAAGCGTGTGCTTTCACGCTTTGTGAATGTGAGGAATGCCGGGCACCCACGTGCGGGCACCCACCACGTGGTTTTGATCCCACGTTAAACTGTAGGTCCCCTCTGCTTTTCACCGTCATCATCTCACGTATCATACTATCATTTGAGGATAATGGAATTCACCTTAATGGTGTCCCCACCTCAGAAATGAATTCCTCCACACACCAGGAGAGCAGAGGTAAGATAAGGTCACATGGACAAGATCTAGAGCATTCGTTATTGAGAGTTGCATGGGTCATACATGTTTTGAGTTCGTTATAAATACACAATTTCTGTCCTGATTATTTAGTTGCTTTCATGTCATCCAATGTGAGTGCACCTTCTTAAACCCATCCTACTAAATCTGTATCTATTCTAGTTTAGTACGCAATTTTTGATGGCAACTTGTGTCCAAAGCTCTGTGGTGTCAATATAAACTTTCCTATAGAGTAAAAACGACAATTTCTTTTGAATACTTTGAATTTTAACCCTCTCAAGTGTTAAGCTTTCGAGCTGCGTGAGTTGTATTACTAGTACTAACAATTTGAGCGAAACATATAATTCATGGCACAACTTAAAAGTGGATTATTTATTACAAATATTTCCCAAAGATTTTAGAATTAACACTATTTCTCGTGTTGGGTTTGTTGAACCAAAATCTTTTTTTGAAAAAAAATTGATGGATTTAATTTTAAATTGTCTGTAATCAGGAGGTCCTTGTCTCGATAATCAAAAGTGACAGCCCTAGATCACATGACTTTTATGTATATAATGTAAATTATAGTGTATTAATATTCCCTACCTTTCAGTTTAGATGATAAATAGATTTTTCAGTTGTTTAGGGTTCCCTGGTTTGAGTACCTGCCGAACCGAAAAATAACAGTTTCTTAGACAAGTGGTGTTGTCCAGGCAATCTACGTATCACAATTCTAAAGCCAATTTATCTTTATACACAACATGTCACTCAACACCATTCCTATATGTTGTTTTACAATATAAATACATTTACACCTCCCTGGCAATGTTGGTCAACAAGTTAGAGTTGGAGGAGCTGGTCCATGACAGCTTGTGTTGGCTCAGTTTTTGTAGAAAATAAATATTCAACATAACATGTTTGAAGACATAGGAGGCTCTGCACATGCGTTAACGAGTCAGTCTTTATAATTAATGCCTCACGTAATTTGTTTTAATGTCAGTTAACCCTTTTTGGAGGTTAGTAGGTTTGCATGTTTTTTTTAGCATCGCGTCTTATTACCCGTTTGGTTTATACACCTATGTAGTAATTACTATAATGCGTTATGAAAGAGGAGTGATGAATCTATAGTAAGTGACACGCATTTGCGTAGAGGGAGAATGGAAAACTTTCTAGAGGAATCCACCCTCAGTGCGCCCAACCAGGATCAAACCCCAATCTCCCCATCATCAGCAGACAGTCTATTGCGAGAGTAGCACCCTAGACCATGGGGCCATTGAATCGGGTATTTGCTTATTTTTCATGGTTATGGAGAGGAGAGAGAAGTGTTAAGGTTGTTCTCAAAATCTACGGATGGCATACGTAGAAAGCTATCAAATCCACTCTGAAAACATAGGCAATTCGTTATTCCCGTAAAGGCAGCTTCATTTCTACGTTTAGCCAAAATATGACGAGTCCCCCACCGTTTTTTACGTTTTGGTTTTTTTCTGCAAGAGTACACTTCCTGCCAACCCAATACATTAAGAAACGGCAAATAATTATGTCATCCCTATGTCCATAAATATGTAGACTGGTTAAAAACTAGAAGATGGCCCAGGATTTTTCTGGCCCAACAACTTGGCATAAATAAACATGGCTTACTTTTTCCATATGTTGGCTCTCAACATGTTGTTCAACACCTTGGGTCCAACTAGTTACATAATAAACAAGGTTTAATATAACATTCAGTATAACACGTTTTAATGCCCGTGTGGTGAGCTGTCGGAAAGCTGTATAATTTAATAACAAAGGATAAATGTGAATATCAAACAAATATCACCAGCATTTGACTGGACTTGTAACTTGGTAGTAAGTCCATCAGTATCAAAATAACAATGGGAGAAGACAACACTTTACGATGCCAGCGGTAATTTAACCGAAATTCAATATCCTAGGTATTGTCTGAGCATACCAGTTGAGTAAGCTTTTGATGAGTTAGCTCTAACTATTTTTGCCATTCAAATTTAAGTGGAAAATACTAGAATTTATAGTTATTGCATCTATGTTTCTTGATTAGACCGATGTTTACAAGGCAAGGGGATGATAAAATTATGTACTCCTATTTAATTATCCTTACGAATAGCTAATATTTCAATTGATTTTCAATTCTTAATACATAGTAGGACTTTATTTTTTATTATTATTATAATTTTCATCACCGCGTCTTACTATTCATTTGGGTGATACATATATATGTAGACAACTAATTATACTAAATTAAAAGGGATAGGAAGGTTGATTTTAGGGAACGTATCCCAACATCTGTGTGAAGAGAGAGTGGAAAACCATTTAGGGAAAACCATCCTTGGTACACTTAAACAGGATTCAAACCCTTACATCCCTGTCATTTTCAGTCCATTCTAGTCTAGCGGGATAGTGATGCCTAATATTATGGGGCCTTAGAAGTGGGTAGGAAATTTAATTTATATTTAAATATAGCAACAAACCGTGAATGTTTAGTCAGAGGTGGCATGATTGAATCACATTCTGGACCTGGGTAGGTGGAGAGGGGCGGGTTGGCTAGAATCCTTGAGATAATGGAAGGTTATTAATATACAGCTGTAGCCTGCTAGCGTGAATATTTCACTACTGTGATACATTTCGATGAAAACCATAGAGACAGCTTACTTTCACCAGAGGAAGAAACAAATGAAGACTTGAATAGGATTCATCTCATGGTGCTTTGTATTTCATCCCATTCTAGAGGACTAGAATTTCAATGAACTAAAGAGTCCAACTTGAATCACTCTGGTTCCCTACTTTGGATCACAATGCATACATGAGGGTTCTTGTATCCTGCACACACTATCACTTTTTGATCCAATGGAGTATATCAATACAAGCACTACAAAATAACATAGCTTTTGAACAGACACAGCATCTAGCATGTTGGTCGTTGACTCATCACTAAAGCCTGGAGGTTTATTTAATTAGTCCAATTATATATTTTAATCCTGTCAGTTAGAGATGTTAAAGGAGGAATGTCGACGAATTAGGATATTTGGGACTGTATTTTCAGTTTTAATTTGGCATGTTTTTACTTATTTTATGAACTATACATATGTTCAAAGATATTACATAATATTACATATTTTGCGTGTTTTTATTTTGTTATTATTTCTATGCCTTTCATAGGGAGAATACTTTCGAATAATGTGTTACTGGTTTTCAGACAAGCTGTACTTTGATAAAGGAATGCATCTAATGATGGGATGGCATTGATTAAAGTCCGAAACAAGTATGCTGTCTAGTCAGAGAGGATTATAGTTGCTGTAACTTTACTTAGTGCCTGACGTTTCTCGACCTGTGAAGGGGAGAGAATGAAGCGTCTCTCGCAGCGTGTCAGTTTGTAAATACAAGTCAACGAGTTTAAAAAAAAAGTCATTCTTGAATATGATTAGATCATTTCACCATTTTCCTTTGGTAGGGAAACGTAACCGGTATAAAGCGGCAAGGTATATAACAAATAACGAAAACGGAATCAAAAATATATCTATAAAATGTGATTTTATGTTTGTCACAATAATACTGCACGAGAATGGTATTTTTAAAAGTCCCCAACTATATATATATATATATACGTGCAAGGGTAATATTAATGCTGGCTAGTATGTCAAGATCAAACATTAAACCTCAGACAGAAAAAATTAATTCTAGGAAACTAAGTTTGAAAAATCTAGAGTAATTTGATCTTCACTTTTTTCAAAGAGCTGGCAACAGTGGAGGTTTCATTGATAGTTCGTGGTGTTTATATGATTTCTAAAATTGTTTATTTAATGCGATTTATTTGAATTCTTGAATTAATGGGAAATTTAAGCGGTGTAAAACCAACTAATAACAATTCGTCTCGTTTAAAAGTGATTATTGTATGTGTGCATATCTATAAAAGTGTGTTTCTATAATTCCTTAAGAAATTTGCAGCCTCAAAATTAAATTTCGTTTCTACTTTTTCCAGCTCATCCTTACAGTTGACTTAGTTCAAAATATCTCAACGGGGGATTTCTCCTTCTAAAATACCAAATACCTCATATTTTATTTGTGTATTTCGTCAATTTGCAGACACAGAATAGCCATTCGAAATATAATTAGGGTTCAGCCTATTACTAAGTGTTTCTTGAACGACCGATTCGTGTGTCCATGATTCCTCTTACCCTTCTATAATGTTTTCTTTCAAGCTGTATTTTTCAGTTTTCCACTACTACAATAATGTAGGCTACTATCGATTTCACGTACATCCGTACAGTACTGTTGGATTGAAAATTGTTAACGACTTCTACAACTGAAAGTATTTAATACTTGACTCAACTATTGTCACCTTATTAGCTTGCGGAAGAATTGGTAAACATTATCTGAAGTGTTCCCCCAAAATTAATTTTTTTTAACCTCTGACAAGACATCTTGTGAATGTGGGGAATGCCAGGCCTCCACCGTGGTTCGGGTTCCACGTTAAACTGTAGGTCCTCCATTTCATCTCACAATCACCCTACCATTACACATTAGCGTTAGTGCGTATAACCCGAACGGGTAGTAAGACGCAGTGCTAATAATAATAATAATTAAAATTTTCTCTAAATTGAAAATGATTATTCATCATAAGGTTATAGCTTATTCTGTCTGTAACAAATGATTGACTTAATATATTACATTTTTCAGGGTCATGGCTGACTCATTATATATTAGCATTTTTGCTTCTGATGATGCTTGCATCATTCAATGTCATCCTCATCCTTTTGTTTTGCGTTGAGTGCAAAATACATGCTGGTGTAAACTTGTCCTTGTCAGATATATCTTGGATGATTTCCGAAAAGGAGATGTAGAATCTTCCCCTAATTAAATTCTTTCCACTTTCGTCCTCGTAGTAATAGTGTGCTTTGTACATCTTGGAGAGCCAAATTTTCACAAACAAAACAAACTTCTCAATGAAAATATAAAATATGGTTTCTCATATCTTCTTAGTCTCGGCCGATGAACCAAATTTGCAAATGAAGGCAAAGTATTACCTGAGAGGATAACTGGCATTTTCACTATAACAGATTAGTTCTGTCAATGTATCCTCCCAATCTTTCAAGTTTATTTTAATTAGAGTACCAAGTAATTAATTAGTTTGAATATAGGCCTATATACACACAAATGTAATTATATATATATTTATATATATATACACACACAAATGTAATCTTAAATTAAATTAGTATGATGAACGTAACCTGTGTAATTTATATTTGCCAAAAAAAACACTTTTTTATTTACTAACATGAATACGAAACAACAAACAATACTATGAAAACAGATCACTTTAATATAATCAGGCATTTCTCTGTGGATCTAGCTTGGGAATCTCTATTCTAATTTCTGCTTGCTTTTGAAGTGCAATTAACATGTCGAAAAATTAAATGGATTAAATAAATAAAGATTTTATTTTCATATTTTTTTATTTTTGGTCATTTGTTAAGTTTGAAGGTTTTTCTCACCTCTTGGATGTTTCCCCCCACAATTTCACCAAATTTCAGCATTCTAGCTTATTGATAATTGCTAAAAATTCTCTAAACAGATATACATGCATACATACAGATATAATTAAACTTTGATTAAAATAGATAATTATCATAATAAAATCGAAAGGCACAAAAGTGGTCACCTGCAGTGCATTCATAGCACACATAGCTTGAAATGAACCAGTCTTCAATTACTCTGATAATAGTTTGATAGGGATTTATAAATAACAATATTATACTCTTCTATGTAAAAAATTTCTATATTAATTCAAATATGTATAAGCATATATATCAAATTCTTTTATGTAATTTTTATATGCATTAAATATCAATAAAAAGTACCTTTTCCTTGAAATTTTGCCTCTAAGTACTATTCCAAATTTAACAACCTCTAAGTTTATTAGACTAAAGTTATTCAAATGGACAAAGCAAGCCTACTGCAAAAATACTTTTGGAATTAAATAAATATTTTTGAAATGGGACAGCTCATAACTCTATTATTATCTGTAAAAGTAGACCGGATCTTTCAATCAGCGTTCTTTTAAACCCAAATAAATAAAGTGGTTAAAACATACTAGCCCAAAGAGAATATGTTTACCTTAATGCATCCGCTTTCGTTCTTAGTGAAATAAACATTTTATAAACAAAAAGTATCAGTCTCTTAACTTTTTGAGCGTGTTTAAAAAACAGTATTATAATCACATTGCCACACATATTTTAGATAATGCCTATAGCCCTTGTGAAAGAAACATGTTCTAACGAATTCACGTGAGTGCTGATTGAGTTTACATTCAAATATCCAAAACTAAACCTGACCATTACTTTTACCACGTTTGTATTTTCAATCTCTGCACGTGGTGGAGATGGGCTCTTAGTACCAGGAATCTACTGACTAAGGCAACCTTTTAAACTTCGTGAACTGCCAACTGATGCCACGTTTAAATGCTTTGTATTGAACTATTTATTAAACTGTAAGTAGTGAGTCCAAGCTATGTCGAGTTAATCATAGTACTCTCATAACCATAAGACTATTGATTATTGCTGGAAAATTTGACATTATAACATTTATATTAATTTACAGCTAAAATGTAGACGATTAAAAACAATTACTATAAAACATTATTTTATTACTCACGTTTTATTTTTTTAATTTATCTTATCTGTTGACATATTTTAACCAATCTTATAAAATAGTTTGCTAGCCAAGTAAATGTTTAATAATATATGGGGAGATAAAAGAAATGTATATTTTTAGTTTCAAACAAACATCATCAGTCACATATTCTTACACACCATTCTAGTATCAGACTGTATTGAAAGTCACCGGGACGTCATAGTTTGAATCCCCTTTGAAAGTAATGAAGATTTTTTCCCTAAAGGTTTTCCAGCTCTCCCTAGACGCAAACGTGCGCATCTATCTATACCTCCTACCTTCTTCATCACTAACCACTATCAAAATTTACGTATGCATATAACCCGAACAGGCATTAAGACGCCGTGAAAAAAAGTAATACATCATTCCGATATTTTAAAATGTACATAAAATATTGTGCTGATAAATAATGTATTGTAACAAGAGGGAAGCAATGTGGAGGAAATAATTTACTCGACAGTGGAGGTGTTGAGTAAATTTTAAGATCACCTTTTTATCTACGTCGGCTACTAAACATGTTTAACCTTTGGCAATAGCGTTTAAGATGAGACCATTATTATTATTATTATTAGCACCGCGTCTTACTAACCGTTCGGGTTATACGCACTTACGCTAATGTGTAATGGTAGGGTGATTTGTGAGATGAAATGGAGGATCTACAGTTTAACGTGGAATCCGAACTACGGTGGAGGCCTGGCATTCCCCACATTCACAAGATGTCTTGTCAGAGGTGAAGGTGGTTTGGTAATCAGATAAATCTATGCCGGGACCGAGGATTGAACCCCGGCCGCCAGCGTAGAAGTCTGACACCTTACCCCTAGACCACCAGGTCACCGACCATTCATTGTTATAGAAGGTAGTAGATTCCTACTTTACACCAGATGATTATAATTTGCATCAATGCAGTATTTTACTTGTTGAATCGCTGAATCATATATACGAGCTATATTTTTCTGGAGTCACCCCAATGAGCTTTGTGACAGTTCCTTACATAGTTTTTCTTTTAGAGTTGGTATTTCTTGAAACACGTCATTTTTCAAGGCTCAAGAAAGTTAAGAATGTATAGATGCTAATTTTATAATAAAAAACGTCCATTAAATTGGCCCTCCTCTTCCCATTTAATAATTTGGATTAATTATTTTGAGTGCATCTCTAACACACCATGCAGAATGGGCTGGGTATCCATCCGTATTTCTGATACAACATTGTCTGGGTAGTGTCCAGTGGAACGTCTTATGTAAGCAAACTCTCCGGTGTGTTGGTGAAAATGTTCTCATCCCCATTTAATAATGAAGAAAATAATTATTAATTAATTGGTCCTTGATGTTGAGCTCATAAAGATCAACGCCAATCATGAAATTCATGTCATATAATTCTTGGTGAATGTGATATTTTATTTTGTTCACCACATATTACCATCTATTCTGGCCAGCTGCTTCATATTGTTGGGGTTAACTTAAAATAACCCCAATTGATTTGTCACACACTCCTTATGGTGTGGCCAGGGTTTTTACTGGGAGTGCATTTCCTTATCATTAAAATATTCCAATTTCTCTAAAACTATAGCCCTCATACCCTATTCTTAAAACTAAGCAGCATCAGTCAGTGTGATAAATTAAATTATAAAAACAGGGAGATAGAGAATATATATTTGATTTTAATGATTTTAATTTTATTCTTCTCATATAGGTCTACAATAAGTAAAATGAATTATTTAACATACGTGTTTCTGTGTATTTGTTTGCTCGTTGTTTCTTCTTGTGAATTTAAAATTAATAGAAAAAAATTGACACTCACATTAATAACCACCCTAAAAGGGTAAATAATTAAAATGGTTCCTGGGGTAGCCCTAAACATAAAGAATGAAGGTATTGTATAACAACGTATTGTGTATTTTCTCCTCTCTTCATCAACTCCAAATGTAAATATTAAAATTAAAAATATATTTTCCCCTATATTCATAAAGTCAAAGTAAAACGAATTAAATGAAATAATTATTTTCCTCTCTTAATCAAATCCAAATGAAAAGCATTAAAATTAAAAATAAAATGGTTTTTTTTTAATCAATTCAGAGCACAACGAAACATATTTTGTTCTCTCTTCAAAAGTCCAAGTATAAAGCATTAAATTCAATACTTATTTTACCCTCTCCTCGTCAAATACAATTGGAAGACATTAAACGCAAAATGTATTTCTCTCTCTCTTTATCAAATCCAAGTGGAAGCGACTAAACGCTAACATTATTTTTACTCACTCCTCAAATCTCTGAAGAGAAAGCATTAAACGCAAAATTTATTTTGTCTCTCTACAGAAAACCCAAGCTAAAAGCATTTATTTTGGCCTCCCTCAACATTAAACTCAAAATTATCTTTTCATAAAGTCTAAGTAAAACTCGTAAAGTAAATATTTTACTTGTTGTTGTGCTATATCACTTTTAAGAGAGTTTAAAATGGATCAGTTTTCATAAAATATCTTAAATTTGGTCTTTAAATTTTTTGGTATTATTAAGAGGACCAGTAGAAAATATATATAAATTTTTAATAAGCTTAAAATTAAAAGTCAATATATTTCATATAATCTACAATTCACTATACATCCACTTGAATCTATAAATACGAATATACTGTGTAACTTACGATTCTAATCTCTAAACATCATTATAAATAAATGTAAGCCTACCATTAGATATATAAACATTGATGATTCTAGAAGTAGGGTAGAATTCGATTCCTATTTACTACTTATCATAACTTTTATGATTATAAGCTCTATATTATTTAAACTAGCATTATTGAAGGTCAAAACACATATTGAAACTATAGACGTCATAACAATAACCAACATTTGTAATGAAATATTAGGTTTATTGCTTCTTAATGTTTGTAAAAATGAAACTAGAATTAAATAATGCCAATAAGATGATAGGTTGGGCCTATATCCATTTAATCCGATTTAGAAACAGAGAAGGTTTGCTTCTATAAAAAATATCTTTACTTGGACACATCTAGAAAAGTTGCTTTACCTAATTTAATTAGAAGAGGAAATAAATCGTTGGTTTTGAATTTATGAGGTTACTACGCGTAGATTTATTTTGTTGTTTGATAATTGTATATAAGTTTCTAATGAAAAAAAAATTATATTTTTTTATTTGAATGTAAATTGATTTTTTTGTCAAATAGTTATGCTCTTTATTAGAAACAGTTTTTGAGCCGGTCCAGGACAGGTTCATTACAACAATACTACCCAACCTAGCAAAACCTAACATTCTTAGACGCGTGAAAGGTTGGGGTTTGTTAGGTTGGGTTGGATGGTAGAAATGTATATTTGTGTCAGTTAATAATTCTACTAAGTAAATTATAAGGTGAGAGTAAAATAAAATAGTTCTATTTTAATTGAATAAATTCCCACAAAATGTATACACTCCATTTTGTTTTCTATAATTAAGCTCTCGACAAAACTCACTGTAGATCTGTTTATGTTTTTAGCACTGCGTCTTACTACCCATTCGGATTATACACTTATGTAATAATTACGCTAATAGTTGTATAAATGAGGAAGGTTATATTTATAGGTAGTATAGACGCCTTTTAATTGGGATAGATTGTAAAACAATTTTGGAAAAAAAAACTCACTCAATACACCCAACCTAGACCCAAACTTTTATCTCCCCATCATAGGCAGTCTAGTCTACTTTCAGAGTAGCACCTTATACCATGTTGCCACCTAAGCGAGCAACTGTATTTTTGAAAACATTTTATCACAATAGATAAAGGCACTAAAGTGTTTATTGCATCTTTGTTAATTTTCACATCCCCCTTACATGAAGAAAGTGTTATAGTTATTTTAACCAATATAAAGTTCTATTAGTCATTTCTCATAATAATGTCGGTAATATAAATAATCATCAAACAAATTCAGCACTTATTTAGCTATTTTAATTATAAAATCACTACATTAGGCCTAAATTATGCTAAGTTGACTCAATCTTGTTTATCTTAGCGTATGGTTGGACTACATTTCTTCTAGATATTTATGAAGGAATTTATAAAGCCAACAAGTACTTTCACCATTTTAAATTAATTTTTTCATTTTCATTATTCAGATTAGAGAAAATTACAAATACCGCTAACATTTTCGAAGCATTGGATATTGGCTGGTGTGTCAAAATGTTGTATACCTACTATAGATCTGAGTTTGATTGGTATGTACTGCATCTTCAGATTTAAAGTGATTAGTGAAGACATTTTAAGATACGGTCTAAGTATATAAATTTCAAAACCACTTATTTTACTCTTTACGCGTTGATTGATTTCTTCACTAGAGAGTGACTAAGAAAATTATAATAAGAGGTATAAAGCAGGATAGAAAATACCTTTTAATAATCAAAGATGATTTCCTTGATATTGAGAATTAAATAAATCTTTAACAATAGTTAGGGTTTTTTCATTTATTCAATGTATTCAACGTGCACTTTTTGAACCTACTGATTATATAGGCAAGTGACTTATAAACTAACTTATATCTAGAACAAGCATACAATCCAGTCCCCGGCCGTTAATTCATCACCGTGAAAGGGGAAACCCACATTTCACCAATGATAAATTATTTGGGGCATGCCAGGAATTGAACTCGGGACCCTTAACTCAGCAGACACTCGCTACCGACAGAGCGTAGGCTTTGGAAAAAAAATATTTAGGAATTTTAGATGACAACAACCCTATGAATTACGTAAGTTCAAGATTGGTTATTTGTATAGAGGCGTTGCGAACATTTTATCTTATCACTCTGAGAAATTTGGATTAGTTATACATCTAATAATGAAATAAAAGTCTGACATCTACCAGAAATAATAGGCTATGCCATGATATAATGAAATACCTACAATATGGACACTTTGTATTTCGACTCCACAGGGAATGCACACAAAGTTTTGGTAAAAGTTTGATTTCACTAGGAATTATTTTTACCATTTGGTGACCTCGGTGGTCTT
Organism: Timema douglasi; assembly: GCA_901482245.1. Lineage (NCBI taxonomy): Eukaryota > Metazoa > Arthropoda > Insecta > Phasmatodea > Timematidae > Timema > Timema douglasi. The sequence continues at coordinate 78,641 of CABEEJ010000027.1, read as the reverse complement.
GGGGTAAAGTTCTCACCTTAGGATCAGATGTTCGTTGGCTTATACCCAGCTAGGGTCAAGGGATTTGTCCTGAACGATAAAAACCTAGCACAAATTCCTTCAGAGGCGAAGTAAAGCAGTCGGTTCCATGTTGATTGTGGCATGTAAAAGAACCCTGGAAAGTTTGTGAAAATATATTTCCTGGCAAAATTGGGAGACTCTTTTACACTCGATCATAGGAATTAAATGTGAAAGGCAATGGGGAACCATCAAACTTTCTGAAAAACCCTAGTACATGGGACTTATGCCAGATGGGGCAGGCAGAACTAACCAGCTTAAGGGATGAATACATGCATGATGCCGAATTGATAGAAATATCATCAAACCAGCATTCGTGTTGCCTTACAAAGAAGAAAAAGAAGAATGGCTTCTAGTAAAATAAATATTTCCTTTGATGTGTTTCACTTAGAATTTAATTAAACTTAAACGAAACATTTATGCAAGACATATCACATTTTGATATATTATCTAACGTTTAGGAGACTTTACATAACAATTCTAGACTATAAATATAAGTTCTAAATATTTTTAATATGGGACTTTTTACAGTAGAAAAATTGAAACTTAAAATGGTTAGGTGATACTTTTTGGAGATAATATGTAGACTAAAAAGCTGGCACTTTATACATACTGATTTGATACTTTATTTATTAAAGATATTATACTTCTATCATGTATGTATATTAAGAAGACACTTGTTAGTTGATAAAAGTGGGGCCTATATTATACAAAGAAAATAAATTTTAGACTCCCAATTTATGGTGTAAAATAGTACTTTTAATATTATTTATGATCTTTTCTTCAATATTTAAAATGACCCGCCTCGGTGGCGTAGTTTGCTAACGTGCTGGTAGTGTTGAGCTGCTCGACTGCTGAGGACAGGGAGATCGAGGTTCGAATCTCGGTCGGGTGACCTGGAGGTGTTTCCTAAATAGTTTTACACTCTCCCTCCACGCAAATGCGGGTTCACTTCCTCTAATTCGACCTTCCCAATTCCTAATCCATTAGCTTAATTAGTACTTAAAGCGTATAACCAGAACGGGTAGTAAGACGTGGTGCTAAATAATAATATTTAAAATGAGTATTTTGGACTTAAGATTGGTTACATTTACAATTTGCTGCTCGACTGCTGAGGACAGGGAGATCGAGGTTCGAATCTCGGTCGGGTGACCTGGAGGTGTTTCCTAAATAGTTTTACACTCTCCCTCCACGCAAATGCGGGTTCACTTCCTCTAATTCGACCTTCCCAATTCCTAATCCATTAGCTTAATTAGTACTTAAAGCGTATAACCAGAACGGGTAGTAAGACGTGGTGCTAAATAATAATATTTAAAATGAGTATTTTGGACTTAAGATTGGTTACATTTACAATTTGGTAAGTTTTAGAGAATAAAGATAGGTCTTTTTGAACATTTTACTTAAGAGGTAATACAGTTAATACCAATGGGTGATTGTAGCGTTAGTTATTAATAATAATAATTATTATTATTTAGCACCACGTCTTACTACCCGTTCGGGTTATACGCTTTAAGTACTAATTACGCTAATGGATTAGGAATTGGGTTAGTTGAATTAGAGGAAGTGAACCCGAATTTGCGTGGAGGGAGAGTGGAAAACCATTTACGAACCCCCCCCCCTCCCAGTTCACCCGACCGAGCTTCGAACCTCGATCTTCCCGTCCTCAGCAGTCGAGATCAACACGACAAGCGCGTTAGCCAACTACGCCACCGAGGTGGGTCGTTAGTTATTAAATTAGGAAATTGATTACTTAACACTTTTATATAATAACTGTTGATTAGATGATTGATTAATTAATAATTTTAAATAATATTTTTTGATTAGAAAATTCCTTCTCTAATATCATTATTTAATACTTTTAGAATAAGAAACTATTTAATTCAACATTTAATTGATAAGTTGATTATTTTTATCCTAGAAAGTTTTGTCCTTTAAATTAATGTTTATTATTATTATTATTATTATTATTATTATTATTATTACTACTACTATTATTATTATACGATTTATTTACTTAATCTATAGTATTGGGAACCTGAAAGTTTATTGACACACTTACAAAAGCACACCACCTATCCCTATCTTGAGGTAGCTCTATCCAGTCCACCTCATTACAACCGGTTTATTCTAATGCTATCCACCTATCTAGGTCTTCACAATGGTCTCCTCTCATTGGGTTTGCCTGTTGATCTTCTGAACATGATTATAGATTCTTTCATTCGCGCTGCATGTCCTGCATACCATAATTTGTGAGATTTGATAATTCTAAAAACGTCTTGTGATGAGTAGAGAGTATGTAACTCATAATTAAATAACCTCCTCCACTCATCACTAGCCTCATTCCTCTTTGAACCAAATTCCATCCTAAGCACTTTGTATTCGAACAAACTAAATTTCTTTTCGTCACGTATCCTAAGAGATCAGCTTTCAAAACCATAGAGAAAACCGGTAAAAATATTTTTCTGTGTATTCTGAATTTTACATTCCTTGGGATCAGGCGGTATGTTAACAACTGACAGAGTACTACTGTATTATTTTCCTAATTTCCAGTCTAATATCTTTATTGATTATTAAAATTGTACCTAAATATTTAAATTCATTAACTCTGTCAAATGATATGTTGATCGAAGTAATCTAAATTATCGTCCCTAATCTGTGTTATCTCTGTGATAATATTCCAGTATTTTCAGCGTTTACTTCTAATTCTATTTCTTCACATGCCTCTAATAAAATTTCAGCATTTATTTTAACATTTTCCTTATTATCACCCAACAAAGCTAAATCATCTGCGTATCCTAATTGCTACATTATACCTGTTAGTGTCAAGACTTTCTTACTATCTTGAATTACCCTAATAGCATTTTCTAAGGCTAGATTAAAAAGTAAACATGCATTGTTTCAATCCATCATGGAACGGCCTCTTTGTCTAGTGGTCAACATTCCTGGCTACTAGTCTAGGGGTCCCAGATTAGACTCCCGGTGCGACCATAGGTATTTTACTCGAAGGAGAATCATTTCTATGGTTGCTATGGTCTGGTTAATTAGGCTTAAGCTGGGTTTAAAACTGCTACCTGCACCACATGATCGACATCTCATCGGCCCAAAGTTACCTCACCTACATGGTGTCCTAACCTAAGAAAAAGGTTACATATCCACTACTGCTAGTAGAGGATCAGGAATGGTTAGCTGATAAATCCCGGTATCATGAGAAAAAAAAACACTTATAATTGTTTATTTGTAAAGTATCTGACAAGTGACATTCAACCAGTTCTCTGCTACGCGTATCTGTCAAACATATCTCTATAAGTTTGAAAAGTGTTTGGGTATCCCAAACTTAAGTAAAATTTCATATAATGTGCTTCTTTTAATTGAATCATATGTCTCTACTTTATATTATAATATTTGGACTAGAAAAATGGATCCTTTAACATTAGAGATGATTTTTTATTACTTTTAAATATTGTGAAATTGAATTACTTTAGATAAATTAGGTAATATTTTTTTTAATTCTTAAGAGATAATCTGTTTATAGGTAGTAATGTTATCTTAAAATTAGCTTTTATAAAAGTTAATTCGTCTTTTTGTTCTTATAAACATTTAAATAAATATCTTTGAGATTAATTTCTATACAACTACAGTTTACTCTTGAACAATTATTTTTTAAGCCCAAACAATCAAACTACCAGTCATTTACACTTATATTCGTCAAAATGTACACCTTAAAAGAATAAATCATTTGACAAGATAATTAGTACAGAATTATATTTCCTCAAGGAGTAATCGTGTTCATCTGTAGCGCTTATTTATCGTTTATCGGATATAAATCATTCAATAGGGGTTATAACTACTTAAAATCTTCAGTCAGCAAAACTTCTGTCTCAATATTATAGTTTGAAAAAAAAAAAATTGTACCCCAACTCTCTTACATTTATTTTAATGAATTAATCTCACCATGCATTAACTAAAAACAGTATGCCAATACCAAAATAATAGACATTACTAATGGTGAAGAACATAGAGGGGGAAGAGGGGGGGCTGGAGAGTTGTTACCATACAGTAAACATGATTCACTCATCTACAGGGGGGTGGGGACTTGTATCTTAAGGAAGGTGGGGAAATGGTCTACCAGGTTTCATTTGTGAAACTGACCCATTCCATTCTGGTCTAGGCATCTGTCGTCTTGTAAATGGTAAGCTATAGCACCCCACTAAGGCGTGTTATGTCTGAATGAAACCAGCTCAACCCCATGTTTAAATATATTGTGGAAAAACCCCTCAACGTTATTATTAAGATCAAGCCAACACACCCCATTTTTTTAGCTTCTTGTATAATCTATTATACAAACCAAGTTATGTTGCTCTTTCTGAAACGTAGACATAAGATTAAACGGATAAATATCAATAAACCAAAAGAATATGTCGATATAATTATTAATATAATGTATATAAAATTACATAAATGCGTGGTAGTTGTCTTTCATTGCGTCTTAGTACCCGTTTGGATTACACGCATACTACATTAATTATAACACCTTTAATGGAGTAGGAATGAGTACGGTGCGATTTCTGAGAAAATTTAGTCGCATTAGCGTGTATGGAGTGTGGCTAACCATTCACAAAAAAACAACTATATTCAGTACAGGTGACCTGGCGGTATAAGGGTAAGGTGTCATACCTCTGTGCTAGGGGTCCGGGGTTCAATCTTTGGTCCCTGTACAGATTTGTCTGATTACCAAACCCTTCCTTAACCTTTGACAAGACGTGTATTAATCAAAACTTGTGAATGTGTGGAGTGCCAGGCCTCCACCGTGGTTTGGATCCCACGTTAAACGGTTGGTCCTCCATTTCATCTCACAATCATTCTACCATTACACATTAGCGAAAGGGCGTATAACTCAAATGAGTAGTAAGACGCGGTGATAATAATAATAATAATAATAATAATATCTTCAGTACACCCTATTGGGAATAAAAGGCCGATCTCCCAGCTAACGGCATTCCAGTGCAAACATAATTGTGACCAGTTAAACAAGGTGGCCACCGATGTGTGTAGTTTAGATTGCTAGTGTCTGTCCTTGCACTTAAGCCTAAAGTTGACTTTTATAAAAGCTAGACAAGTGATAGGAATATTATATCTGTCATAAAACAAGGGTTTCAGATCTCTTCCCAACATATCTAGTAACTGTAAGGATTAACCGCTTCAGTGTCCGAATGCTCTAAGGTATTACTATAGTGTTAGACTATCCTGCTGATAAGGGGGAACGAGGTTTGGGTCCCAGTTATGTACACTGAGGGTGCTTTTTCCTAAATAATGTCCCACTCTACTTCCATACAAATGTGGGTAGATTAAATCTAAAATGCTTCCTTATTATTCCTTTCCCCATTAGAGTAATTATCATACATGAGTTTGACCTGAACAAGTTATATAACGTGATGATACAAAAAAAAACCCTGCAAGGATTAATTTAAGACATTTATTAAAGTAGTGCAGTTATTTCAGTTTTGTTGTGCATATCTTTGCCTAAGGGGTTGATCTCTACTCAGTATAGTGGAAAAGAAAGCTTTCCCAATGTGTTTTTCTATCCTCTTTCTCACTCTCTCCCGTTAAAAATAAAAATATACATGGGCTATACATAGATTATTATTATTATTATTTGCATCGCGTCTTACTACCCGTTCGGGTTATACGCACTTACTCTAATGTGTAATGGGAGGGTGATTGTGAGATGAAATGGAGGACCTACAGTTTAACGTGGAATCCGAACCACGGTGGAGGCCTGGCATTCCTCACATTCACAAGATGTCTTGTCAGAGGTGAAGGAAGGGTTTGGTAATCAGATAAATCTTTGCCGGACCGAGGATTGAACCCCGGCCGCCAGCATAGGCTATACATAGAGACACCGAAATTTCACAAGACGTGTTTTTATGAACTTTTACCCAATATGTTAAAATTACTATCAAAAATATTTAAATAGAGTTGGAGAATATTTGGAAAAATAATACATTTGAGAAATAAAACGAAATAAAATCTTTTCGCGAAATTGACCCTTTTGCCTTTTAAATACGAATTATTTCCAATTTTGTTGATTTAAGTATGAATTAATACTAAAACACCTCGTCGTTGTTTATCTTTATCTTGAAATGGCCTTAAAAATGAAAAGTATCAACTGGTCTTGTACAAAATAATAAACCAAAGATTATTAGTAAGAGAAGTGTTTGAACTGTCTACTTTCTTTTGTCTACAAAGCAAATATTTAAAGAAGAAGAAGATACTAAAGTTAAGCTAAATTGATATAATTTTATCTTCATGTCTTTAGTCTTTCCTCTTACATCACTATTAAGTAACGTTATTTTTGAGTGTAATGATTGAGTGTTGTTATATGGAAAATGATTTAATAGATTAATGGGTGAATAAAATAAAACATGCCTAAATTTTACGTATTTTTGAAATAACACTCGAATATTCAAAAGATAGCGTTTAATTATTTTTCAAATTGATATTATTTTAATCATTACAATTTTGTTATTTTTTGTAATTTTGTTTCTTTTATAAATAGGCCTACACAAGTCTAAATATTTCTAGTAATTACTTAAATTTGTTATTTCAAGTCAAGGCCTTCATAATTGTATTAGATATAATTTTTTGGTATTCTTACGAATCTCAAAAATCCCGAATAACATAGAATTCTAGGAATTCAAAGAATCAATGATTTGTGTGTCCCATCTCTAGTTTTATCTTGATCACCCTTTTAATTACTAGCTACTTAGTTTAAGCTTTTATAAAACAAAATTAGACCTATCTGTAAAATAAATTAAATATATAAACTAAACAGTATTATAATTATTTATTTAGTATTATTAGGTTAATAATTATGTTCACGATTTGTGTTTATTACTGTAAAATTTAACTGACAATAATAATAGAACCATGTAGGAAGAACACTAAACTGGTATAGTTTAAAGAAACTCCATCCTACCTGTAAATAACCGAGATTAAATATAAGAAAATCTTTTCAAATTACATCATTTTATTTTAAAATAAAATAGTATTAGTGTTTCGACCTGCACCCCTTTAAATACATTAGGGACAAAATGTCGATTAGAGTACATAAAATTGGGAGCAAGTTATTGGATGAAGATTTGACACTGATAAATGAAAAATTAGGCTAATACGTTATTGGATGAAGATTTGACACTGATAAATGAAAAATTAGGCTATTAAGTATGTGCTTTCTACACTTTTTGATTTCCCTTCTTAGGTTGAAGACAATATTGAGGGATTACCTTCAAATTTACTCAACTAATTCTGTTAACTTAAAATAGGGAGTACCCGCTTGGTGGAAACGAGTTTTAAATCGACAATCTCTAGTTGGACTGGACTACCGAGGACGGGAGTATCGGGGTTCGATTCAGATCGGGTCACTGAAGGATTTTTCTCAATGGTTTTACACTCTCACTACACGCTAATGCGGGTAAATTTCCTCTAAGTAAAACCTTCATAATCCATAACCCATTAGTGTAATCAGTATATAGGCGTACAAACCGAACGGGTAGTTCGACGCGGTGCTAAAATAATGGAGTAAACTACAACTTAAAACTGTCATATTGGTATACAAATTTTAAAAGAATACTCAGAGTTGAATCTATCCTACTTTGTTAAACCATAGCTGAAATTATTTTTAAATAGAAATATTACTTATTTATTTCAAATATATATATATATATTTTTAAATATATATATATATATATATATATATATATATCTAAATATATATATATATATTTAAATATATATATATATATGTGTGTATATATTTGAGCAGTGACTCAAAACTTAGCTAGATCCTTGTTGATAGAGTTTGGTTCGAGTGTTCATGACATTTGTTATAGTTCAGAAAACAAGCTTTCTCATAGTAAACAGAAACCTTTTTTTACACACAGGTATACTGAAATTCTACTTTCAAAATTTAAATATACTCTTAAAGCTATCGATAAAATACCACTTAATTTGAATGTACGTAAATAAAATTCACTCTATATTTTTTTTTATCGAAAATTCACAAAAATAATTAAATTATAAAAATAAAAAATAATTTTACCAGAGATACAAATTAATGTTTTAATTTAAATCAATTCAAAAGTTTCAACTATCACAGTTTGGAGGTCATCTAGATAGCTTTTGTAGAATGAAGGGCTAAAAAACAAAATATTAACTAAATAGTTTATTTGTATCACAAATCTTAGACTTAGATGAAAAATAAGCATTAGTTTCACTCGTATTAAATATTTTTATAAGTGTATTTATATAACTCTATGATATTAATATAGTATATTTCTGTCACAAAAATTTGTTTTAATATAATTTTACAACTAATCTTATGATACATATAGGATGGTACCGTTCAATCCATTAGATATCCCGACTATACCTTAACAGAAATGTGTTTTATCTCCATCCCTTAAAGCGGGAAAATTGTGTTGTTGTAGATTTTAGAAGTACTTGAGTATTAAAGGATTATTTACTATTTTTATTTGTTTAAAAAAAAGTATCCAAATAAAAAGGATTGATTCATTTATGACTTTCTTTGTCCTTCCATGCATTAAACTCGAGACAGATGAAGTTCAACCAAATGGAATGCATCGTATTAGGGTTTGGTCACCATTCACTGAACGAAGAAGGAAACTATTTTATCATACAACTCCATTTTTAAGTACTGCTATATGTAATGGAAAGGTTTATTTTTTCTAGTATATTGGGATTCCCCTCCCTTTCACTAAGTCCTGTTTGTCGAGCAATGCATTTTTTGAAATGGCTGTTGACCGTAGATAAAGTACCATGGTATCAATCATACTCCCACGGTCACAGCTTCCCTACTCTGCCATTTACCTAAATGGGATTTAGAGCTCCTATATGAAACTATCGTACCTTATGGTTAGGTTGCTTAGATGAAACAAAGTGCGTTTGCTTTGTTAATTGTATACCATTTCTTGTAAATAACATCCAAAGAAACAAAGTCTTGTTCTCGAGAAACAATTTAAAGTATTGTGTAAGAATTTTTATAATTGTCAGTTAATGATATATCCTTCATAGGTGACCACAGGGATAATACACCTATCTCTAATTCTAGAAGTTTGGGGTTAATCCCCGCAGGATGCATTAAGAGAAATTTAAAAAATTAACGGCCTTATACCCGTTTAAGGGCGAGTGTTGGTTCAGTTTATCTGGACTACTTTCCTCGTATCCATACCCTTGGATTTAGGTTTTAACAACCTTGTAATGAAAGTAAAATTATATGTATACACTATTAGAAAATAAAAAAAATCTATCGTAGAAATCGAAGTATGAAATTAACCACTTTATAATTGTTTGTAATTTCCATAATTTGCACTATATCACTATAATAACATTGAAGAGATTTTCAAACGCAGTTTACACTCAATATCACGCATAGAAATATAAGATCTCGTTATCACCTATTGCACTATTTAAATCCTGAGCATTAAAGAAATTATCCTCACTTTTCCTTCTCCATAAGCTCACAAACTCACTCACTCACTTTTTTGTATAAAAACTTATTTGTAAGCTCGCACCTGGTAGCTCCCTGTTATTCCTCGAAACAGAACTGTTTGTAATCCACACAAATGCAGGTAACAGCAGCACGGCGGCGGTAGAGGTGGCGCGATGGACTGGGTAGATTACGGGCAGCGCGGCGGAGTGATCTTCATTGCCCGAGCCTAGCTAACATCTGCTCCAAGACTGCACTGGCTCCCTATTTGAACTGACGTGGCCGTGGACGCTTCACCGTTGTTGCCTGAAACGACACCGGACGCCATATTCCTCGACGGAGCGCACCCACCACCGCCCACTCTTCTCTCTTTCTCCCACCCTTCTCCCCTCTTTCTTGTCTCATTCCATCAGGAAGGAGCACTTTCCAAAAACTCACGTGGGACCAAAATGCTGTTCTCAACAAGAAAAGAAAATCCATTCTTTAACTGGCTCTTAGTTTTATTAATAAAAGCGTTACCTCAGGATTTCTTTGTCTGATTTTATTGCGGAATTCTCTCTTCGACCTTATTAAGAGGATATAAAGCTATGCAACTGCACTGGCCGTGATAGTCACTCAAGACAAAGAGTATATATATACAAATTAATATTTTTCATCCCCTTGGTAACATGTATACATTTATTGACTACAGATCAAAAGGAACCGCTATCTGGGTACTAAACAAATTGAGTATTTAGCTCTTGGTTTTTTCAACATTAACGATAAAAATTCCTTATATTAAAAGTGTTTGACATCTGTTTTTGTTTGGTAAATCCTTATTTAAGTTAGTAAGTATCAATATAGAACGTTAAATCCTTAAAGTAAAATCTTTAGTATATCAAACCACTTTGAAATGAATTTATTTATAGCCATATCTCAGGATGAGATATTTTTTTTCATGAGTTGTACTAAATGATCTGTATTGGGTGTTCTGAGCTTACAGAGAACGTAGTTTGATAAATAGTTGGTAACACAAACAAAATACAAATAATAGAAAAAAATATCTTATTCTTCTAAGCCAAGGGATTATTTTAACTAATCCTAGTTTCGTAACTACACGACGTTTAAAGATGGTGAAGTGGACTATAATATTTCCTTTGGGTACAAGATTGAGAGCTGCTCATAATTTTGATTTCAGGTGAATAGAACAAAGTGAACGTTAAAGGATTGCTAAAACATTTCAAAGTTAAGATTTTCTGACAAGTAATTGAATAAATGATTTTATGGACTATTTTAAACAATTCTTATTCTTATAGAATTGTATTTAGGCCTGCTAACATAAACGTACCGATTGTATAATATATATATAAAGTACTTTATTTTGACACATAAATCACCTGAATTGCTATATTTTCCAGTTTAATTAATATTAACCATCATTCAATCTAAAGTTATGACCAATAATACATTAATTAATAATATCGAGATCATTGATCACGTGTAGTAAATTTCAAGCCCTATAGTCTGGTGTGTTAGTGGTAAATACGCCGAGGCTCAAATTACGACTAGGTGTACAAATTATGTTTTATTTCCTAAATGGTTTCACACTATTATTTCACGCAAATGTGGGTAGTGCACGTAATAAGATTTAAACGGTCATATGAGCACTGGTTTGTAGGACTAACGAGGCTAACAAAATATCGGTAGAGGTTTTTGTAGATGTTTCTGTAGTTATAACTTTAGGCTCCTTATCCGAAAACCTAAAAGTCTTAATAATCCAGCCTTCAATTTGAGTGGGCCTTGCGTGAAGCCTTGGACATTTCTTGATAAATAAAATATTAGTCAGCTTTGTTAAACAACATACAAAAGTAATCAGGAAAAGTAGTCCTTTTAGTTACTAGAAGTAATTATTATTAGCACCGCGTCTTACTACCCGTTCGGGCTATACGCACTTGTGTAATGGTAGGGTGATTGTGAGATGAAATGGAGGACCTACAGTTTAACGTGGGATCCAAACCACGGTGGAGGCTTGGCACTACACACATTCACAAGTTGTGATTAATACACGTCTTGTCAGAGGTAAAGGTTTTAGTATCTAGAAGCATATATTTAAATCAAATAACTGCCAAGTTTACAATGTATGCATACGCTCATAAATAATTTGGACGAAATAGTGAAATTTAAAATGGATTTATAATATCAAAGAAAAATGCGCCCCTCAACTCAATAGATACAAACTATAATTTTAACTTGGCGATCAGCGTATATTATTATTATTATTATTAGCACCACGTCTTACTACCCATTCGGGTTATACGCACTTACGCTAATGTGTAATGGTAGGGTGATTGTGAGATGAAATGAAGGACCTACAGTTTAACGTGGAATACGAACCACGGTGGAGACCTAGCATTCCTCACATTCACAAGATGTCTTGTCAGAGGTGAAGGAAGGGTTTGGTAATCAGATAAATCTGTGCCAGGACCGAGGATCGAACCCCGGCCGCCAGCATAGAAGTCTGACATCTTACCCATAGACCACCAGGTCACCATCAGCGTATAACCCGAACGGATAGTAGGACGTGGTACAAAAAACAACACACCTTATAAATCAACTTCACAACATTATTTAAGACATTAAATATTAATTTAATTTAACTTCAGTTATGTATCTAAAGATATTTAAGTTAATAGTTTATCATCCTTTACACATGGCGAATGTGTGCTTGGTTAAAAATATTACACTTTAAATACCAGTCTCTCGGTTATCATGTGGGTGACCTGGCGGTCTAGAGGTAAGGTGTCAGACTTCTATGCTGGCGGCCGGGGTTCAATCCCAGGTACCGGCACAGATTTATCTGATTACCAAACCCTTCCTTCACCTCTGACAAGACATCTTGTGAATGGGGGGAATGCCAGGCCTCCACCGTGGTTCGGATTCCACGTTAAACTGTAGGTCCTCCATTTCATCTCACAATCA
>CABEEJ010000027.1:0-65845 GCA_901482245.1 Timema douglasi | reverse complement strand
AAAAAAAAAAAAAAAAAAACACTAATAATATGTCTTTCAGGTATGGACATCCTGAAATTGTTGGCTAGTTAGTATTATTTCATAACAAAAATATAGGAATACAAGCTAAACGATGGCCTGTGCGTTTGCCTAAAATAAAGTCTTTTCTTTAATTATGAGCATAATATAATCAAGGTTTTAACATATTTCGTGTTTGAATCTCGGTATAATATAAATTATATATATATTCTTTCCGATTATTTAGGGTTTTTCTCAATTTAATATCAGGCATAAATTTTAATAGTGTCTATTTAGCTCTGAGTAAGAGCAGATAGAACCACCTGACTGAGAAGAAGGAATATTGAGAGAGATTAGTACTGCCCAAGGCAGACAACCGCTGAATTTAAATACTAGAATTAAAAAGTCATTTAAAAGTGCTCTTCTGGGATCTATTTCATAAACTTTTAGGTACATAAGTTGAAACCGAATTTACTTGTAGCTTGTGAGAAATTAGTAAAAGTTAAATTTTCTAGCATCAATTGAATTTTTACCAATTACAAGTATTTCTTTCTTTATCGTTAATATAATATTTTCACGAATTCATTTGTAATTTACAAGGGCTTGTTATAAGTCTCGGAACATTTACAAAATACTCATTAAGTTCAATGTAGAATTATTAAACTTTTAAAATAACTAGTTTAATGTACTACATAAATGAATAAACAACAAGTGTTGGAGTTTTTAAAATAATATATATATCATATTAACAGATTTTTATGATATTAAATATGATGTCAACGCAATTAAGTTTAGGAAACCTAAATGTAATTTCATAAATTGGGTTAATATGGAACTAGTTACAGAATTATATTAGAAAGAATGGTTCCAAACTATTTAATTATAATTCGAAAACCTATTTAATCACGTGACGCTATCATTTGTATCATCCAACCAAAAAAATATATCACCCTCCGCATGTGAACCAGTTTTTAATGAACTTTAATGTGTAGTAAATGGTGGTCAGTCCAATAATTGTATACTCTATACTCATAGTTTGCTCAAAGCATCTTTAAAGGGATGTGTTAAAACTGTTGTCAATGCTGTTAATATTTTTATTATATTGTGGTAAGATAATAATTTATTGCACGTAAATCTCCTATCCCATTTTTTACAAAGGACCTAAGGGAACAAGAAAGTTTAATGTTTCAATAATTTACAAAATACACAGGTTTTAAATCTGTATGCTCCTCAACTTTATTGTAGGCTATGGCTTAAAGCTTTCAATTTACTTACTGCTGTTTATAACACTTTTCTCTGCCATTTGTATATTTGTTTCCATGGAAATGGTGAATAAACAATCTTTATTAATTATTTAATTCAAATTAAAGAAGATGACTAAGTGGTTTGGCTAGAATGTCAGATTTAAGGAAACCTTTCAATAAAAAAGATTATCTTAAAATTAGCTTAATATTCTCACAGCAAATATTATTTTTTATAAATAGTAGAGTAATTTAAAGCATCAGAGTTGGATAGCTTACAAATGCTTTTATTTTCTGAAAATAAAATGAATTATCTTTTTTATTCAGTGTGGTCATCGAGAACTCACACTCCCCAACTTACACATAGGGCCTGACTACACTTGTTTTCACCATCACAGTGTACTAGGGCTCTATATAGATACTTCACAACAGACCACACACTAAATTACACAGCTCCCTTCCCAAACTCAATTTGTCTTCCACAACCAATAAACACGTTCACAAAAAGAGGTTATGGTCTGTGACAACAGATCGGTACTCTTAGGTATTAACAAGAAAACTACCTTCTCTGAGGATCGCTTCTGACACTCAGAGCTGGTAGACAGGCAAACAAGGAAGGTGCATTCAGTGTGGTAAATTTACAAGACAGTATGACCAAACTTTGTTGTTTAAACTCATTCTATTGCCAAAGGAAATATAACTTTATTTTAGACCAAAGCTCCATATAAACTGAATTATATAAGCTATAGTTAATGAGACAATGCCCAAACGAACAATCAATTAATATCTGTAAAATAATTGACTCTTTGACCCTTTATGAAACCTTTCAAAAGAACTTTTTAAATCATAATAACTATATATTCTAGTTATATTACTTCTTTTGATGTTTATCTTTACAAGCCTCTCGTTGTAAAGGAGATGTGTAAATTAAAGAGGCATTAACTTGGCAAATTTACAGATTCTACAAAGTCAAAACAGAGAATTATTTGGCTGATTTTTAAAACTACAAGTTTGAAATATTCTAAACATAATTATATGGAGGATATACATAATCAAAACTTTATTTAGTTAAGATTGGAAAGGGGTTTTCAACCTCCCTCTAAAGAGATACAGGGACACCCCTAAGATGATCTGTAACTATTTTTACAAACTAACAAACATTTACAAATGAATTATTATATTGGTGTATTTTTTTTTCTTTACAGTTGTATGAGGGTCATTGATAACCTGTAAACTTGAAGTTTTATAAAAATTGGTCACTACCTTCCTCGCCCGAACCAATTTTATCTCAAAGAATCATTGCTAACTTAACAATATATTATCTTCTTGGCAATGGCTAGAGGAAAAACACAACGGAGATTAAGAATAGTAATTTGTGTACAGAGGAAGCCTAATAATTTTGGGTTGGCTTCCTGGCGAGTAGGAATGAATATAGTACTTATTTTAGGGGGAGAATGTTTTTTTTAAATATTTTATGACTTAACAAATAAATTATGTATAATTCAATACATGCTGGCCACGTGAATAGTCAGGTGTAGCTGACACAACAGTACCTGGAAGACTGTAAATGTCAGATGAGCACTTATGATTTATGTTGCATAGATTAAAGTAATGTTTAGATAATATTATTGATAGTGGCAAATCATTATACTTAATTTAATGTATTGAAAGGTTGTACGTCAATATTATTCTATTGTGGCATACATTGACATTTCAGAGGGGGGTTGGAGGGTTGAAATCTCCACGACATATCTCCCTCTTCCGTTATTTTGTAGTCAACTTGAAAAAGGCCAAAAATGTATCTTTGTAAGATTGGATTTGTTCACTTTTTTATAGATTGGAAATTATCATCGCGGGATCTAGTAATGATGAATATTCTAAAATAATATTTTAATAAGCCTCCAGAAGCTATGTCAATTAATATTCCTTAAATGCTTAGCGTTTTAGTTTTTAAAGCCTCCGTTTTGACGAGTTCCAATGAATATTTTCTATTTGATTCTCGCGAAATATATATTTGTAGAGAGCTGCTTAAACACTTTTGCCAAGCTTTTTAAGAATACACAAGAGTGTAGTTTAAAAAGCCCGTGTTCGCATCGTGCATTTCGTAGTTTCTATTTCGGTACTTTCTTGCCACCAGCTATACTTCGATAAAATATTGACACGTTTAACAAATAAATCAAAAGAGCTAAACAATACTTATTGGATTATATTTAGGATTAGAACCGTAGTGATGTAGCTATGCTAGTACAACACATTATTATACTAACCCAGTCTCGCTGAAAGCTCAAAACATTTCAAAGCGATACCAAAGATGCTGATGTGTCATTTTATGTAACTACAAGCTCGTCAGTCGTCACTAAAAATATCTTGGGCGCTCCTTCTCCTGCCCACGCCATGCTGGTATCCCGGTATCTAAGATTTTACTACACAAGCCAATTCGAGTGCCAGTGACATAATTCCTGGGTCTGCTAGCCATGCGCAGCATATCCATAATACTATTTATTAAATTAGTAGTTTTGAAATCAATATTATGTGTATAGTTTCCAAAAATGTTTAGCTCTAAGCCATTCTTTTTTAAAATTGCAGATAATGAACAGTTTATGATGAGCATTAAGGCCCGCTTTGATAAAAAGGCAAACCAAGCTAGATGACCTTGTCCAATATCTATGTGGTGACAACTCTCCCACTTTTCCCTCGCCCCCAAAACATTGGCCATTGAACCGAGGTTTTGGCAGCCTAGGGCCTACTATTCACAAACGTCAGGTAAGCACTGTATCGTTTATTGAAAACTGACTACACATTATAATTATGATTGATTTACTTTACTTGATGTGTTTAAAAAAAATCAAACTAAATTAATAGAAACAATTACTGTGAAAAATATTTTATATTTATGAAAAGCTGTAATATAAACCCTTTTTCAAGACACAGGGATATGATTCCTTATTTTAGGCACACATATCAACATGTATTTGGCAACACATTTACCACCCTTTTAGTGTAAGCAGTGAGCATTCATTACTCACTAGTTTTATATATTGTATGTAGAATTTCTTGAACTCTGGTTATATGCCTGAAGATAGATTTTTTTAACTAACTGGCCAATTAATTTTGTCCTCAAATCTTGACAAAAAAATACAAAATATTCTGGGTTGGCGAAAGTATGAAATTTCTCAACAAAGTTAATCCTTCGTGTTTTATTTTTCCCGTGAATCATTCTTTGATGTAAAAACTAATCTAAAATAGTTTAATTACGGTATTATTAAAAATAATTTTCAGCTGTAAATAATGGGTTTTTCAAAAATTCATTAACACAGCTCGTATCACGTCCCATCATAAGTACCCGCAGCACCAACCACGACATATGTTCACTGCTTTCGCTTGGTTATTCCGACACTTCTTCGCTCGCTAATGAGACAGCATGATTATTTTAGATTACAATATTTCCTGAAAAATAAGGTGTGTAACAAATTAATCCAAACATTCTATCATCATATATTTGCTTCGTCAATAGATCCATATTCATCCTCTCAACATGCCTAAAACAAAGTAATATTCCTCTTTCACATTGGCCTATTGAATTCTCTTTCAAACCCCACTCCTTCCGCATCACCATTACTGACTTTGTTCATACCAGTTTTTCCAAATACATTTCTTAGCTATCTAATGCCAAAAGCATTCATCTTGCTCTTGTGTTTCTATTGACAAACCTACGCTTCACATTTATGTAAAAATGTTGGCGTTATCACTTTTTTATATGGTGAAATTTTTGCCTCTTTCGATACTAATTCATTATTTAAACTAGTACACCCTCCTCCAACTACGGTCCAGGATGCATTCCTGCCTTTGTCGATTTCAAAAGCATTTACTCATTATAACAATTTTTAATTTATTCTAATTTGACAATCATTTCTTCATTCGTTTTTATCAAAATCAATCACCTAATTTTTAGAGCCATTTATACGAAGATTCATCTTTCTGTTGTCAAATTCAAAAGATGTAATGCATTCTCTCAGTTACTTTCACTCGCAGCCATTAATACGGCATCACCTGTATATAGCAGCACCTTTACATTCACATTGTCTATTTACACATCAACCACGTCCTCAAAAACATCCTTCACAAACTTATTCATAAATACATTAAACAACTTTGGAGACATAACATAACCTTGTAAAACACCCTCTTCCCTGTCAAACTATTCGCTCAAAGGTCCATACATTCTAACGCGTGGCTTACTTCCATCACACATCACCATAATTGCATTTACTAAGCAAGCATCCACAAAATACTCTTTCAAAACATTCCATAACATACGCCTGTTTACCAGATAGTATGCTTTCCCCAGATTAATAAATGCACAATTCCCTTTCTTCCTTAATGCCATACATTTCTCGAGCACTTGTTTCAATGCAAATATTTTGGTTATCCAACCTCCACCTGGAAATAAACACCATTGCACTCCACAAATAATGTCCTCAGTTTTTTCTATTGAGACTATCTTAAAAACTTTGCTTAGAATTCTCAACAAATGAATTACCCTCTAATGCTTATATATACTCTTACTATCTACTATCTTTGCCTTTGTACAAAGGAACAATGACTATTTTTCCAGTTATTAAAACATTCGAAATTCTAGCACTCACATTGATCAATTTACACAATCTGGCAAAATGTACCATGCCTTCACACTTAAGCATTTCATTTGTAATTCGATCTACGCCCTCATCCTTGCCATTATTTAACACTTTATCTTTTAACACTTCAGCCCCATTAGTGCTTTTACTCGTCATAACATTTTCGCTAATTTCTGATAGTCTCTTTACTCTTTAGTCACACAATTGCTTAAATTACTCTTATCATCGCTTTCTCATACTTTTTTTTATCCCGCATCTTCTCACCACGTTCATTCTGAATAACATAGGTCTTTACTTGCATACCCTGTTTAGTTATATCTACCCACTTCCAGAATAATCTTTATTTCCTTCAAAATCATACTGCATTCTTTCTCCTTATTTTAATCTCATTTGCTCCTTACTCTCCTTTACTACTTACTTTTCATTCATCTTTTTCTCTTTTTGTGTATGTCCCACAATCTCTTACAATCTGTTTCACTCTTAACAGCGATCATTCATTTGTACTCTTCTTTCTTCTCTCTCAGAGCTTCTTTCACCTGTTCATTATAAAATGGCTCTCTTTTTAAATTACTGAAATTTAGCTCAAATTAAAAGTTCCAAAACCAACACAATAATTTTTTTTGTTAAATTATATCTTTATTTTTCATCTTTCCTCTCATAAAAACACTCTTTACTAAGGAGAATTATGATTTATTTGTTGATCTTTCTGAATCCTTCCCTTCCAAGAAGACTTACAATTAAGAAATATATTTTAACAAATATGAAGAGTTTTTCTGTCAGTCACTAAGTCAGTTATGAGCGTTGCGCAATATCTACCGCAAACAGAACAATGAAAATATAAAATTTAAACCTCTGTGGATGAAATTTGAAATTTTGATTTTATTTACGTTTTACCCTTTTAACCCTTTACACCCTTTTGGTGATTAGTGCAACTTTTTGACTTTTTTCTATTTTTCCCGTTGTTACACTTTTGGAATTTTTTACCATTGTTATCTCTTTAATCCCCTTTATTTTAATAGCCTATTTATTTGAATTAGATTTAATCATGTTAAACAATTTTTTCCTTTTTTCCCTTTTTGTCCTTTTCACCCCTTTAGGATTCTTAACCCTTCCCCCCCATTTTTCTCCTTTTGGCTCTTTCCTATTAAGGCCATTTTTTCCCTCTTACGCTTTTTATTATATTAATCATTGTAATATTTTTTTACACTCTCTAACCTTTTTACTTAGCACGATTAGCTCTTTTTCTTTCTAAGAAAAAAAACTACAGCTCTCACCATCTAAATAATCTATAAGCCGTCTTTATCTCGCCCTTGAGCAGTCTACCTTGTGTTTTTGACATATCTTAACGTGGGTAAGCCTTCACCGATGCTTATATGTTTTTGCAGCCTGATCGTAGCCCGCTCGAACTTACAACTGAATATAAAGAGCATAACGATAACGTTAATAACTGTTCCAGCTGTGGTTTCCCCATTAATGGCTTATACAGGTTATAGTTGATGTCTGGCATTGTTACTAGTTGGCTGTTGTCACCATGGTGCGATTTTGATCTCTATTCATCCTATTTTATCAAAATTAATCCGTGTGTAAATACCACTCTTACCATCCCCACACGTAAAAAGCAATTATTTTACATTGTATTAAGGCAAGTTTCGTCATTGAGAGCCCCAAAACTGCATGCCTATAAGACACACATTTGCCATATAGATAGGCTTAACTAGAAAATTTTGTTCGAACAGCCTTCAGGCGATCCACCATATAGTAATGATTGACTACAATGTCAGATAATTTGATCATAATTGGTACAACATCACTCAAATTAATAGTTATCGTAACTGGTATATATCGTTGATAGTTTAAAAATTATTATAAGCCTCTTTATACAACACCTCACACCAATCCTCGTCCTATTTTCACATTCGGGTAACGTAATCTTTTCAAAATATGTTTGGTTCATGTCAATACTCTCGGAATATATGTGACAACATCCGGGTTGATAAAATCGTGTACAAATCATAGCCCTCATTTATTGTGACAAGTTGAATATTGTCAATTTGTCATGGTGATGCCAAGTAATAGTATTATAAAATTGAGCTACTTTCACATCAGGGTTGTAACATTTTAATAAAATTACCAATATATTTTTTGTTGGCTTACCTTCACATATTTGTTTCGACGTATTTTGAATACTTAACCAATATTTTTATTGGATGACCTAAGTTCACAACTTGGTTTCAAAATCGTTTAATTGGCAATATTACTTTCATACTTGGGCTGCGACAAAGTTACTATAGCTAATAGTTAAGATGACGTAAATTATGTATTTAGAAAATAGCCTACTCTTGCTTCCATATTGAGACATATAACAATGATGGAACAAATCTTTTTATGGAAAAACTACTCTTGTAACTGGATTTCAACATATTCTATTTTTAGCCACTGGTAGCTTGATTTCACATTCGAGATACATCATTGATAATTTCCAAAATATATTTTGATGAATTTATACAATTAATTACTTCCACATTTGGGTTGCGACGTATTCTGTTAATATCAGAGAGTTATTTATAAAACTGTCTACTTATACATGTGGGCTGAGGGATTGTTCTAAAACCTGTAATATATATATATTTTAAAATAGTAAGGGAATGCCTCCCATGCCTTATAAGGACCAGCATATGGAGATATAAGTCAAAGATGGAACAAAATTAAGATACCTGAATCCCACAAACGTGCATTACCACCTGAAGGTAATAAACTCTAGGGCCTGAGAGAAACTTTAACCCTATTTATCCTCAAACCACCACTAAAATACCACCTATAGAAAAAATATCCACTACATAATACACAACTCTTCAAGTATGAAACTCATTGTATATTTAATACCAGCATTGGTTGCCACGTTATCTAATGCGTCACTCTCGCATTAAGCTGAAGAGCTTGTGACGAGGAGGTTATGGTCGTATCCTGGGTGGGTCTAATGATGGTGTATTTCCTGAATTGTTTCCAACTCTCTCTCTTCACATAAATGCAAGTACCTTTCCTCTTAAATTCTACCTTCCTCATCCCTATTAAACTAGCTTAATAATTAGCATGTATCCTAAACGGATACTAAGACGTGGTGACAAAGGCAGATGTTTTATGAGTCAAATGGAGTAAATTGATAAATAAATTATTCAATTGTGGATCAACTAACGTTAAAGGGGCATTTTGGTGTCTCTGATAAATTTAGTTAATTAAATGTATATTTTTGAGCTGGGCATTAGGGGGAAAGCATAACAAATTTTTTTTAAATATTCCTATATAAACGATCAAAGGATAAGGCTAAGGCAATATTTCATGCCCAAAGAAGGGATAAAGGGATAAGTAGATTACTCCTACTATTAATGTTAGCTATTTTTAATTTCTTATGTTTAAACTACAAAATGCCTTACTAAACAAGTTTCATAATAAACAGCACCCATTATTTTACACTTTATATGCATATGTATATGAATAAATATATAGAAATTATATATATGAATGGTGACTTGGCGGTCCAGGGGTAAGGTGTCAGACTTCTATGCTGGTGGCCGGGGTTCAAACCTCGGTCCCGGCACAGATTTATCTGATTACCAAACCCTTCCTTCACCTCTGACAATACATCTTGTGAATGTGGGGAATGCCAGGCCTCCACCGTGGTTCGGATTCCACGTTAAACTGTAGGTCCTCCATTTCATCTCACAATCACCCTACCATTACACATTAGCGTAAGTGTGTACAACCCGAACGGGTAGTAAGACGCGGTGCTAATAATAACAAATAATATATATATGAATAAATATATGGATATAATATGTATTGTAGTATTAATTAGTCTACAATGAAAAACAAATATACAATTAATATGACTAAACAAGAAACATAAACTTAGGTTGTCACTCAACATTTAATCAATTCAATACCTCTCCCTATGACCACTCGACCTAAAGACGATCCAAGCACACCCGCCCACAAGAGTTGAAGTTTATTTGGTGAGTTAAGGAGATGGAAAACGCGCCACTTCATAGCTGTTTTCAAATGTCCGAGAAGGATGGGATAACGTCACATCCTGACCCAGAATGTTCCAAATGCTCTATTTGGATTACGTGGCAGCCTGTAGTGTATAATCGCCACCTGACAGTCAACATACGTTTCCTCCCCTTATTACCTCTCCCTTTGTTTTCCTTACCTAAGGTCCTCCTTATCCTTCTCTTTAGCGACTCTTGTATTTAAGATTCGGATGGACATCTCGAGGTTTTGCAAATCTCTCCTCCAAGAAGTACCATATATATTCCATTCACGGTAGGAATTACTCTCTGAAAGGTCTTTTTTTCCTACCAATATCCTACTATATAATAGATTTATGGTAGGGAAAAAGGCCTTTCAGAAGTCAATTCCTACGGTGAATGGAATATAAGTATTATCACCTCACTAGAGGTGCGCTATTGTAGTAGATATGGCAGTCTCCCCACCGACCCCTCTCCCCCTCCTGCACTTCAACATTTCAGAGTGTCCTTACATTCCACAGTTAACCCAGGTAGCCACTACTACCACCCCCCTAACCCTTTCAACTTTGTTGCTTTCTACTCAACAAAAGACAAGCTATCACCGATATACTCACCAAGGAGTGATGCCGAGTTTTGAGCCACAATATCAGGGTTTCATATAATAACGTCCAAAGTCAAAGGACAAAGGCTTGAATACCTGTCAAAGTATATTTTTTTCTGAGCTACCTCAGTCGATCATTAATTACAGTAAATTGTGACATTTTTATTTAGTTTATCTATTACTGTAAAAATATTTAAAAATAAATATTCTTCCTAATATTAAAAAAATAAATATATATAGCCATTTCTTTTAGTTTTTTTCAGTGACATAGTTTTCATGGTCGCTACTTACGCTGATTATTTTATTTAAATATATGATATAAGGAAATTATAATTATAATAAGTGCACCACAATTTATTTGTAGAGAATATAGAAAAACCAAAGTTAAAACTACACTTTGTTCCAGGTGATAGGCTGTTAAAAAAAAACCGCCTCTGTGGCGTAGTTGGCTAACGCGCTTGTCGTGTTAAGCTCGACTGCTGAGGACGGGGATATCGAGGTTCGAGTCTCGGTCGGGTGAACTGGGGGTGGTTATCCTAAATGGTTTTCCACTCTCTCTCCACGCAACTGCGGGTTCACTTCTTCTAAGTCAACCTTCCCAATTCCTAATCCATTAGAGTAATTAGTACTTATAGCGTATAACCCGAACGGGTGATAAGACGTGGTGCTAAATATTATTATTATTATTATTGTTAAAAGAAGGTGGCCAAATTTATGCGAAAAATTGCACTTTGTTAAATTTTATTTCTATTCAATAAAATTTACATACTGCATGACTACCTCACTTAACAAATAGGCTCTACTGTTAATTTTTTGAACACCTTACTAACAAGAACATTGCATTATAAAGTTTAAAGAAAATCTGAATTAAAAGAACTTTGTAAACCATCTTTCCATTCAAAATCATAAATTTATTATTATAATATGATTATAAACCATCTTGAACCAAATTATTTCATTTTTGTTCTTACGTTCAGCACACAGGTTATTAATGGCTTTATCTGATTGGGTAAAGATGAGGAAGGTAGCTAAGAGGAAGTGACTCCGTATTTGCGTGGAGTGAAGATGGGAAAACCAGAGTGATAAATTACTTGTGCAAAACCGTTAAAGGTATATATATATAACGGTAAAACCACCTTCAGTTCACAAGACGAGATTCTAACCTTAAATTCCCCACCAATGGCGATCAAACCAACAATAATCAACGGCTAGAACACCGCTGCTGGTAGCTTACTTAAGCTTTGTAAACAAATATTTACTTTCTCTCTAAAGCTCGGGGGGAATGTATTGTGATCGTAAAACAATTCGAACTGGAGATTTTGATAAATGTCAACATTTCATGACCCCCTGAAACCAACTTTGTTGGTTTCGCGATGTCATCTGTCTGTTAGTCCGTTTGTCGGTCTGTCTACTTGTATCTCGGGCTGGAATCGAAACTATTTATCAGATTTGGCTACAGCTTGGTATCTGGGGTTTTCATAAAATCCCCACGAGGAGTTTTTGGAATTAGATGTATAACCCTAAATTTAAAGGTAAATTATTGAAGGGCAAATTGAGAATGAATCAATTTGATTAAAATTGTAAACTTTACAATCTTCATCATTTCCCACAACTATTTGGAATAATAACTTATCGTTGTAGAGTTGATGTAATATTAAAAGTAAAAAAAAATGTTTTAAGTATTATTATACTACTATAAAGCCACCCGCCTCGGTGGCGTAGTTGGCTAACGCGCTAGTCGTGTTAAATTCGACTGCTGAGGATGGGGAAATCGAGGTTCGAATCTCGGTCGGGTGAACTGGGGATGGTTTTTCCTAAATGGTTTTCCACTCTCCCTACACGCAAATGCGGGTTCACTTCCTCTGATTAAACCTTCCCAATTCCTAATCCATTAGTGTAATTAGTAGTTAAAGCGTATAACCCGAACGGGTAGTAAGACGCGGTGCTAAATAATATAAATACAATTCTAGCTGTTTGTGTTTATGGCTACAGCTGAAATGATTTGATAAATTTCATTCAAACTTAATATTTAGATGTTATCTAGCTATATTTTGAAATACAATTGTTATTTTAAATTTCACTCTGAAACTAGGTGGTGGTTTACAAATAGCTAATTTAAAATAATGGCTTTGATTATTTTGTTTAAAATATATAGGTAGTTGATGAGTGTTTTACATGACAAATAGGTAATCTTGTTTATCAGAGGAAAACGTTAGTTTACAGTAGCTAATTGATAAAATATGTTTTTAAACTTAAAACTATATGAGAACGTGTGCACGATTGTGTGACGATATTTATTATTTGAGAGTGTCACTTATAAAGTTGTTACACTAGGCTCTTGTCCCATTGTTTAATAGTTGCTCTGGTATATCTAGAAGCGGAGGAGGTGCACGAGGGAAAGAAGGTAGGTCCTGCATGGAGATGAGAGGAACCAAAGAGATTGTAGAAAGTGAAACTATATTGTCCTCTTCCTGAGGTTCCTATGCATCTCCATTCTTTACTCCTTGGCAAGAAACGTCCGGGTAATTGAGGGGGTCGGAGCAAAAACATGATAGGCCTCATTTGGTGACAAAATAAGTTAGGAGTGATTTCTGGTTGCATACCACTTGAACTACAAGTGTTTTTTTATATTCAGTCGATACCTTGGGGATAATTAATATCCATGAACATTTTATTTATTTATTTATATCTAGATTTCAGGATTTTATGGACGTTTAAATAATGAAAATATTGCATCTAAATCAATTAGGGTTATTATGTTTTTTGCCCCAACCCCCTAAATTTTGGATTTGTTTTATTTTATACCACGTCTTGCTACCCGTTTAGGTTATAGACTACGCATTAACTACGCTATAATGGAGTAGTGATGATTAAGATAAAATTTAGTAGAAATGTAGCCGAATACGTGTGGAGAGAGGTTAAGAAAATAATTTATGAGAAAACACCCTCAATACACCCGGTCATAATTCGAACTCCAACTTTTACGTTACCGTCAAACCAACTAGATGAATTGGAAATTTTATACTGCTGGCTCCCAGGTGAGGGTAAGTCATTTGTTATTTTAAAATAGGGTTCGCCCAAAAATGGAAGTGAAAGCTATCATTAACATGTTTAAATCATGGATATAGTATAAAAAACCTTTAATTTAAAGTTTTACAATTTTTTTATGAAAAAATAAATTATCTTATTTTCTATTATAAAATTTCTACTCGAAATGTCTCAGTTCCGAGATCAACGTAATTGTTTAGAAATAGTGATCCATCCTTCCCTAAACAAATACAGTAAAATCCCATCAGAACGGGCCCCGGTAGTTCTAGATTTCAGATAATCCGAACACATTTTTCTGAAAACGTGGGGGGAAAACCTGAACTAAGACATTTTATTGATAACAAACTCAAAGTTAAAAGAGAATTGTAAGAAACAGTGATTAATGTTAACTATTTACATCTCTAGTCAACACAAAAAGCTTTCCTTTAAATTTTATAAAACTTAAGTGTAATTTAAGATTTGTGGAAAATGCTCGTCTCCCCGCTGACCCCTCTTTATTCCTTCAATTAATTCGAGTTTCCGCTAATCGGACAAACTTTTTTCTAGTTCAGACTAACAAGGATAATAGTGTAATCATTTTTAGCAGGGTCACAACAAAACATTATAAGATATTATTGTTCTAGTGGTTTTTGTAACTTCAGAACTTTTATTCTCATCGGTGACCTAGTGGTATAGGGGTAAGGTGTCAGACTTCTGTGCTGGCGGCCGGGGTTCAATCCTCGATCCCGGTACAGATTTATCTGATTACCAAACCCTTCCTTCACCTCTGACAATACATTTTGTGAATGTGGGGAATGCCGGGCCTCCACCGTGGTTCGGATTCCACGTTAAACTGTAGGTCCTCCATTTCATCTCACAATCACCCTACCATTACACATTAGCGTAAGTGCGTATAACCCGAACGGGTAGTAAGACGCGGTGCTAATAAAAATAATCATTTATTCTCATAAGAAATACAACAATGTGAGATATTTTACTACTAGTGCACTTAAGTACGGAAACATCGCTTGCGTGTTTGAGGCATTAAGATACGTACCTTATGTACAAGGCTTACGAACGGTATCTTGTCTGTCTGAAGTACCCCGCCATGTCGAGTGGGTGCTAAAGTGTCTGCCACGCCCCCCGACACAAACCAGTCTCCCTGACATCTATCATAATATTATGTACCGTGAGGTAATCATTGCCCTCTCCAGACAAACCTCAACACGATCGAAAAAATTATCCCTTCTAACGGAAACGTTCAGCTACACCAGACCTGTACAACTCAATTTCAATCATAATCTTCATGTATACTGTTTTAAATTATGTCAAAAGATCCTGGATTCGATTCCCGTGTTTAGGTATTAATTACGCTCTATAACTATGATAACCAAAGGGAAATTAATAAGAACTAGGGTACCCAGGGAAAATTGATAAATAATAGAACCAGCCAAGGTAAAATGATGAAGACTAGGATTACACGTGATAATCTGCTAAGAACTATTACTTCTCAGGGGAATTTGATGAGAGCTAGGATTACCCAGAGAAAATTATTATAACCTAGTCTAACCAGGGCAGATGGCTGAATTTATTAAATTGTATTAGACTCTTCGAGATGTCTACACCTATGTTGTATGACGCACCTTATTCCTTCATACCATTTCCTTGGAATATGTTATTAATGGTTGACAACATACCTCACAAAGTAATTCCATCCTTTCTGTAACCGTACCATATTTCTTCAGTTTTAATTTTCTGGCTATCTCATATTGTAATGAAAATTATAACACTAGGTTTGTATTTGTGAGAATATAGCTGTGAAAAGCTGCTAAACTTGACGTAAGCTTTGATAGTTCCCTTGAAATAAAATGCAATATGTAAATAAAACACATATCTCTCACTGCACCTTTTAGCCTCTTTGTTAGTAAAATATTCTGGTTAATATATTTGAATATTTTCCAAATTAAGAGTTTATCTTAAGGGGAATTCAAGTAATATATTTTCTAAATAAAATAATTGTTAAATAAAGAGAACAAATAGGCTAAAATAAGATAGGGTAGCTACGAAACCTCTCTTGTAAGACCAGACTAAATTTATATTTCAATTTTTCCTAACTTAGCCTTTTTCTTAATAAATGCCAAATTTTTTGTCTATAACATGACTTTCATTTTTTTAATGCTACCACCTAAAAACTTAACATTTTAAAAGGTTTTTTTTCGGTACTAAATGCTTTAGGTATTAATAAGTGGCACTGTGTGAATGTGATATAAGAAACCAGCAATATACAATCATCTAATTATATATCTTTTTTTAGGAGTTTAATAAAGATTAAAGTAAATGTTTGTTTATAGGCCTATTGTATTGTAACTATTTGCTCCACTTTAGGCTGTAAAATTATCAACACAATTGATAATACTTATGAAATGAGGTGATTTAATATAAATACTAAACAAAAGAAAGGGATGAGTAATCATAATAATCAACGCAATATATGTATACGTTTATTATGTTTTAATTTAATAAAGATTTAAAAAGATTGATTTATTTTAATTATAATTAAAGTGCTACATATAAGAAATGTATATTATTATTATTATTATTATGGGTTCTACCTTATGACAGGTCGAGTCCTTTTGTCAGTGAAGTTATAGCACCAATGGGCCCTGTCCCCTGCATCCTCCTTCAACTCCCAGAATTTTCTTCTTTCTCTCAAGTCATCCAATATTTGAATTCTCCTTCTCCCTAAGTTCCTATTTCCCTCAACTTTTCCTTCCATGACGTCGTGCAGAAGACAGTTCCTCCTAAGGATGTGTTCGATCCAGTTTGTTTTGTATTAAGGAATTACATTAAAAATTGTTATATTTGTCACCCACCCTTCCTAGGCTTTCATTTGTCACCCTGTCTGGCCACCTGATCTTCTCAAGTGTTCTCCAGCACTCCATTTCACAGCTCTCCAAGTATTTCTTTCCCACCTCCTAAGAGTCCAAGTTTCTGCTCCATACAGCTCGATGCTCCAAATATAGCATATGACATATTATGAGAAATAAAATCATTCACATTTTGTCTTAGTGTTTAGGTCCGAAATTAAGGTGTATTTTATAGAGAGATATTTAAATTTTCTAATTTTTCCTTATATTTAATTGAATTCCCTGACTTTTCCAAGTTATCTCTGCCGATAACCACCACGTAATAGCATGTTTTTTCAACAAACATGAATTATAAATGACAACAAGACAACTATATTTTAATGCAAGAAGATCAACAATTGAAATACTTACCTAATAGCACCGTTACAGAAGGTATATTCCCATACTACTGATGTCCTGCCAGAAGAACAGCTCTTCCTGAAGGAAACCGGCTCTTAAAGATTTGCAGATTTTTAAAATAAAAAAGGTTCACAAACACAAACTAAATTAGATCACTACAAGGACACACGATAATCAGGATAAGTTCCGATTCTCCTTTACGTTAGATGACATCCTATAAGGTGGCACCGGAAGTCTAGGGTCGGCAGTGGACGCCGGAAGACGCTCATCAGAGTCTAAAATACCTCTAAGAGACCTATCAAGCTCCCTGTATCGTCCTGATCACGATATAAGAAACAAGGTAAAGGAGATATGTTAAATATTTCAAGAGTTATCGAACTTGAGCATACATCGAGTTGTTCGCGGGGTGGGTAATAGGCGGTGTTCCTTTCGTACAGGGCACGTCTAGAAAAGCGCAAGCCTTCAACACGAAATACAGACGAGCAGAAGAAGCCCCTCGCTCTCACCGCAGAGTATTCAGGATGCCGATGTCGTTGTCTGTCCGGACGGAAACACCGCTCACCTTCTGGGTTTAGGACGTTTTAACTCGATAGAAGCCCACCTTACACGCGGTTCTGTTGAGAGATGCTGATACACTCTTTAGTTTGTGTTGATGATGGAGGGGGGTGGGGTAGTAAAAGGAAAGGGGGGAGGAGAGGGTCCCTTCTACCGTCGACCCACATCCCAATCCCTTGGCCCCCCCTTCCCCCCCTTCAAAAGAATGTAGGTCAAAAACTCTCTCGTTGCGGCGAGACGGAGCCTGAGGACATTTGTCGCGGGTAGATCAGCTGTTTCTGTCTCTCTTCCCGACGAGGATTAGTTGGAGATGTACCTATACCCCCCTCTCTCTCACTCAGAAGTAAAACTGTTGCTATCTTACCCCCTCTCCTTCTTCTTCACTGCCAAGCCTTGCCGTCGGAAATATCTGAGTCCAAGAAACAGGTGTTCCGGTCAGCATCTTTCCGTACACACGGGCGACGTTTCCATTGAATACAAGTCAACTGTGAGCAACCGACTCTCGTGGTGACTATGAGCGAAACCATTAGATACCATGAAATCTTTGTTCGCAACTTGGTGGTAGCAAAGGTAGGTTGTACTTTTCTTCGAGGTTTCAGTACAAACTTATGCGAAGAAGAAATACAAGTTTGTCCTACGTAATACGTCAGCAAATAACGATCTCTCTGTCTTGGAAACAAAGGTAATACAAAATGTCGTTGGTTTGAAAAAATAAATTGATTAAAGGACTTATATTTTAAAGATTTAGTCATAATTCCAATAATATGCTAGATTGTTTCAAAATATACCACAAACATTTAGTTCATTAAAACTTTAGCTTGTTCGAATTAATAATTTTCAATTTCGAATTGAAACCGAATCTTGGCTAACTTATTTTTAGTCTAATCCGAAAGGAATCACATGCATAATTTATTTTATTGAATCGAGTCCTAGTCGAATCCCACGCTTTAAAAAAAAATGTATTAAATATTTTATTTTAAAAATAGGTTCGGGTCTGGATAAAACAATTTATTTTAAGCTGACTATGATAAGATATCAAATCTAAACTGTGTTTAACATTTTACTATACTAATTTTCCGAATCAAATTCAATAGTAAAATATTCCAAAAAATGTTGATAAGCATTTTTTACATATTTAATGTTTATCTAAAAAAATATAATAAATAGTACTTATCTCAAAAGGCGAAAAACCAGATAAAGATCACACCCATAGTTAATCATTGTGTAAGGTTTTATTAATATTTGCAAAAAGGTGGGGCTAGCTACTCTTTTAAAATAAATATATTCACTGTCACCAACGTAATTCCTTTACGACCTGAACGTCAAGTTAATTTCTCTCTTCACTCTACCATGCAACTGATTTCTGGTATGATTATATTAATTTGTTAAGTAGGTATGAATAAATTATAGATTCGAATTTTGAGATGAACCAATCGATTCCAAATCTTCCAAAATAAAGATTGAAAATTTCTGATTCAAATCATAATCTTTTATATTATTAATAAAATTCTTATAAATATTAGTTCTGTGCTCTTCAAGACCGGCCAATGTGTAACTCTAGCTACACATTCTGCAACTTTAAAACGCCACCACAAATAAATGGGAGGTGCTGTTGGCCCGTAGTTTTTTTTTTCAAAATAAATTTGAACTATTATAATTGTTTTATCATAATAAATCCATATAAAATTAAAAGAAAAAGTTTCTAACAAGAAAACGTTTTCATGTTTTACTTTAAATATTTCAAGAGGTATAATAATAACAACATAACCCGCCTCGGTGGCGTAGTTGGCTAACGCGCTAGTTGTGTTGAGCTCGACTGCTGAGGACGGGGAGATCGAGGTCGGGTGAACTGGGGGTGGCTTTTCCTAAGTGGTTTTCCACTCTACCTCCACGCAAATGCGGGTTCATTTCTTCTAATTCAACCTTCCCAAATCCTAATCCAATAGCGTAATTAGTAATTAAAGCGTATAAACCGAACGGGTAGTAAGACGCGGTGCTAAATAATAATAATAATAATAATAAGATAATTATAACATATTATGTTTTAATTTTGTGTAATCTCTTGTAAAATATAAAGTATTGGGTTTCCCACATGATTATAAAGAGACTTATGACGTGATACATAATCGTGGAATTGAGACACAATGTTAATTTACATATTTTAAAAATAAAAAGTTAAAAGTTTTTTTGTAGTTAAATCGCTTTCACCAGATATATATCAGTCAGTGTATGTTTTAATTTAAATAACGATGTTCAGTTTTAAGCTATAAAATGGCAGCTCCGTTGGGTGGAACGAGGACAGCACTTACAAGGAAACCAATGGGTTCGATAGAGATTATAAGTGTCCCTTAGAGCCTGTACTGCAATCATTATCTTCGTTATTTCTCTATCCGCGCTTCTTGGATCTTCGCCGTTGGACCTCCGCTGCTCTTCAACGCTAATTGTTAATTAGACTGTTATATTATTTTTTTAAAGTCTATATAAAAAATAATTGCCCAGTCACGGTGGTTGAGTCTGCTGTTCTTGTTTTTATTCCGGTCTGGACGATGAGCTTCCTTTCCCAACGAGAGTGGTTTTCAGACTACAGATGACCCACATTCATCCTCCTTCACCTGTCATACTTAAAAAATATAAATACAAGTATGATCGACGACGCTATGACACGTTATCGGCGACTTTGACACCGGATTATCTGGGCGAGGAATAATGACAAGAACGGCATTTTGATCCCCCGCTCCCCTCTCTCCTTCACTGCCAAATACAGTCCGATTTAGATGAGAAGGAATTTTCTTTGACAGTTTTAAAATCTATTGGTGACCTGGCGGTCTAGGGGTAAGGTGTCAGACTTCTATGCTGGCGGCCGGGGTTCAATCCTCGGTCCCAGCAAAGATTTATCTGATTACCAAACCCTTCCTTCCCCTCTGACAAGAACATCTTGTGAATGTGGGGAATGCCAGGCCTCCACCGTGGTTCGGATTCCACGTTAAACTGTAGGTCCTTCATTTCATCTCACAATCACCCTACCATTCCACATTAGCGTAGTGCGTATAACCCGAACGGGTAGTAAGGCGCGGTGCTAATAATAATAATAATAATAATAATTTAAAATCTATTAAAACTATTTTCACATATCCATACGTCAATTCATTAGATCTGCAACTGCACATTTTTATAGATAGTATCAATAGATATGAAATAACATTAGTAATAAAGTAAACTGTCATCAAAGTTGGCCATAAAAAAAGTTTGTAATTTATAAAAATTCCTTCTTTACAACGAAAAAATAATAAGATACTAATCATCTATAGCTTGATTCATGGTTGAAAAACAAAGCGATAAGGAGGCCGTCTACCAGAGCAATGAGACGCGTCCTGAAATCCAGCGTTATTGGGGGATTGGTTTATTTAAAAATACGGTTCACATAACTTTTTTTTTACACTGCGTCTTTAGTATCCTTTCGGGTCATACGCTTATGTAGGGCTACTAATTATGCTAATAGTTTTAGAAATGTGAAAGATTATATTTATATGAAGTGTACCCGCATTTGCGTGAAATAGTGGGAAGACCACCCTCAACACGCCCGACTGAGATTCGAACCTTGATCTCCCCGTCATCGACTGTCTAGTCTACTGTGAGAGTGACGTCTTAGACCATGCAGCCATCGAAGCGGGTCACGTCAAAATGGAAACATTCGATCCTCGGTCCCGGCAAAGATTTATCTGATTACCAAACCCTTCCTTCACCTCTGACAAGACATCTTGTAAATGTGAGGAATGCCAGGTCCCCACCGTGGTTCGGATTCCACGTTAAACTGTAGGTCCTTCATTTCATCTCACAATCACCCTACCATTACACATTAGCGTAAGTGCGTATAACCCGAACGGGTAGTATGACGCGGTGATAATAATAATAATAATAATAATAATAATAATAATAATAAAATGGAAACAATAGGGATCAACAGCCTCAAGTTTTAAGTTTTAAAGTTAATAATGTATTTGAACATTTTACATCTGACATTTTCCATAACCTATCTGTCCCGATTCCTAAGACTGAGATGGCAACGTGTGCTGTGGCGAAAGCGTGGTGGTGTCTGTGTGGTGTGGTGTAGGCATGGCACGCACGTGGCTGTGCCTTTCAAGTGAAGACGATATGGCGTGAAGCCAATTGATGGGGAATCTTCACCACAAACAAACAAACCACACGTGCCTACGGATCTAAAATTTGGATTGTCTTTAAACTTAAATTAAACTTTATTTTTCTTACCTCCTACTCTAATATATTTTGCAATCTTACTCCAAGATCGTTCCTGTATTTGATTTAAAATTCATCTTGGAACCTAAACTGCTTCTTTACTTTAGTTTCCGTATTTTAACTACTTTTATTTTATCTACATACAATAATATTTGGAAAAAACTCCTAACCTAAGTTTGTCCTATTTATCCTTCTTATTTTATCTATCCTAATAGTTGGTCCGCCACGGGTATGTATCATCCCCGGTACCCCCACTGGGCGTCCTACCACTGTCACCAGATGGTAGAAGTCCCAGCCGTGATGGGCATCCTCCTATCCGACACCTGGGGAGGCGCCCTATAAGAGATTTCGCTCTACCCACTATCTGTTATACTACCACCTATGGACTTATATGAACAGGTGGAATTAGATCATATTCCAAGGACGTTTGGCACAAAATTTTGCAATTCTTAGATCGAAGTAAATATGGATCCAGCCTTCATTAAACAAATAGTAATGTTTATGTATGTAACGTATGTTTAGCAGGTTCACAACATAACATTACAAGATAGTTGAGGTTTGTTTAAATGGGTTTGAAGCTTAAGAACTGTCATACTTGTAAGAATACAGCAGCGTAAGTATACAGTATTTCCCTCGGAGTAGGCGGCGAGCTTATTGTATTGGGGTATTTTCTCAGGAGTCTTACTTCCACTTCGGACTATCCGAATGTAATTACATTAATAGGGTAGGGATTAATTTTTTAAGTTAGCGATATAGAAAATAGAAATTAACATTAATGTACCCTCATTTGCATATAGGGAACTTGTAAAATCATTTAGAAAAATTAATCTTCCACACAGCCAGCCAGGATACGATACCCGATCTCCGCGGCAAAGGCAAGCTTGACGTGTAGCCACGTGCGAGTTTATTGTAATTAATTGTGAACTAAACAGCTTTACGCTTCAGACTCACTAATGACCTGCAAGAAGGAGATAACTGAAGTTTTGAAATGGTTTCGTTAAAATATTAAGATGTAATTATACCAAAACTTTTGGCCACGCGGACAAAGGCATCAGTTTGGGTTTGCTGCACCACGACCAGGAGGTTGAGGTTAAAATTCCAAATGAGAGTACTGATTCCCCCCGCCTCACCCTCTATATGATCTCTAAACCTTCTTCCATTAAAATTCTGCTACGATTCCAAAAGCATAAATAAGCGGATCGCCCGGACTTGACGCAGTGCTTAAAGCACTATAGGCCTATATCCAAAGATAAAATAAAGTGAAAGTAGAGAAAAAAAGGATTTGATTGTTTCCGCTTGGAATCGAACTGGGAACTCTGTTTACCATGACAATGAGGGCAATGGCCATGTCACTATAATTGGACACTTTATGGAAGATTTATTATATTTTTCCATCAAAAGAGAAAACCAGTCTCTGCCGTTTTTATTTTAACTCAAGACTTCCAACAATATTTTTTATATTCAATACGGTAACGAAACAAACCAACACGCATCGGTGGACACGCGAGCTAAGGCGTTAAGCCT
This sequence comes from Timema douglasi, assembly GCA_901482245.1. Lineage (NCBI taxonomy): Eukaryota > Metazoa > Arthropoda > Insecta > Phasmatodea > Timematidae > Timema > Timema douglasi. The sequence continues at coordinate 42,718 of CABEEJ010000027.1, read as the reverse complement.
CGTCTGGTCTCAATTGTTGAGTGACGGGGAGGTCAAAGCGCAAATCCTCGTTTTGGTGTACTGAGAGTAGTTTTTCCTGAATGTTTATTCTACTATCGCTGCACGCAAACATGGACACATTTCTACCGTCTTCCTCCTAAGCAGATAGGCCGGTTGGCTGATAAGACGCGAAGCGGGGTGAGAAGGGAGTGAGGACTTGAGAATGCATTTTTAAACTTGGACAAAACGTCTCTTATAAAAACGAAATAGTTTTATATCTATTTGATCGCTTGCTTTTGTGTTATGTAATCCATGTGTGGAGGAGCTATATGTGTGTGTAGGTGTGGTGACGCACATATCGCACACACACGATGGCCCGGTGCCAACCAGCCCCATAGAGACCCGCCAAGCAAGTGAAAGTGTCCACAGTAACCGGGTGAAAGTCTTCCGACCAGAGGATCGACAGCTTGTCGTTATCGATGACAGAAAAACCCGCATCACCGCGGATACAGCACACTTTTAATTGGAAAAGGCTTCTAAAAAATATATGCAGATTTTTTTGTGACAAAACTTTATAACATGTTACTATTTTGTTACTGATAATTTATATCAAATGTAACAGTTTCAGATCACATGACCTAACGCCTTAAAACGTGAACTTAATAGTTATAGAGTAGCCTTTTTAATTGTCAGATAGTCTAAGGAGCTAATCTCGAAATAGAATAAACTGCCAAAGATGGAAAGCTTGAGGTTCGGTCAGTGCCGGGTGTACGGAGGGTGTTTTTCCACTTACCCTCCACGCAAATGCAGGTACACTTCCTCTAAATTCCAACTCTTTAATCCCTAACATATTATAGTAATTGGTAAATATGCGTACAACCCGAAAGGGTAGTAGACTAAAATGTGGTGATGAAAAAAAAAGTATAATATATGAAAATGGGAGTGAAGGTAAACACTGTCAGCTGCTCTTGTCAGTTGCCAGTGATGTGTTCTGTCCTTACTCCATCCATGTTATTGCGGGTGCATTTCCTCCTAAGTTATCAATCTCTACGCCTTATGCCCCAAACATACGGGTGATGTTTTTGTGCTTTCGAGAGAGAAACTTTTATTGGAACAATGATGGCAGCTATCAAGGAATAAACAGTGATGTAATTAATGACAAAATTAATATACTCCACATATTCACAGTAATTATTTTTGAAAATGATGTGTGTTTGAAAATAGTGAAAAGTTTTATTTATCTTTAAAAACCCTTCAGCATATGTCTTTAATCATAAATATAGCTACTAAATAAATTTAATTTAAACAAGTTGCCTTAAACTAATTTTCAAAACACAAATATGTTTACTTTTGTTTGAAAGACAAGAGTGTGTTGTAAGTGTTGTTAATGTAGGAAAACTTGTCTCTTTTCTTCGCACGAATCTGAAGTTTATTTAACCATGAATAAAAAATTAGAAGAGTCTCCAACATCAATAACTTATGCACAGGTTCTACTGATAGTTACTTATTTTGCTAATAATCACCGTGATTGTCAGTCGTTCAAACAATAGTTTTTTTTAGCACCATGTCTTACTACCTGTTCAGGTTGTATGCCTAGGTACTAATTATACTAATGAGTTAGGGATGAGGAAGGTTGAATTTAGAGGATGTGTACCCTGTCCTCGGAAATATAGTCTATTGCAAGAGTGATGCCTTAGACCACATGGCCACCAAAGCAGGTTGGCAATAGTTGACTATTAGTTCAAGAAGAACCATCCTCGATACACCCAGCTGGGAATCGAACCCCTACCTCTCCATCACCAGAAGAACAAATTAGATGAACATGAAATTTAGTCCCAGTGTCCACCAATACTGCCCATAACTAAAAAAAAGATCTAATACACAAAGTCCCCAAAAATGTTTAGTTTCAAAGGGGGTGAATTTTTAAATTGGGACTAAAATTATGATAAAAAAAACTATAACTTATTCTAACTAGATTAATTTGAATTAACAATTTACATCCCTAAAATCTAATTGCTTCAATTGAAGCTGTCATTACAAAATTGAGGCGTGATGTATCAATGGATGTCAAATGTATTTAATATACTAAATAAGTGATTATCTAACAGTGGCGGCTCATAGCTAAAATTAGTGGGGGTGCTGCTCCAGAAATTGTTTAGCCTTTGTTTTAAAATTGTGTAAAAGGAAAAAAAAAATGTATAAAAAGAAAATTTATTCAGAAACAGGAACTTGATAAAATCTTAATAAAAAAATACTTTTTTACTTGCTTTAACTTAAATTGTTACAGTTCAAGCTTTATCTATTTATTTAAAAATAAAATCCATTATTCTTGTTTTAATATGTGCAAAAAGTTTAATAATTTTCTCCTTGATTTCTGGATGACAATTGAGGAAATTTTTCTCCATTGAAAGTACTGCAAGCCCGCAAAAAAAATGAATCAAATAGAATATCTGGAATAATAATAATAATAATAATAATATAATTCTACACTTTAACACATTCAAGAATATGGTACACGGTTTTAGAGCACAACATATGCAGAGTAAGAAAAAAACGTCCTTCCATAATCACGCCAGAGCCGGCACTGCGAGAGCAACAGTGAGTGCTCTCTCTACCTGGCAGTCCCGCCTTCCTCACCACCCCCTTCCTATGTGTGCATGCACACAACAGTCAAGCACCACGTCACTGGCACTGTGAAGCACACAGTTCCATACTAAGATTTTTGTATCTTTTTCATAAACTGGGGGATGGCTACTGAAGTACTGACATTAAGCTTAAGGAATATATATTGTACTACAAAAATAAAGAAAGCATCAAAGAAAAAAGCACTCACTATATTAAATGTTATCGATAATATAAAGTGGAAATAGGGGGTGCTGCAGTTCTGCAGTGCCTATACACGAGCCACCATTGTTATATACCTCATCAATATAGCGATATATATAAGAATAGTCATTATATTTTAATTCAATGTTTATTACCACTAGAACCCATCTAAATCATTTGAGAAGATTTGAGTAGTCCCTGCAGGGTTGAAAGGAGCTTCTTTACCTGAGCTTTGAGACGAGTTGAAGACATTTAGAAAGTTCACATTAATAGAGTTGTATATTTAAAATAAAGTAACAATTTGTTCACATTGAATTTGCATTTCTCTATTGGATTAAAAACCCCTACATCCGAAGTTACGTAATTTAAAAAAATTAATCAAATATGGAGTTAGCTAATTTTCAACGATGTTTCATGCGTGCCTCAGTTCTGAGATCAAAAGCATACATGGTTAGAAACATAGATCTAGCATTCCTCAAACAAAGTCTGCAATAAACCGTTTTAATATAATTAAGATTATTTTTTTAGTCGCAGCGCTGCCATTACCAAGAGAAATACATTAATGTGAGAATATTTCCCTTCAAGTAGGATGTTCATGCGAGTTATATTCAAAATTAGATTATATTTTAATCTTGTTTTTGGCAGTGGGTTTGTAAGGTATTTTAACACTATTCTGTTTGTTTGTTTATCTGAAGCCCAGACAGGTTGGAGTCTTCTTCTGAATCAAAGAGAGGCATGAAGGAAGGGTTCAGTACCATTGCGTGTATAAAGCTCTATAAGGTTTGTAACAAAACACTGACTCCTGAATCAAAGAGAGGCGTGAAGGATGAAGGAAAGGTGCAGTACCATTGTGTGTAGAAAGTTTTAGAAGGTTTGTAACAAAGCACTCTATGCTAGATAAGTATTATCCATAAGGTACCTTAGCTCCACTCCTTACAGACACCTTGAGCTGTTAAAACGTAGTTTGTATCAGGCATTTTTAAATGAATTTGATATAATTACTCAGTATCGTGGAGGAAACTTAGTAATGTGGCATGGTCATCCTGAGTTGGTAATTCCATCGTGTGTTATTGGGTCGTGTGACCAATAAATTCATATTTATAAATTAAGGATTTAGTAAAGTGTTTTGACTTTTAATAAAGGTCTTATTAACATTTTCAGAGTAGATTTTTATTAGTTGTTAAATAAAATGCCCAACACACTTCGAAACTGTTGTCACAAACGTGATATAACATAAGCCTACTAAAAAAATTGTTGGAAAATTATTCATACTCTTGTAAAAAAATTCCCTTTTGTTCTAAAACATACCTAGTGAAGGGCTTTCTTAAAAAATGTGTTTCATATAAAATAATATTTTTTTATTAAGGCTTCAATAAATATAATATTTTTATATAGTAATGATGTTAAAATCCCTAAAATGTTTTCTTTAGAAAAAAGTTTGTTAATTATGTGTTTACAAATTGTTTTTATAAAAAATAAAATGTTACAGATAATGCGAAACTCACTCAAACACTCAAGATCATGTTTTATTCCACAGATAGCTTATTTAGCTGACACATCTCGAACCATGCGTTGCATTGTGGTATGGTTTTCTGTATTCTTCATTAGAATTAAATAGTGGCATTGAGACCAGTGAGGACATTTCATAATATTTTCAAAAAATTAAAAAGAATTGAAAAATAAATAGTTTTAAAATGAAAAGAACTACATATTTCACTGCTCACAATTTTTTTTGCCAAGTAAATAATGCAGAAAAACTCACTTCAATTAAATTTTTTATTTGAGCATAATCAATAATCATAATGCAGCTAATATCTCAGTTGATCGAGTGTGAGATGGGCGACTACGAACCAATTGAGAAATGTTCATGTTTACAAACTTTTTAAATAATAAATAACAAAACAAATATAAGCCCAGAGCCCAATATAGTAAACAATTTGTTTTTAACAAGCAACAAAACCGAGTTTCTTAAAACAAATACCAAAATAAACATGCTAAGAAATAACTGACAAAATATTTAAATTAACATGCTAAGAAATGAGTTTTTGACAAAATATTAGTTGATAATTTAATTGTTAACATGGAACAAAATTGTAGCTTACACTGTTTGTGCCAGTTTAATGTGATTGTGTAGTATGTACTACATTCAGTTCTTGACTTTCGCACATTGTAGTTTGAAAAGCTAAGAATATAAAATTAAAACTTTCATACTTTTACAGTTATTTTGCACATTTTACTACCCAGTCTGTAGTTAATTACACTAGTGGGATAGAAATTAGAAAGATATAGTTTAAAAATCTAACTGCATTTGCACACAGGGAGAAGGTGGAAAGCATTTAGGGAAAACCATCCTCAGTATACCAGAGTGGTATTTGAACTCTGACTTCCCAATTTGTAGTAAAAATCTCTGGATGAAACTGATTATTTAGTTTGAGTGTCTACCAATAAGGGCTATAATTTTGTTGACCATTTACACATTGTAGTGGGTCTTTATCATTACTCAGCTACAAGAATATACAATTTCACACCCGCACCAGTGGTCAGATGATCTAAGGTGAGCACAAGACTTACTTCAAAGAAGGTAGAAGTTTGAATCTTAGCAAGATGCGCTGGAGGTGTTTTCTCCATCCTCTCTCTCTACGCTAGGAGGTCAAGGTGCACTTCCTCCAACAAAAGCCTCTTTATCAACCCCTCTTGGCTTAAACCATTAACACAGTCATGTTAAATGTAATAAAAAATATGTTGCTATTTGAGTTTCAATTGTATCAATGTTTTTCATATATGATCAATGTGGTTTTACCATCCATCCTTCATGATGGCTCAAGTGCATTTTCTCTAAGTAGCCCTTCCAACCCCTAACCTTTGGAATATTTAATTAATAATGTTTGTGTTGAGCATCCTATTAATAAAATCAAGAGTATTACCATACCTTGACCAACTCAATTTCTTGCATCTCTCACTATGGCTCTCCCTGACATTTAACTTACTTGACCCTGATTGCAGCCCTGAGTTTGGCCGAACGACTTCTAGGATTTCTATCAACTTCCTCCATAGTCGGGATTAGAACGTGTTTGTAGATGGGTTCCCAGTCGGATTCGAGCAGATTGTCCACAGCCTCCCTGTCGTGCCACAGAGCCTGACTCATGTATCGAAGTGGCAAGGGGTTTATGGCATTGTCAATGATGTTTCCAGACAGATGGCGTTTCACAATACGATCCTCCAGCGAGTGAAACGTAAGGGTCACCAGTTTCCCTTCCGTTTTAAGGTACGCTAGGGAGACTAGCATGCCATAGTTCAGCTCATTCATTTCATTATTTACAAATATCCTCAGAGCCTGGAAAGTCTTTGTAGCAGAGTGTGTTGGCCTCTGTAACTTATCTGTCCTTTGGTCAGTCTCACAAACAGAAGCGACCAACTCTTTTAATTCTTGGGTTGTTTCTAGCCTTTTGAACAAGTACCGTGCCTCAATGATAGCTCGAGCGATTTTCTTGGATTGCTTCTCTTCACCATAAATTCTTAATATCCTAGCAATATCCTCCTCATCAGCGTGAGCTAAGATGTCTGCTGCTGTGGGGGCATTAGGAAAGCGGTTTCCATCCATCCTCATGTCCAAAGGTCCATCTTTACTTATGGAGAAACCTCGTTCTGCAATGTCGAACTGCATCGAGGAGCAGCCAAAATCAAACATAATCCCATCAATGGAGTTTTGTCTGACGCCTTGTGATGATAATAGCTGTGGCAACTCACTGAACTTCCCTAACAGTGGGGTAACTTGTCCCGGGAATTCGTTGGAGAGTTTATAGGCGAGAGAATGTGCAAATGGGTCCCTGTCTAACACAAAAAGTTTAATATCGGGTGTTGATTGGAGGAGCTTACGACTGTGTCCTCCAGCACCAAACGTCATGTCAATAAAGACTTGCCCGGGACATGGTTGAAGACTGCTTAGGACCTCCTTCACCATAACAGGGACATGCAGACTGTCATAAGGCAAATTTTGTGATCCAGATACTTCTACAGAGAAATTTAACATACCTAAAGAAAAGTGTCTATGCAGGCAAATACGCCTAGATACAGCAGCAATCATTTTTCTTTCTTGTTAAAGAGCTTAGAGACGAAACTTTTATCTTCTTCCTCAAGTTTTTTTAGGAACTCTGTTGTCAAAATAGAGTGGCACTCACTAACGCTCAGGCCACTGGAGGAAGAACTCAGCACCCTCTTGTATAGTTGGCTGTGGTGATTGTCTGCCAGTCTCTTCAAGCTTGCATGGATCCTCTCACACTCAGCATCATTGGCTTTGGTCACGACTCCAGCGCTGAACCCTAGCTTCACTCGCTCCCGAATATACTCGCCCAGGTCCCTGTTGATATTCAGAATTAAACAGTTGGAACTATTTTATTGCCTATTGATTCAATACAGCCAGCTGGAATTCATACTTCAACCTACCTTCACAGGCAAACCAGAATAGACCAACTTAACACACATAGTCCACATGCTCACTGATGTCCATCTTAAGTTTATTCTTACAAATGTTCACTTATCCTCAACATATTTATATATAATGTGTACCAATTTCAAAATTGCTATCAAACTCTGAAGAGAATTTCTAAATTTACATTTTAAATTTAACTTAGCCTATTATTTTTAACTAATAAAAACATATTTTAAAAGATAAAACAATGAGCTTGAAATGTAAAACTTTTAAGCATAAAAAGTGGTTTAATATGATACTCGGACCATCATCAGTGGCACATAATGTAAGGTTTGTTAACAATAGAAATAGTATATAGATACAATCACCTCTGATTATAATGAACCTCTACGGACTCGGATATTTTGTTCATTATGTCCGAAGTTCACTACCAATTTTTTTTAATCAGAAAGTAGTGGGTTAGTGACAAACAAAATAAGAGTTTGACTAGAATAATGCTTTATTGAAATCTATTAATTAATGTATTTTAGAAAAATCGGTTATATGCTGTTGTTTAGTGTACACTGTTTTGAATACAATTTTATCCAGATCCCCCTCTAAAGTCTGTGCTTTTTCCATAGGCCTACTTGATTCCTCACTATTCATGCATTTAAGAAACTAAACTGAGTAGAAAAATCTATTATTTTTGAGTTTCACATACTCTCTTGAAGAAAGGGATTAGTGAAAACAATTAATATATGGCCACAGACTGTCATTCACTGTCCTGTAACTCCTGTCATATTAATACATCTCAGAAGAATGTCTTCCTTTACTTACCACAGACAAAGGTATTAAAACTTAAGCCAGGTCAATGAGTAGTGACTGTTTAAGCTCAACACTACCCCTCCACATTCCATACTTTCAGTCAAGCTTTGTGCTACCTAATCAAGAACTCGGGTAGATAATCGATGTCTTCAAGTTTAAACAGCCAAAAATATGTTTTAAAGAATTATGAGGTTAGAATGACATTTCTTATTGAAAGTTTCAATTTTTCTGTTCACTAAAAATTAAGTTGAGGGTTCATTATAAACCATTTTTTTTAACAGACATTGAAATGTATGTGGGTTAGGACCAATGAATTAGGTTCACTGTAGCCGAATGTTCACTTCAACCAAGTTCACTAAAACCAGAGTTGACTGTATTGTGTAGAACCATGTTTTAAAATTTATCCAAAATGGTTGTATTCAAATAGGCTTGAATATTATTGTGTTGTTGCCTTGACAAATACACTCTCTCCATAAAATTTTGATGGAAAACTGTGTATATGTCACCGTCAATGTGTGAAATCCAGGTGTTCTATAAAATGCCTAGGCTTTCTTTATAATGCCAGAGTGGGTTTGACAAAGTATGAAATAAACAAGTTTTGCTATTTTATTTCATACTTATTTCAAGTTCTTTGTCTTTTTAAAGTCCTCAAATATGTTATCAATTCCGTTTTCTTGCAGGTTCCCCTAATTCCTAGGACTTAAATTGGTTAGGTTAGGTTATTTTAGAATTGGGTAGTTTGGTTGGGTTAGGTTAGGTATTGTTCTCGATAATATATAATGACTGGTTATTCTATAAATTTCCTATGAAAAATATTAAATACAATAGCAAAACTAGTTTATTTCATAATTTGCCATAACCACTTAGGAATTATATATAAATCCTATGCATTTTAAAGAATGCCTGATTTACACACATTGCTGTTAACATATATAGGTTGTTTTAAGGTACCTGGATCCATCCTTGGGATCACAGTGGAGCTGCCGTTGCTTACAAATGCTCTTCTTAGAAGCTATGCTTATCACCATCTTATAAACGATCTTATCTATATTTACATTTTAAAATCTTTAAAATTAATTTGAATATATTTTAATTAATTACATTAACTTAAATATAGGTATGATTATTTAAAAAGTAGTGAAAAAACTTAGGAAAACTATCTAATATATTTACATTTTAAAACTTTTAAATTATATTTGTAAGTATTTTAATCATTAGGCATAGAAGGAAAAGGCCTAGTACACATTTTAGGCCATATAAGAATTTTTTCTTTTATTATATTACAAATAAGTCTATTTTCTTAAGCCCGATTATTTGATAGGGGCCTACATAATAATGAAGACGGTACCATAAATCAAATAATAGCCACCAAAATCTATAAAGTCTGATAGTTTTGAATTATTATACTAGCCCCAAAACAAAGCTGTGTTAACACATTATCTTTTGTGTTGCATGGCATCTTTTCTTAATTATCAGGTTAACATTAAATGGTTTTATCAATATTACTCAAAATTGTAGTTATTTTAATATCAACATTAATCGATTTGCGAATGTTAGATTGGATTAAGTTTGCCACGTGGGAATCATGATAATAAACATTTAACTAATGCCATTAAAATTACTAATTTTCTGCCAAAATATCAACCACGCTAGTTTAATATATTTCCTTGTGGTCTTCCTAGTTGTCATTAATTTGTGTGATAGTTTACTTCATGTTATTTCATTAGAAGACGTTCAAGAGGTTTTTAAAGAAGTTAAAAGAACAATAGTTAATAATTTGCAAGAGTTGTTTACTAGGTACTAAGAAAAGGGGATAAGTGGTTGTTGTACACAGTGTTTACATCTTTATAAAAATAATAAATTGAGTTTGAGATACAATATGGCCAATCCAAAAAAATTGTAATATAATAAATTAAATTAAATATATATGAAATCAAACATGAATGACTAGCGATAAAATGGCTATCCATACTAAGAAATAGTGCATGCCCAGCCCACCAAATGGGATTTAGTTCCTTTGGAGGAACTTACTGGCATTTGTCACAATAACATAATCGGTTCGCTAGTTTTGTCCTTTGTTTCAAAGTATTTGAAGTTTTCAGCGAGTATTTATTTTTGGACAGAAATTAGATTTGACACGTGAATAGAGTCGGGTACCGAATCAAATCTATTTTTAATTTAAACATTGTATCATGTGTGTAACATTTCAGTGTGCAGTTACATATGCATCTATCTGTAGACTTATATTGCTTTTGTTTTGTAAAAATTACCGAAAAGTTCAAAAAAAAAGTGCAAACTCAAGTTGAGCAAGGTTGTTATAACAGGAGGGAGGGGGAATTTATCCCCCAGAAAATGTATTCCCTCCTCCCTACTAGAATAAGATCGCCCCCTATCTGAATTTATTTGACACCCCTCTGATATTCAAATTATGCTGAAAAATAGCCTTTATCGAACTGGTGGAAGAACAATTCAAATAGCTTCTAAAATAGGCATATATTTTTCTAAACATTTCTAAGCAAAAATCACTCTAAATAGTTTTTTCCAAAATTGTATTAAGGGGGACCACTCCAAATAATTTATGGCAAAAAATAGTTTTCACAACATTTTCGGGAGAGGTTCATTCAAAATAGATGCTAGAGGTAATCAAATTTCAAAATATTTATGGGGAAAGACAACTACAAATAGCTTATTTAAATATAACTAATTAAGAAAAATTCAGACAAAGGTCACTCCAAATATCTTTCAGGGGTATCTGATTTTCAAACATTTGACAAGGTTATGGTCCCCAGGACCCTCTTTGGTTCTGGGGTAAAAGTCCATTAAAAATACCTTCTTTTTTTTCCAATTTAACTCCTTAGACAAGGTTTTGCTGCCACTAAAATCTAATATAATAAAGAAACGGGGGTTTACGCATTTCCCCCAGTTTGAGCACCTGGAAGAACTGCCAACCGGGATACTTGTGCCAGTGTACATACTATTTAATTAGAAGACGTTAAAATTGTTTTTAAACAAGATGATAACAGAATAATTATGGTTTAAAGTGTTAATTAATTTTCAAACAGATAAGGTCTAGGTTTATTAGGATGGACTAGTAATCTCACCCTATATAATTCACCTTTAAGGTGAAAACCTTTATAGTTTTCAAAATAAAATCTACAATCAATCTAAAAAGTGTGACTATTGAATAAATCATATTATTGTTTTTATAAAAACTTATTTATTTTATGACAAAGAAAAAATACTAAGTTCCTAGGCCTAAGTATACACTCGTAAGTTACGCACTTTCCCCGAATTTTGTTTCGAAAGAGATAGATTTGGCTGAATTGATTTTTTAGTTTTTCCTCTGGACCAAAGTGAATATCAAATCTAACCTATAATAATGTGTACTATTTATACTTACTTACCTTCCCTTTTTAGTGCTATCAACTGGCCACTGCTCCAATAACTTTAAAAAGTTTCTATAATGTTTAGCCATCTAATATACAGACAATTAATTGCCTTCTATTATGAGCAATTGAAAAATAATGATATAATAATTACATTTATAAAAAAGAATAACAGGCTAAAATTTTGCTTATTTTATCTTATATAAAAACTTCTGCAAAAGTTTCTACGTTCTATGGGCAAGCAGAGTGACAACATATAATATTTAAAGGTAGTATTAGTTTAAAAAAATCCCTTTGGAAAGCACTAATATCAAGTCCTATTTCATGTTGTTCAAATGTATATGGCGGTAGTGTAGGTATCACAAACTTATGAACATAATCGTTTGGACATTGGCGAAGGGATGATACCATTTCAGGGAAGGGGGGAGGAGGGGTTCAAACGGGCACATTTGGGAAAAGAGGGTGTGAAGTAAATTAACTTAAGCTTTAAAAATCATGTGTAAAATAATCTTTTAGGTGTAGCCTTAAAGGGGCGTTCAAGTATTACGTAAGCACATCTTTGGCCATTCTTAACCCCTCCCCCTCCTTGTAAGTAAAAATGTCTAACCCCACACCCCTCTCGCTACGTAGGATTTGTAGACTTTTCTTTCATTTGTTCGCAGGAATTATCCTTTTTTTCTTGCAATTTCGCTCATCGACTGAAAAGGCAGTAAGACGGGAGGATAGCCCAAAATTTAAAATTCGTGCAATTTATAAAATTATGATAGTTGTTAACATAGAGGTGTGAATTAATATTGCAAATTAATTGCCAATTGACGTTGGTAGGTATACAATTAATTTAAATTTATTAGACAGGTAAAATTAAAACAAGTTATAACATTTAAACTTATTAAACCGGTAAAATTAATCAAGTTCTAACATTATAAAAGTTTAAAATATTAATTTACTTTCAATTTAAGTTATTACAAAGAGTATTATTAGTGAATACATGCATATTATATTTATTAAAAAAAACCTAAACTTCATTTAATCCAATGACCAAGGTCCTTAAATCTACATCTTAACAGTTTCAATTATCCTGTTTCTATTTAGGAGGTCATTCAAGATTTGGCTAAATTCTATAGGCTTCTCCACTTCTTCCTTGTTTAGCCACTCAGCATCTGCATTGCTGCCCAAGGTCCAAGCGGCTTGCGCCCTCCCTCAATTTTACCTGTCTTTCTCTGTCTTACGTAAGCATTGTTCTCACCCTCCCCAGCCCCCCTGTCAGTAAAAATAAGCAAATCTTGAACCCCTCCTGCACTAAGATGATTACGTAATACTTGAACACCCCCTAAAGATGAAAATCAGCACGTCTTGATTCCATTTCAAAGCACCTTACAACTTCCTCAAACTCTACAGAAATTTCAAAATCCCCGCTGAGAAGTGCAAGTCTCGTCAAATGATCACTTCCTGTGGTCTTTTTTTTATATAAGACTTCAAACGCTTAGGTTTACAAAAGTACATTCAGGTATTGCTGTTGATACTTAAAGCGTAGCTGTTAAAATTGCAAGCCAATTCCAAATTTGGAAAAAGTCCCAGCTACACTGTAATAGCGCTTCAATAGCAGTCGGCATTCTATCTTTTTCATTCACTCTAACCCACTTTGCTTTTCAGATGGGGATCTCAACATAACATATACTTGTATTAAGAAACATAGCACAATATAAGTTAACAATCTAATATAACTCTAATTTCTCTAAGTCAATACCTACTATTCGATTAGGGATTAATTTTTGTAGGGAATATATGAGGCATCTCTGTGTTGAAAATCAATCCCTGGTATGTTGAGGGATATTATCAAAGAAACAAATCAATACAGTCCTCCTTAAATAAACTTCAATTGTGGACGCGGTTGTATGTGTCGCGATGGCACTGCTTATCAACAACATGAGAAATTTGCATTTCTTCCCTAATTTCACTCAGTATTTACTCATATTAGGTAAATATCATATGAAACTCATCAGCCAATTCGGTGACCATGAAATGAAGGACATAAATCTCAATGTCTAAATGTTCCCATGTAACAACTGAGTCACAGTCAATTCGTTGTACATACGTACAAAGTGGAAGTGTGATAGAAAATACTTTTGATCTCATGTTCAATGTTGTAACGAACTATCCTTTCACAACCGTAGATAAAAGTTTGTGCGCTCTCTGAGAGTTACTTAGTTTAGTTCCCCCGTTAACTTTTGTAATATATGCACAATTGGAATTTACATTTCTTGAAACCTGGCAATTGAATCATGTTTTTGCACCCATCTGATCTCTCACATTGCAATGAGTGGTGCATGTTTGTTATCAGGCACGTGTTTCTTTATTTATCCATTAAGATCTCATAACGTTGGGGTGATAATTTGGTATGTACACCAACTGATGTAACTGTTCCTATACAGTTTCTAATCAGCTTAGCATTACAGGCATTAGTTAAAGCTAAATTCAATGAATGGGCATTGCAATTTACATCAAGGCTACGAGGTTGTATGTCTTATAAGAGATTACGGCTTAAAAACATGCATCTATAATCAATTAGGAAAGTGACCTAGACACAATATTTAAAGTCTAAAACTTACACCATTGATGCAAATAAAGGTTTTCGTATTTCTGGTCGGGGAAGGGGGGGCGAGGGTGAGAGGAATGCCTCTAAATTTAATTATCTTAATTATTTTTAATGCTAATGCTTTTAAAATATAATCTTTTCTACAGTGTCATATTTATTTCATAGGCAAATAAATTTAAATTATTTTAAATTAATAAGAAATTAATTTATCATAGTTGATATTATGTATCTGACTAATAAGCTCCTTTTTTGATCATTTCAATTATTTTCCATATTCACCATCTTACTTAAACCCATAAGATGAAAACTAAGTAGTTCAGACATCTCTACAATATTTGAATTGCGCGCGTGTTAATAGGCAGAGATACTAGCAATTTTTGCTTTAATGTCTGATCACTGGAACAAAGGTGCAGGTAAACTCATATATCTTAGGGCCCTTTTATACGGGCGTTTTGTGTCACGGTGACACGGTGTCAAGAGCTTTATTGGAGTTTGGCAGTTTGCTTTTATACACGCAACATTATGTTAAGCGTCATGAAAAAGGTGGGATGAAATGAAAAACAGAATCAGGGTTGCCAGTCTCATCTTTTATATCATGATAGATCCTTTTTTTATTTACCTCTTATTGAAAGAACTTTGTAAAAAACTGCGTAAGAGGATCTTTGTGCATCTAATAAACATCGCAAGGTATTTCTAGGGAGCGTGATAATAATCTATACCAGAAACTTAGGAATGATGACCAAAAGTTCTTCAATTACTTTAGGATGTCAATTACTTAATTTGATGAACTCCTGTTCAAATTTAAAAGAACACTGGCAACAAACACGGCTTTGACGGAAGGAATAGGATTTCCGCCTGAAATAATTTCAATGCAAAATTTTTAATAAAACAGTAACGTTAATTATCTTAACTGAAACCAAAACCAATTAATAAATTAAATAAAGTGCTACTATTTTAACTAAAATAAAGTTATAATATTTTCATATGTACAAGGGGCACGCTTTTCGTTCCTCCTAGTTTTATTGTTTGAAATTTCTGGGGTAATAAAGACAACTTTTTTTTTATCAAAACCTTGTGAAAATAAACAAACATTGATTGATTCTTATTATTTTTAAAACTGTAGGATCACAAATATTGTAAATCTAGTTGTGGAACTAGCTTAAGGCAAATATTCTGACTATACAAACAGTAAAATATTCCCTGGAGGGAAATTCCTCCTAGTCTACTAAATTTCCCTTCTCAGAATGTCTGTTATCTCACTCATCTATAATTATTACTTCAAAGTGAAAAAAATAATAATAATAATAATCTGGAACAAAAATAAATTGTTGTTTCAACCGTTGAGGCTGGCTGCCCTGCTGTCTAGCCAACACAGCGACACAAAAGTCGACGCCTGTAGAAAAAGGCTCCATTGAAAGTAATATTTCTTGAGCTCACCGCATGTCATTCATGTCACGGCGTTTTATAGATTATGACGACAAACTTTTCAGAATGACGCGACAGAGTATAAAAGCACCCATTGCCTCCTGTGTATTTATAGAACGCTCGACACCATGTCGTCACTTGTCACCGCGACACAAAACGCCTGTATAAAAGGACAGAAGACCTTGGTTTTTGTAGATCTAGAACCAAAGGGGAACTTTTTTGGAACCGTTCTGACTTCTAAAATAATATAATTGTATTAACGTTAGTTGGTTAGCTTATTAATAATAGGTAGTTTTTTTTTCAGTTTTAAAAAGATTACCTACTTTATACTATTTTTTAAACTAATAAATATAGAGAGAGACACATTGATTAAACGTAGTTAAATAGAGTCCTATTTATATAGGAATTGACGTTTATTGATATTTTTAAAAGAAACTTAAACAATTTGTATTTGTATATTTTAATATACAAAGTCACGTGATTTTTACCTCAATTTTATAGATAGTATCAATCAATACCTGTGAAATTATAATACTTATAAAGCCATTAATGTTGACTGTAAAAATATTTATCTTTAGTTTATAAAAGTCTATTCTTACAAAAATCCTAAACACACAGTTCAAAGTGAAATGAATGAAAGAAACACATCCTAATCTATCTTATGTTGGCATGATGAAAATTATTAGTTAACGGCGCAACTACACTTCCGCTAAAATTTGTGGTCTTTTAGCATAATATTGATGGTATACACCTTTCTTATCTCTGATCCTGAGTAGTTTTGCAGAAGCAAATATTACTTTTTTCAGCAAAAATGGCTGGGATGTTGACTATTTCATCACGGAATCTCCCGCGGGGTGTTCTTAGAATAACATCTCAAGTTTTAGATGCCGAATATATACAGGTATCAATGATTTAGGTAACCCCTAACTAAGATTATTCATAGATCTTTGATCACTACTCATTGTAGGTCATGGACCAGTGAAGATATTTATTTTTATTCTTTAGCTTATTTTTGTGAATTAAATTATTGGATATATCTGTATATTATTTAGAATATATTATACCATAAATAAACGTACAATTTATACTCAAGTCAGGACTTTATTTGGCCTTACGTATTTCAGAGTTTAAAAAAAACTTCTTTAATCTCTATATTTTAAAGATTATAAAAGCCTTTCTTTAGAAAAAGTAATTTCAAAAATCTTTACTTTTTATAACCATTCTATGCAAAAATAAAATAGGTCCAATGTATGATATGGGATTGAAACAAGATGGGTTACTTTGGAATTATGTAACCATATTTGACCAGACGACAAAACATTTTGAAATTCTTTTTATAAATGAGGGGATAAGGGCCTGACACCGAAGCTGTATCTTTACTTATGTGGTCCGTAAGAAAACGATGCTAAAGTATCAGATTACTCTGGCCACTGAGTCCTCATCTGTAAGTCCATACTCTGTAGAAGTTACTCAACTTTAACTTTCTATGTACAAACTACCAATTTAATTTTATAAGGACTAGTTTGTACAGACTACCAATTACAGATGAGTAAATAATGCACATGCACATCGAAATAAAATAATCAATGGCACTGAAAGGACCTGTGCTGTGGAAACATATACAAAATGAAAATATGGCTTATGTGTGGGTGGAGCTATTCCAGAAACATTTTTCTAAAAATCTAAAGACCCCTGGAAGGGCACCTTCTACCTTCTAGGAAAATGTTTTCTGGGAATTACCAAGTTCTTAGAAATAGTGGGTCGCTTTTGTAGTCTCAACAGCCCTATTATTATATTATTTGGTTTACTTTGTATCCTTCATACTAACGTGATTGAATGTTTTCATAACTGAAATGAATACAAGCAATTATGATATGTATTCGCTTTTAATTGTGTTTGGCAAAGGCCTGTTTTATTTAAATAAAAAACTAAATGAAGTCAAAGATGCCTTGAGAAAAGAAAATGCTTGGTCAAGCATATCATAGAATTTGGGAGTACCAGGTAGGTTTTGGCTACAAGTAGGCTTACTTTTACTTTGGAATTCAAACCGCTCTCTACAATGTTGTGTTTATTTATGAAAACTAGAAAAAATAGGATGTACATGCATAAATCGTTATCTGCTTGTATATTTGTATGAGGTCTAGTCCTTTTTTAGGCATTTAGGAAATCAAACTGTTATTTTTGGTGTCTTTTATTGATCAGCTGACTGTATGGTGCAAGCTCCTTGCTTTAGACGGGTTTCTTTCAAAGTTTTCGATTGGACGAAGTCTCTGACTACCTCATTGGTCGGAACAGTCACGTGATTACGGGTATGGATTGTGTAGTTGCGAATATAATTTCTTAAGGGCCAGGGCCAATGAGTACGAACCTACAGCTACAGAGTCTGTGTCGAGGCCTATAGTCATAGTTGGGACTAGTTTTCTATGAACTTGTTCAAGGATTATACCCATCAGCTAAATGTAAAGTATATATAATTTTTTGTTTTATTTCTAAAATATGAATATCGTATGATTAAACTTACCTTAATTTAAGAAATTAATATGGCAAATCTATAAAATGCTCCTATTTAATATATCATAATACTGACAGAGATTTCCGGCACTGTTCGGGGTCACCGCATATTGCATTGCATGGCTACCGGGCAAGCAACGTCTTTATTTACTTTGAACAGAAGGGAATAAAAATCTTTTTTTTCCCCCCCCTTTTGAGCCAGTTTTCATTTAATTTACAAATATTAAATCCAAATTTTTAAATTTCAGACTTCTCTATGCAGTAGATATCATGCAATGCTCATGAAAGACAGACAAACAAACTCTTCATTTAATAAAATGGGTGTTAAAAAAGTTTTTACATAAGGTCTAGGCCTTTATTTAAAAAATAATTGTTTATTCAGGCCTATTTTGAAAAAAAGTAGGTTCCTAATTTTTTTTAGTACTTTTGAAAAAAAACACATCCAAATGAAAAAGGATGTTGGTTGGCTATGCATTGTTCAAGAACATTCAGGTGTTAGTTTTATAAATTCAATAAGCAATTAAATTATAAATTCACTCCTTATTTATTTGTTTAACCCTTTCATGGCCCTATTATAATAGTTCAATTCCCCACCACTATCCCCTTTATTTTTGATAGCAAGAAAATTTTCACATGAGTTCATACTATAAGCAATAACTCGGGATGTAATTAACATATTACGGTGACATCTTTAGAAAGAACTTATTATATTAGGTATCACAATGATATTACTAGGAACTACATATTATGTTCTAAACAAGTTATTTAATTGATATTTACAGTTAGTTTTCAGCTCCAACTCCCCTTTCTTGGTGGTATTCGAGAAGACAATCAATTCTGCAGAGGGGCAGGTCACAGTTCATGAAGTTTGGTTGCCTTGACCTGAAGGAGCTCTTTTCTTTTTATTGCTGCAGTTTGCACAAACTTTATTTCTGCCTTCAATTTTTTTTAAATTTCATATAGATTTTTTGGTGAAGTTACAGAAACTGAGAGGTTTCTCTTCCTCCCAACTCTTTTGCACGAGGAAAAGTTTCTTATCATTTGCTTATAGAGTGCAAGTGTGAATGATTTTTGGGTAAATCCATGTCTTGATAATGCTGGTTTATTTGTTTCATGATAGATTATGAAACTGTTAACACTGGCAGTGTTCAATACAAATGCAAACAAATATTTCCACCATTTTTTTGTTTTTCTGCCCAAAGAATAGTAGCTTCTTAGCTGGTCAGCTCTGTCAACACCACCCATAAATTTAGTATACTTGACTAGGGCAAGAGGGCAAGAAACCATAACCCTTTCATTTTCGTTACCAGTTTTCCTTTATACTGGCATACTTTCACTAGGGTCGCACTTGGTTGACAAAACACAAATATCCGTGTTGTCGAGCCACACAGTGGCTGGCACATTACCTGACTGCAGTACTTTGCTGTCACCTCTTTTCAGTTTTAGGCTCTTGGGATTTTTAAGTTCCTTAGGCCACTCTTTGTGGTGACTCCTCATGGTGCAACATGCATATGTTTGTTTTTGGAGCAGTATGTTCAAGAGTCCTACAGACTAATGAATTTAGTACAACTTGGTTTCTCAACTGCATGTCTTTATGTCTAGCTTCTTTCTTGCCAAGATACACATTGCTTTTAGAACATATCCATGAGGACTTGCTAGACCCATATATTGAACCCCCATTTTGTTGGCTTGGCCTTCATGTATTGTTTTATGTAGTGACAACCCTTGTACGCAACCATTGCTTCATCAACATCAAGTTCTTTCCCGGTCTTATAATATTTATCAAACGTGTCCATAATACCATTAACTGGCCTTGCTTTATGGAGTATGTCGTAGTTTTCTTCCCCTGGTGTCTTTTATTTTTTTACATCACTGACATGAAAATATTTTGTAAGACACTTATAATGTTTGTATGTCATACAATTACGAATTAGGGCATTCATTGTCTGAGCTGTGCCAGTAATCAGATGTTTCTGGCAAATCAAATACATCCATAAAAACCAATACTCCTATGTAGGCCATCATTTCTTCCTCAGTAGTTTCATACCACTCTTGATCCACTCTACCTATTTTTTATTGCCTAAACATAAAATATTTATTTGCATTTTTGGCAAAGTTCTGAGAAATGTTTTTTACCTAACACTAATTTAATATAGGCTCTAACGTAGTTCATTGGAACATACAGGTAAGCCATGCACAGGACCAGTATCTCCCACATATTCATTTGAAACATCAAATTGTAGCCGTTCAGTAAATGTCAACAAAGGGGGCTGAAAATGTTTTACAACAGCAGTACAATCAACACCCACATTTAAATTGTTTTCCAGATCCCTATCACTTATATCAAATAATTCAGGAGTTTCATTATCATTATTACACTCAATATCAATATCGTTATCGTCAGAACTATCAGATTCATTACCAGATACATCTTTATTGGACTTCAAAACAATAATTTCATCTTGTAAGCAGGCCATTCTAAAGCAAAACTAACAGTTAAACTAACAACGCTAAGAAAATAATTAATTTCACATGGGATACACCTCTATAATAAAAAATAACAACTAAGTATAAAATATTTAGTAAATAGCCCAACAGATGGCTTAGAGCAGAGGTCCCCAACCTTTTTGTACCTTAGAGCACATTCAAAACTAATGGTAGTACAATGGGCACAAATCACTTTTTCAAGGCAAGTTTACTCCCACCAGGCTCAGAGGTCAGCTTTAACGCTATACACACGGCCGGTCAACTGCCATGTTAAGTTTCCAACAATGATTATGACATTACATGTGGTTGTGGGTAATACTCAAGGCCTAGCATGTTCAACCCCCTACAAGTTGACAAAAAATAAATTAACAAAATACTGCTTTATTTACGATTTTAACAAGACCAAAATAAAGAGACAAGGAACTATTTAACTACTCACCTCCATTTTGGTTCTTGGGTACATTTTAAAAATATATATTTATTCTGTGTTTATTCAGGCAACACAGCTGAGTAGACCCATGCTAAGATATTTACAAAGGAAATAGGAAGGATTAGCATGGTATTACTGACTGTGAAGAGAATGATGGATGGGGGTAGGTCTTTGAGATTAGGAAAAAGCAAAACCATTCAGCTTGAAACTACAGTGGTTCCAAATATAAGTACACTTTGTAAATGAGCCAGCAAAGAAAGAAGAATGAGAGGGAGGGATTGGAAAGAGGTGGGGCTTTCAATCGCCAACTTCTTGAGAACAGTATACCTTGAGATAAGCACAAACTCGATTTTTGTCGGAAAAGTGACATTAAAATTATTAGTCAATAACATTTCAGCTGGGGTCAAAAAGTGGTGGGCATACGCAAAAGGCTTGGCGGGCGCTGTGGTGCCCATGGGTATAGGGTTGGGGACCCCTGGCTAAGGGAGTGCCAAAATACGGCGAGCGCTTTCTAGTGTTTAGGATGGGAAAGACAAATTAACGGCGAGCGCTTTCAAACGCTTAGGCTGGGAAAGGGTTAATCTTTTTAACTTACAACTGATAGAGTACATCTTATAATCTGGTTTCGTTACTTGATAATTATAAACTTAACAACTAGGCCTACTCAGATATGCCAACTTGACTTCAACAAAACTTCCCTTCTGATATGAAAGTATTTAAAATAAGGTTTTTAATTACATTTAACAAATTAAATTGCTAATATCAAAAAAAATTGATTATTTTTTATCACTACAAACACATGGCACAACTAACACTATAGGCTCATGCCAAAGAATTATCGTTTTTACAAAGATGAAATCTTATTTTATTTTATTAGACTTGTTCTAAAGTGGTAGACCTGGAGTAGTGTCAAATTACATAAACTACCTTTAATAATAATAATAATAATAATAATGATGATAATCGGGGGGTGTTGTTGTTGTCAACCCAATCACATTTCACTTTCATATAATCCCCTCTCTCACAAATGAGACACAATTATCTTTTTACCTTGTTTGAAGAAATCATGAACATTTACAAATGATACTACATGATAAAACTTCAGTCAAGAATTTAGCCAATTACAACTGGCCCCTCCGTTAGATGCTGTCACAAATAATAAAGACCCAATATAATATATTATTCCCACTTGCTCACTGAAATTTAAATTTAGGAACTTTTTAGGCCATCAGAAAATAGTCTTTGACTGGCAGATCAACTTCACAATTTATTCCTAATATAATCCCTTTCTTTGTTAGCTTTAAATACTAAGATTTAAAATTTATTTTTGTTTGTGTACAGGTGACATCAGTAAGAAGCAGATGTTATCACCAAGGTAAAACAATATTAAAACTTATTTACTCTTTAGGCTTGTTTTAGTTTAATGACCTACATATAACTTTTTTTTAATACAAAAAAATTATATATATATATATTATATTATATTATATATATATTATATTATATTATATTATATTATATATATATTATATATATATTCTATATATATTCTATATATATACTTATATTTAATACTTTTTCTTTAAAAGATAGGCTTAACAATGCAATCACATTAGTTAAATCAATATGAATTATTGTTATGAAAAAACTCCATAAAACAAAAGCAAGAAAAAATATGCATTAATTGGTCAGCTTTGTCATCCTATAAGTATTTCCCCTACTTTATCCTTGTCCTCGGTTACATATGTCACTGTAAACAAATTAAAATACTGTAAACTGTAGGCCTAGGCCTGTTATTTAGTTAGACTATATGAGTACATTTGAGATGGATACAATATTTCACAAATCTTAGCTCAAATCTTCATTTTAAATACGAATACAAATCTTATAAAACTTGGTAAACATAAGTCTACTCTAATTTTTAAACTACAATAAAAATATAAATAGGAAATCTATCTTAGCCTAAGGGCCAGTTTCATAGTCAGTCTTAACAGGCCTCAAGTGCGGCTCTACACTAAATACAGGCTGACAACTACTTATACCAGAATGGAATGGGCCAGTTTCATACGCGGAACTGGCCCATTCCATTCAAGTTTAGATAAGTGTCATATTATGTTTAGTATAGCACCACACTTGAGACGTACCAAGTTTGACTATGAAACTGACCCTAAATGTTCACATGTATTTTTATAATGCATTCTTTATACAGTAGCTTAATACATTCATTTAAGTGATAAATTAATTTTTAATTAGTCCTAATGCCTATATTTAAGTAGAGCTGAACAACCAATACACATTATGAGACCTAAAACAGATTCCATATCTAAATTTAAAAATATAATCTTGGTTACTGGCATCTCAATTCCCATATTTTCTTGAATTCTCAAATCTCGAATATCATTAAGGATTCAGAGATCCAAGGTACGTCATTATTAGCAGAAATATTGGTTAATAATTTTGCTGGAGACAAATCTATTCATTTCTTGAGTACCGCATTTCTACTTTTAAAAACTGGAATCAATATTGGTCCCTTGGTTTTAGTAATATAAGTTTTAAAAAAGGTAATTAAACATACACATATGATCAAATGAATATTGTTCACATAAAAATAGTTTCAAATTTTTACTCTAGAAATTCTTTGCACCTTATTTGTGTACTTGCCCACTGGATGGGGCATACGAGGGGGTAAAAGAGTTTCAAGATGGCTTCTGTAGAGTGAAAACAAAGTACAGTATGGCGATGCATGCGCCTATGTGGTAAGACCTTCATCTGTCAGTGCGACAAGTGGCATCATTCTGTGTAGACTAGTGGCGGTGTTACTTTAATTTGATGACATGCACGGGGGCATTTGAGATTTTATTATAGACCACAAACTCGAGCAGAGAGCGAACGTCAAATTCTGCGTCTTACTTGGAAAATCTGGAACGGAGACCTTACAAATGATGCAGCAGGCTTACGGCAAAGAAGTTATGAGCTGTCCGGGGTGTTTTGAGTGGCACTCATGCTTCAGAAGCGGCAGAACGTCCCTGAAAGATGAAGAGATGTCAGGGTGACCTTCCATGAGCATATTTCCGAAAGTTGTGGACAGAGTTGAGCAACTTGTGCATGAGGATCCCCGAGGACCATTAAGGACATTTCTTACATCGTGAATGTGCCATATGGATCAGTGCAAACAATCCTCACGTCTATTCACGTCATGTTTTGAGGTGTTTGAGGGAGGACTTTTGGTGGAAAGTGTGTGCGTGTGGGCAATTGGGTGTTCCAACATGATAACACACCTACACACACAGGGATGAAAACACGTGAGTTTATTTAGTGCAACAACATGATCATTGCTCCTCACCCACCTTACTCGCCGGATTTGGCCCCCTGTGATTTATTCCTCTTCCCAAAGATTAAGTTAAAGCTCAAGGGTCACAAGTTCGACAAGTGAATGAAATCAAGCACAGGTGGCAGGTGGTGTTGAGCGATTTTAGACAAGCACTTCCTGGGAGCTTTCCAAAAGTGGAAAAAGCACTGGGATTGGTGTATTGCTGCACAAGGGGATTACCTTGTATGAAATAGGTGACAAATTTAATTCATATAATTTATTTACATTTTACAGAATCATTCTTGAAACTTTTTGATACCCTCTCTTATTGTAACTACGTTAGGCCTACTCATATTACAGAAATACAAAAACAATGAAGAGCTAATATCTTTGGATTGGCTTGTGTGGGTAAGTGAAATATGGAACAATGAACTTGAAACCAAGAAACAAAATAGTAAAATAATCACCGAAACAGATACAAATTTGGAACCAACCCATTGAAGTAACCTAACGGTTGTTTATTGCTTTTTTTTAGGACAAAGGCTCCGAAGTTGGTCTCGACACATAACTGGGGGTACATCTCCTGGGGAAAGGTGAGTAGTTTTATGAGTGCTTACAACCAGAATTAGTTAAAGAATCTCAGAACATGACTGTATTATTTCTGAACTAGATGCCTTTTTTCTGAGCTGAGGTACATAGGTGACCATGCCAGATGAGTTCTGCCTTCTGAGCGATCGGTTCTCAAAAGAGGTTGACTTTGTGTCAACCATATAAATAATTAGGCTCAATATTTTTGCATCTTTCGTGATTTGGCCCGAATTAGGAATATACATATTTAAAAAAACTGTGGCTTCACTTTGAATCTTTATCTGCTTTGAATTTGCTTAAAAAATTATTGGTTTCAACAACTAGGAAACTTAACCAATACAAAATATATTGAATGCTAAAATATATATTTAATTTCAATTTTTGTCATTTTGTACCTTTATTTAAATTTCATATTAAAGTTCACATGACCAAAATCTGTAGTAGTTAAATCACATGTTATGTTGACGTGATTCATCAGCTTGGATCAAAACCTTAGAAACATTTTGCTATAAAACATTTAGTATTTAGTGTCCAATATACATAAACAACATCTTTTTTCTAACATAAAACATTAAAAAAAAATTTCGAGCATTTATTTAGCTTTGGGAACATTTAATATAGTTTGATTTGGCTTAGCTTTGAATTAAAAAAGGGGACTTCTCACACCCTTAGTCCCAAATACCTGAAGCTCTTTCAAATAATAAAATGAATTAGTGCCTAATGGCTTGTAAATTTATAATAAATCAGTGAGAAACACTGTACAATGATTTAAAGTAATTGATAGTGAAGGAAGCCAACCTGAAAGGATAGTTAGGTTAGACCGAGATAGAAAAACTCACTTCTCTCTTCAGTTCTTCTTAAACTGTCGCACTATTACTCTTCACACAGTGTTTTAAATTTTCAGAGATATTCCTTTATTATTTAAAGAGACACATTGAAAACACACAAAGAAATATATGTTATTGAAGCTCTTTAAAGCAATTAGATACTCGGTCATGATTGTGTCTATTGCCTTATGTACAGTTCCAATCTCACACTCACGAAATTGGCCTACAAACTAAAAAAATCAGCCACTTTTTCTGGCTAAAATTGAACCTTACAAATGTGATAGTCTTATGGTTTTTGGCCTTATTTCTGGTCAGCAGTATTCACTGTCTAAAAGATTCAGAGGCTGACCACTAAACTCTGAGAGAGATTAGTTGAGCCTCGACAAAGGTTTACATTGAGTCTTGGTGTGAATAAAGTTGAATAATGATTCATTAGGGACTCACTAAAATTGCAGTCTCAAGGGACATTCACCTTGTTTGGTGATGATTGGTTAGAATTAGGGCTATCACTAGGGCTCGAATTTGAACACATTTACAAATTATTTTCTTGAAATGTTTAAGAATATTTTAGTATAAATTTAATTTATTTCAGCCCATGTGTCTTACTACCTGTTCGGGCTATATGCTTATATGCTAGCCATGCTGATTGTTTTAGGATTAGGAAGGTTATATTTTAAGTGGTGCGTATAACCCGAAAGGGTAGTAAGACGTGGTGCTAATAATAATATATTTATCGGAACACCATTTTGGAAAATGCACTCCCCCCATTATTAGGAGAATAGTTTATTGTGAGAGTAGCGTGTTAGACCATGTGGCCACAGAAGCAGGTTATATTTAAGTAATTATATGCCAGGGCTCTGTGACTCAGATGTCAAGCTTCGAGCAGAGCCAGCCTTTAAAATATTTATACTCCCCTATGGTCTTGAAATTGAACATTTAGGGGCTCTTAGGGGGCTGGCAATTTCAAGCTCCTTGAAAAGGTTTCTTTGCTTATCATTGAGCATCTGGTGATGAATGACTAATTGTTTATGCTTCTCTCTAATAATTTTAGGATGAGTTTTGTGCTGATTATGTTTTGTGGGCTTGATGGTAGTAATAGGGGGGGGGGGATTGTACAGAAGATGACCATTGAAGTATCAAGGTCAACAACTGAGTAAACTGGTTTTGTTGATGAAGGGAAGAATGTCAAGGCTTAGAATATTTCTTCCAGGCCTGGAAATGTTATGGAAGTTCTCATTTTTCCAATCTTGTCCTGGAAATTCCTTTAACCCCCCTTTTTTAATATACAGGCCTATACATACATACATACATACATAATCCTGCTGTTCTATTATGAGGTGGGCAAAAAACTGTACATATAGTTCAAAAAACAACTTCATGCTTAATGCATCCTCACCAACTTTCTCCACACTTCTCTAACCTTGCATACTTCCTTCGCTTCAACATCCACACACAGTCATACATGGTCATTTATTCTTAAAACTTTTAATGTTTCTCCTTTTCACACATTCATCTACAACATCTAACCACATTTTACATGACCAATCCCTTTCTTTTGATCCACACACTCTACCTACCTTTATACTTGCTTCTTCATTCAATCCACACTTATCTTCAGAACATGTCCAGAACATTTCATTCTATTCACATTAAAAACGCACTCCTTC
Organism: Timema douglasi; assembly: GCA_901482245.1. Classification (NCBI taxonomy): domain Eukaryota; kingdom Metazoa; phylum Arthropoda; class Insecta; order Phasmatodea; family Timematidae; genus Timema; species Timema douglasi. The sequence goes on along the minus strand of CABEEJ010000027.1, from coordinate 15,453 downwards.
AGCACCCACTCATTACTGATTGTCCATACAAGTTTTTCCACCTATGATTCTTAGATATCTCACACCATTTGCATTTACCTTGATCTTGTGTTTTTATTGACAAACCCACGCTTCACATTCGTATAATGTTGGTGTGAACACACTTTTATATACTGTCATCTTTGACTCTTTTGATACTACTTCATTCTTTGCAATAGTCCACATACATACAACAGCTACTTTCTGAGATTCATTCACCCATCTGTTGATTTCACCATCTATCCTCCCATTTTTACAGAACATTCTGCCCAGATACACAAAACCATTCACTTATTCTAACAGTTTTCCATTTACACTAAGTTGACAATCATTCTCGGATCTGTCCCTAACAAAAACCAATACCATAGCTTTGAAGACATTTAAACGAAGATCCATTCTGTATGTTGCCACACTCAACCTTCCTGATCCCTAATACATTAGTGTAATTAGTACATAGGCGTGTAACCGAAACAAGTAGTTAGACGCGATGCAAATAAAAATATATATATATTTGTTAATATTTTAATATAGTTAGTTAATATTGCTTTGTTTTGGGTCATAAACTCATGTTTGGCTAAGTTAGTAAAAAGTATATGGTTCAGCTTAGCTTTTCTACAGCCTACAATATGTATTCAAAGAAAGGATTGTGTATCTATTGTCTTGGTTATTATAGGGGTAAAAGATTTTTTATTTAGCATCAAGTTTATAACCATTTGGGTTGTACACACATGTATTAATTTTGTCCTAGGGATAGGAGAGGTTGAATTCGGAGAAAGATTTTAAGCAAATATAATTTTTTTCCCCAAGACTTTCTTATTGTTGCATATCTTAACCTCAATGAGGTTCATGTACAAGGAGCCAGGCTTGCAAAATATTGGATTGCTGTTATGGAGCTCAATGTTCGAATCTCATTTAAGTGACCTTGGAGGATGGGCTTTCCATCCATCCTCCACATTTTGAATGCACTTCCTCTTAACTAGCATCCTTATCCCTACTTCTTAAATTAAACTGTTAATAACAACAGACCCGCTTTGGTGGATGCATGGTCCAACATGCTAAACTTGTGTTAGACTAGACTGCCAAAGACGGGGAGATTGTGGTTCGATCCTGGCCGGGTGCACTAAGAGTGGTTTTTATCTATATTGTTTTTCATTCCCCCTCCACACATAATCGTGTTGATGGATTTCCAAGGGTAGTGGTTAATGTAGACTTGAGATCCTGCTGCATTACCTTACAGTCCCATTCATCGAACAAATGTTGGCTGTGAATACAAACTTGGATAACATTGACTATTTATAAAAATACTGGTATACCCTTCAGGCGGCTGTTAACATTGTAATTTATAATGTATGTTTTTCAAAGAATAATTTAATGTATAATATATGCTCTTAAAGGATTAATGTTGTAGGATAAAACATTCATTCTTTCTTGTTTTTAATTTAATGTATTTATTAAAACAAAAATCTAAATATATCCCACCTCCTTTCTCTTCCAACTGACAACCCCATCAGCCACACCCTGCACATGATTATTGTATACTGCACATCCTTATTGTATGAAGGGAGATTGGGGAATAACTTCTGAAAAAAAAACACCTTACTAAACTCTTCCAAGATTTGAAATTTGACTCGTCTTGGTGGCGTAGTTAGCTAACGCGCTAGTCGTGTTGAGCTCGACTGCCGAGGATGGGGAGATTGAGGTTCGAATCTCGGTCAGGTGAACTAGGGGGGAGGTCCTAAATGATTTTCCACTCTCCCTCCATGCAAATGTGGATTCACTTCCTCTAAATTAAACCTTACTTATTCCTAATCCATTAGCGTAATTAGTATTTAAGCGTATAACCCAAACGGGTATTAAGACACAGTGCTAAAAATAAAAAATAATTTTAAATTCAATCTCCCTATCACTTAACAAAACCAGATTTTTAAGGAGAGACAGTGTACCCATTTGTGTGGTTAGAACCATTAGTTGTGTAACATTAAGTTGTGTTCTGATTGGCTGGCACTTTTTTTCCAGGTTCCGCCAACAGCCCCAATATAGACAATGGCTACTCTCAATGAGGACGTTCCAGTCATCAGCTGTGATGTGTCAGTATATAACCCTCTTTAATGCCCCATACACATGAAGGAGGCTTTCATACTTAATCCCATTATTTCAATACAACTTTTTTCTATTGGATTAAATACAAAAGTACTTGCATTGTAGATGGGGCATGACCACAGTTACTGTTTCGAGATTCACTTAAATTATAACTAAAACATCATGATTGCTTCCAAGTGTGATACAAATAGTAGCGACAAAGCTGTGTTTGGCTTTTGGATGGTATATAATATTCTAACAGGCATGGCTATAACACAAAATGGCCATTAAATATGCTAAACTAATTCTCACCATTTTTGGGTCCATTTAGTGACCGCCTCTGCGGTCTATGTATCAGAATTCCTGTATACAGATCCAGAGGATCCGGGTTTGATCCCCGGCACTTCCAATTTTTTTTTTGGTGAAACAGTGGGTTCAGAACAGGGGTCAAACTAGGCCACACAAGAGACAAATGAGGAGCTACTTCAATAAATAGGTAGTGGCTCAAGTCTTCAACTAAGATAAGTGGCCAGAGAATTTACTGTGTTGACCACATGACACACACTATTTTCAAATGTTAGCACTATCAGCACTAACAGCAGCGGCCGCTTGGCCTTTGTAGCTCAATTGCAGGCTCACACCTTGAAGTCCATCAAGTAGCAATAGTCTTACTTCTACTACTTCCTGAGGAAGATGCAATAAAAGCAACCAAATATTAAAGTGTGTGTAAATAAATGTTAGTGTTTTTATTTTCATTTGGGCTTTATTTTTCAACATTTAGATCCTATTTATTATTATTATTATTACTTAGCACCGCGTCTTACTACCCGTTCGGGTTATACGCTTTAAGTACTAATTACACTAATGGATTGGGAATTGGGAAGGTTGAATCAGAGGAAGTGAACCCGCATTTGTGTGGAGGGAGAGTGGAAAACCATTTAGGAAAAACCACCCCCAGTTCACCCGACCGAGATTCGAACCTCGATCTCCCCGTCCTCTGCGGTTGAGCTCAACACGACTCATATTTATTAATTAGGGGTGAGGGAAGCCCACTTTTTAAATTTGAAGTGAAGTTAAATAAAATATTATGAAATATTCCCGAAACCGAATCTTAATTCAAATATTTACCAAAGTGTTAAATGTTGGACAAATGTATTATGACTTTATAACTTTCTGCAAAAAAAAAAAAATACAATATGCTATAGTTCTATTTTAAACATTTTAAATATATTTTATCTAAGACTATAAATTAAGCCACTATCAAAACAAGTACATTCATTATTTATCACCACCTGTCACCCTTCCCTTAGCTTTTTAAGTGTTTGTGGATCTAAATCTTATTAGGATGTGTTATAGCCGAGGATAGGGGAAGGGGGGTGGTTACTTGATATATGATTGTGTGGGTTCAATAATGAAGTTAAACTTGAATTTTTTGGTTTTTATTACTACTATTATGTCTTACAAATGTGATGTTTATAGTGATATTGAAGATATAAAAGAACTTTAAAGATTACTTGGAAGCTTGTGATAGAACAAAGTATTGCATGGAATAACAAATAGCCTGTCTGACCTCTAAGTGATCATAAACAGTCTCCGAACCCCGGTACCCTGGGCTCGAGCGAGAGCCCTCAAATAAAAGTGCTGATGTGCCAGCGTCCTAGCCCACGTAACCTCCAAAACAGGCAGAGTGACCCCCTAGACTCGATAATGAATAGTCAGCCTCGATAGCTGGGCACACCACTTTATTCTGCCACCTGTCCTGGTTTACCCCTTTGGAATGCTGACACTGTTTATGTTGTCAGCCCAGTGCCTCTATTCTATTTGTTTACTTGCTAATCATAACACCGTCCAGTACTTGTTTTGTCATTAACACCTACCAATTTAGGCTGTGTGGTTACATATTTAAATTTTTTGTAATTTGTAATTTGTAATTTGTAATGTACATAACAGCACAAAATGATAAAATTGAACATAAATTAATGCGTTTTAACTTTAAATATTTTGATAGTTGAAGCTTAATAATTTGTTAAATCTGGAATTTTTCTTTCAAATTATTGAAGTTGAAATAGATAGATATTCGAAGAAAAGTCAACATTTTTGAAGTTTTGCACACTTCTTTATTTATTACATATTATATTTTGCTTGATGCGTTTTATTCATACATATTTGCACATTTTAAATCTTTAGGTCATAATAATAATTTTTTATTCATTCTATTATATCTATGTTGAATACAGTAATATTCATAAACTATCAAACCTAAGTTTTTTCATCTCACAATTGTCGAACGTACAATATAATGTAGACTTCTAATGAACTAGTGAAGCACTGCAAGTAAATAGGAAATATTTCTTTGGAACTAAGTAGCTATTGCTTATGAAGCAGACATGGTATTTGTAAATCCATGTTCATGTTTACCAAAATGTAAAAAAATATTTGATGAAAGTGTTTTTATTGCATTCAGCTCTATTTAAATTTCATTTTGTAAAGGCCTTGTTGAATCATTTATGCGCATTCTTTCAGAGTTTTTGTTTATATTTATAGGTTAGTTTTGGTAAATTTTAAGTCATTTTTGAGCATTTTTAATGTCATTATATTGATAATTTTTGGTCAATTTTTAGGTTATCGAACTCCGGTTCTGGGTCATTCTGGCATGTATTCATTTTTATAATTAGATCTTATTTAAGGGTTTGCCAAGCCTCGAAAAATCTAACTTTGTTTAGAATATTTATCAACACTCTTGGAATATTTTGTCAACTTTGACTGGCTTTGAAATAAAATAATGTCTGCTTCGATTGAATTGAATACTAAAAAAACACCATTATGTTCAACTTTTGTCATTTCATCCTGTGGCCGGGTCAGTTTAGTGCAATTCCCCCATCTGCCTCTTTCCTGTCACAATTTTTCCCCGTATTAATTGATCAAATTCTTCTCCTCTCACTTGCATAGTTTCTTTTATCTGCTCTTCCCATTTCTTTATTAGCCTTTCTTTGCGTTCTTTTTCCTCCAGAATTTGTCTCCATTTTATTTGGTATTTTCTCCCTTACTATCCTCTACTATCTCATTTACTCTCTGTACCCCCACTCTTTCCCGGATAACTTTATTCCTAATCCTGATTTTACTCATGAAAGCTAACATGATCCTCACAAACTTCATTCTCATAGCCTTCGCTTGCCTTATATTTCTTACATTCACTGTCCATGTTTCTGCTGCCTATGTGTTTATGGTTCCAAGGTACGCTCTATACAGCACTTCCTTACACTTCAAGGTCACTTCTTCAAATCAGGTCTCTTACACACCCATAGAACAATTCCTGCTTCCCTCTCCTTATTAGATCCTCTTTACTCCCAACCTTTGCCTCAATCATGCTTCCAAAATATTTTACACTTTGTAGCTTTCTCAGTTCTACTTCATACATCTTTATTGTTTTCCTTTTCCTTGTCATTATCACCACTTTACAGTGATAAATGCCTCTTCCTTATTCCATTCCTGTAGCTATTCCTGTACATCTTCCTTCTCCCTCCATATTATAAAGTCATGGCTTTCATTCATTTTTCCTCGAGTTTTCATTTAACATTTATTTGAAGTATTTAATGTGTACTTTCTGAACTGACTGATTATATTAGTACACAACTTATAAACTAATTTAAATATAACATACACAACACCCAGATATTGACGATTAATTCATCATTATGAAAGGGGAAACCCACCTCCTTGAGTTTTCTTGCCACTTTATTCATGACCGTTTTCATTACTTTTACAAAGAGTTGTGGTGAGAGAGCACTCCCCTGTTTCACTTAATTTTTTATTTTTAACCACCCATATCCCTCTTCTCCATATTAACACTACTAATTTTATCTTCAGACATACTCTACATTCTTATTACAACTCCTTTTTCCAATCCAGCCTCCTTCATTGCCTTCCATACATTATTTCTATCCAAGCTATCATATGCTTTCTCTACATCCATAAATATCATTACAAAGTCTTTCCCAAATTAATATCTTATTTCCATCAGCTGTCATATAGCAAAGGTCAAGTCTATTGTAGAGCTTTGTTCCCTAAATCTGTGCTGTTCCTTGCTCCGCCTTCCTCTAAGTTTCTTTCTTATTTTATTTTCCAGTATCTTTTCATATACTTTTTGTACAGTGGTACATGAGCGTTATTATTATTATTATTATTATTATTATTAGCACCGCGTCTTACTACCCGTTCGGGTTGTACGCACTTACGCTAATGTGTAATGGTAGGGTGATTGTGAGATGAAATGGAGGACCTACAGTTTAACGTGGAATCCGAACCATGGTGGAGGCCTGGCATTCCCCACATTCACAAGATGTGATTAATACACGTCTTGTCAGATGTGAAGAAAGGGTTTGGTAATCAGATAAATCTGTGCCGGGACCGAGGATTGAACCCCGGCCGCCAGCATAGAAGTTTGACACCTTACCCCTAGATCGCCAGGTCACCATGAGCGTTATTCTTCTATAATTTGTACACAGCTTCCTGACTCTTCTTCCAGTCTTCTGGTACCGTATTCCCCTTCCATATCACTCTCAACACCCTATATAACTATTGTATACTTTCTACATCGGCAGCACTTATCATTTCCAGTCATTTTGTCCACTTCCACTTTTTTCCTTGTTTCATCCTATTTCCATGTAGGACCTCTTTCCTCCTTTATGCTATTTTTTCCTGCTCCAATGTTTCACTCTCATCCCTTTCCTCTTTTGGGTTGAATATCTCAAAATATCTCATCTATAATTTCTTTTCTCCCTCCCTCTTATGTCTTCAACATTCTTCCTTCTTCATCCATCATTCTAACTTCTTGTCTCTTCTCTTTCCTCCTGTTTCTTACCTTGCTATATAACACCTTTATTTCTTTCACATCCCTTTCAAATATTTCTGTTCATTTCTGCAGCCATTCAGTCCTGGCTTTCTGTACCCCACACTTTGCTCTTCTCTTCTTCTTCTTCCTATACTCTTTATCTGTTTCTTCATTTATATTCTTAAAACTCTGTTTGGATGTTTTGTTCTTCTCCTCTGCTGCTTCCTTCATGCTGATGTTCCACCATTGTGTTTCCTTACACAAGCTTCTCATTATTGCTTGTCCTCCCACATAGTACCTCTGCCTTTTTTATTTATTTTTATCACCACATCATACTACCTGTTCAGGTTATATGCAATTGCCTTTCTTAAAACAATTCTCTTTTCAAATCATTTTTAAGCCTCCACACTCTGATCTTTTTTGTTTTCCTACATTCCCATCCCACTATGTCTGCCTGCAACAACCTCTGGTTAGAGAGACATTTGTTATCACCATAACATTACATTCTGCCTTCAACCTCTGGTTAGAGAGACACTTGGTATCACCATAACATTACATTCTGCCTTTTCATTTCCTTGTCTATAAGGAAGTAATCTATTACAGACTTTTGCTCCCAATTACAACTGTAGCTAGTAATTGTATGCCTTTCTCTTTTCCTCTTGTATTGTTTGCCATATTCATTTCATTCTATTCACACTGTTCCAGTAACCTTCTACCTTCCTCGTTTCTTTTTTTCCATCTCTCATGTCCTAGCACTGCCTCAAAACCTCTCTCCCTTCCACTTGGACAGGTCTCTCATCACCACTTGCCTTTCCTTTCCAAAGTACTTTTCTAAATCATTCTCAAAATGTTATTTCTAGTCCATGGCACACTCAACTTGTGCTGCATTTCTATTTGTTTCCCTTTGTCATTTATTATAATTTTAATAATTCAATCACTGATCTTCTCCACCTCCACCTCCCACTATCTTCACTATCATCCCTACATCGTTGATTCTCCCTTCATAATTTCTTATCGAGTGTAAGGTAAAACCTTTCCTCAGCTCCCACACTCTACTCCCTCTCCACTTAGTTCCACTCAATCTTAGAACATTCAGTCAGATTCTCACCTCCACTATCTCCTCCACTCTTTCAATTTGGTGTGCCAACATCCAGACAAAATCCCTATTCATAGCACATAGTTGTCTTTGTTTCTAATCCAGCATTTAACTTTATTTTCTCGAGTACTTTTGTTTGCCTCGACCCCCGGCCTACTAAACCTTTCGTGGCCTACACCTGAGTAGCGGTGCTGCTACTTATAGTTCCTCAAGTAATCCGGTTTTGGCGGTAAACTTTCCTAACTGAGGCTATGGATGCTCACTATTACTTAGCTCTTCACCAACCCTCACACTCCCAGCCCACCAAGCAGAGCACCAATTAGCTAGGCCCTGTATTTTTTGCTGCTATTTAAATGATTATTATTATCACCGCGTCTTACTACCCGTTCGGGTTATATGTACTTAAGCTAATGTGTAATGGTAGGGTGATTGTGAGATGAAATGGAGGACCTACAGTTTAACATGGAGTCCGAACCACGGTGGAGGCCTGGCATTCCCCACATTCACAAGATGTCTTGTCAGAGGTGAAGGGTTTGGTAATCAGATAAATCTATGACGGGACCGAGGATTGAACCCCGGCCGCCAGCACAGAAGTCTGACACCTTACCCCTAGACCGCCAGGTCACCAGTGCTATTTAAATTATGTATTAATGTTCACATGATCAAAATTTGCAATAATTGAATTTTATGTTGTGATATTTACTTGACCTAAATCAGGGATTGAATGGCTTTGGACATCATTTTTGCAATTAACTAAATTGTAGTTGAGGGGAAGGTCATGGTTTGAATCTCTGATGACTATTGAGGATGGTTTTTTCAAAATATTTTTTTATTTAGTTTCTCTTCTCAAAAATGTGTGTAGTGGATACATTTTCTCTACATTGTACCTTGTTTATACCCCATTTAGTGTAAACATGTGTTACCCTGTGGGGGAAGTAATAGGAAGTACACAAAAAGTTAGATCCAAAGTACATATGTTTAACATTTTTGTAATGTATATTTAGTATATAAAATATATAAACATACACAGTATATTATATATATATATATATATATATATATATATAAAAAAATTCAAACTTTTACTTTAACAATATTTTAAATAATTCAAATCAGCTCTGCTTCTAGTTGAAAACGTGGACCTTGCACACTACTATTAATGGGTATTGTTAGTGGTTTGTATGTATTTTTGTTTTCAGGTGAAGAATCAAAGATCGTTGTAGTGCCTAATTTTGCTGACTCTGTGTCAGAAGGAGATGTCAGGTGGGAAAAAGGTAAGTAGTACACTTGATGATGGAACTTTATTTAACCTAAGACTTAACAACAGGGCTTCATCCTTACTTTAAAATGGCCGATGACTAGATTATTGAGGCTTTAAATTGTGAATATTAATAGCAGGGCTATGGAGTCATTATGCCAAGCCTGTGACTCCTAACTTTCTTATGTTTCTACTTTCTAACTCTGACTCTTTTAGAAATGGCTAATGTATATTAATTAGTAATAACTAATTAACTGCAGTAAAACGATCCATTACATCTTTCGGTACTTTACTATAAGCTTTTTTTGGTATTGTGAATTTATATTTTAATACATTTGTCAAACAAAATTACAAATGTTGGTCCTAAAAAATAAAAAAAATATCAAGCTAAAATGATATATTTATTATATATTGTAAAAATATTGCAAATTTTTATTTTGAATCCGAAGTTGGATTTGTTACTTTTTTACCAACACCAACTCTTACTCAACCTTAAATTGCTTATGACTCCAACTTTACAGTTTTGATTAATAATTTCACTTTAAATTATTCTACTGACTAAATATGTTAAGGTTTTTCACAAAAAAAAATAAATATATATATTAAGAGTTAGCTAGTATACATTCAGTTTTTAAGAGACCGCATCAATGAGCATGAGGAGTTCTGGTCTTTTATAATAAGAAAGTTTATTCGTAAATAGTTTCCCCCTTTTATCACCTGAATATAGGTACAGTGTATAATTTGTCATTTTTCAACCCCTTGTAATTAGTTTATAATTTCATACTTTATTTAAAATACTATATTTGGCTCGATCATCACAAGACATCACTATTCCTCAAATTATGAACTCGTAAATATTTCACTCATTGGAATGGCACATAACCATAATCTTTAACTCCCCAGAAGGTGAAAGTTAAAATTTCTTCTCAAGTTCTACCATTCTCATCCCTTCCCTACTCAGGTAGTAAAAAGTTGGATAGCCTACATGGGATAGCAGGTAACGATATTTCAAAAGGATTTTATGTTTGAGATTAGTGGTGTAATCTTTACACTCTTACTGTCTTTGTAGACATTTACCTCTTCATCATGTTTTTCAACAAAAAGTAGAATGCAATAAATTGAACCTATACATTTGTTTATTTGATATACACACTTTATTTAATTTAAAAATTTCAAAAACAAACTTTGAGTTGTGCAAAATTTTTTTTTGCAAATTAAAATGATTTTTTTTTGTAAATAAAATAAACATTCAGATTAAACATTTTTTAAAGAGCCATATCTCCCAAACACCTACATTTTAAACACCCTTTGCGATAATGCCTTTCAAGACAAATCAAATGATGAGTATTAATGTTTTAAAAACGTTATTTTCACCGAGGTAATTTGTTAACCCAACCAATGATATGTCTTGTTCTAGCTGTCGGAGATCAGGTGTCCGTAGATGAGGTGGTTGTCGAAATCGAAACTGACAAGGTGATTAATTATCACTAAATTTCAGTGAATTAAATATATTTGATTTTAAAACCAAATACATCTCAGAAGCTTTGGAAAAAAAAAACACTAGAACTTTCTTTGAACCTTGAAGGAAATGCAAGGATTTGAAAATTGGTTTAGTTTTAAATTAAAAATAAAACTTTTAGTCAATTTTCTTAGGGATAATATGGTCCTTATCTAGCGGCTTACCCCAACAAAATTCTATAATTCAAAGCAATGGTGTGTATTCAAACAGACAGCTCAAAATAACAGGCCTACAATATCAACAGTAACAATCACCATCATTCTTCTGGTCTCTACATATCACCCTAAACTTTAAAAACTCAATAAACTCTTGAAAAAAGTTTTACCCTTTCTTAAATATATCCACCAAAATATCTTCACAGAGCATCCCAAAGTAACCTATAAACAAACATCCAATCTTCGCAATATACTACTTGAACCTAAACTGCCTGGTCCAACTATTCAATCAGAACCCAAACAAATCTAATTCATTTCCTGCAACCGCACCCCCTGAAAAACATGAACACTAAACAAACCAACAAATTTGTACAAACTCCTATAAATAGCTTCCCAACATATATGTAATTCTGAAAAGCTCATTTACCAACTGAAATTAACTAGTGCCAAGCTAAATGCTTTGATCTCACAACAGAAACATTAAGTAAACGAGTGAATGGTCACTAACCTGACACAAAGATAAATAAAAAAATAAAATAAAGAGAAACCTGTAACACAAAGCTGCAAATACATGTGCTAGTAGCTCGGCTTGAGCATGTAAGTAGCTGGTAACTAGTATGCCAGAGGCATGTGTCTCATGTAGCTGCTAGTAGCTTGCATGCTTTTAATTGACCTGTCAGTAAATCGCACAACGCTCTATTTTCTTGTGCTAGTGGCACACAGGGAGGGGTGAGGGGCGTTAGCAACGTGTGAGTGGCTGGTATGTCCGAGCATACTCTGCTAGTAGCTGGTGCGTCATCAGTACAAGGTGGTGTTCAGTTTTCTCTGAAAGTTTTGAGTTTGCTCAAGATGTTTTAAGTTTTATCAGGAAGTTTAATTACACTTTCTTTTCAAATTTTATAATAAAGGAAATTGATAAAACTAAAGAAAAATTAAAAATAAACTACTAAGAATAAATTTGATGAAGAAAGCCCACCTAGGGAAAGAGGAAAAATGTGGGAAGAATCCAATGCACAAAGGTGACATCATCTTCCTTTCTTCTGTCTTCTATAGTAGAAGTAGTCACACACACATTTTAACACAAATAGAATAATATTTTGGCATTGTTGCCTTTATCAAACAAAAAGAAGAGAGTACAAATAAAGGCAACAATGCCGAAATATTATTCTATTTGTGTTAAAATGTGTGTGTGACTACATCTACTAGAGATGACAGAAAAAAAGAAGATGTCACCTTTGTGCATTGGATTCTTCCTACATTTTTCCTCTTTCCCTACGTGGGCTTTTTTCATCAAATTTACTATTAATAGTTTATTCTTCCTTTTTCTTTAGTTTTATCAATTTTCTTTATTAAAAAATTATCTAGCCATTGAGCCATCTCATTTTTAAACACTTGCTTTTCAAACTTATGGTTGACTTAAACATCTGCTTATCCAATCTTTCTTCTAAATCTGTTTGTTTTTCTATTTTTTTTGTGGACTTTATAATTGAATTTCAAGTTAAGTTTTATTTGAGTCGAAATCACAAAATAGGACAATATGCATGAGCGTAAAAATAGAAATTAAATCACCAACGATTAGTCTTTTTACCATTGAATTAAATCCAGAATATAGTCATGAATAATGAAGTATATGTGACTGAGCTGGATTTCATTCTTTACATATAAAAAAAGATTTTGAACAAAGGTTGCAAAAATGGACAATCAGGCCACGCTCATCAAAGAGGCAAAAAAAGTAAAAAAAACTTTGTAATGTTATATATAATCAGTGTATGTGTTAGATTTTTTTTTCTGAATATAAAAAATATATAATAATTTTTTTTACATCAATAGCAGGTATATTCTAAAATTTTCACTGGTTTTCAAGTTCGGTAGCTATTTACATTGCAAAAGTTTAAAATAAAATCAACACTTGCAAAACACACATAGTTTGTGTAAAGCCATGTCAATATATTCAGGAATAGTAAAATAAAAAACAAGCTGAGATGAATTTTATGTTTTTATATTTAGGAAAAAAAAATTCCAAACAAAAATGCAAAAAAGGACAATCAGGTCACACTCATTAAAGAGGCAAAAAAACAAAAAAAAAACACACTTGGTGAATGTTATATATAAGCTGTGTGTGTGTGTGTGCTTTTTTTTGAGGGGGGAAAAATGCTTTTACGCACAGCATGTCGGACTCTGTTTGGATGTTAGAGTGCCCACGAGCCGCCAAGGAACTGTTGTTTTTTGTTCAATGTGCTTTATTTACATTGCAATCCAGTATTTTTTAATATTTTATTTGTTTAATTTCCATGAGATCATACTGGTTTCAAGGTGAGGACATTGACCGAATTGTCATAATGATCGGAAACAAATATTTTAACTGTGTTTTAACCATTATTATGTAATAAATTAATCATTGTATAGTTAAGGAAAGAAGGGACTGGAAATAGAAACACACCATTTTAATCGAATAAATTATTTACTATTCCTACACCCACAAGAACTGAAATCATTCCATTTTGTGATTTTGACCAATACATGTTCAATATTACTGCTATCACACTAATCAGTTTGTTTCTAATTTCTGAAACGTCCATCTCTGGCAGCTACTAGCACAGAACTGAGAGTAGTGCTAGCAACAAGCAGACCTTTACTCCTTTAGCTTACTGGTTTGCAAGTGACTGGCATGCCAGGTACTTGCTGCTAGCATGCTTTTTCCTGGCATGTGTATCTGCAGCTTAACATGCTGGACTCCATTATCTGGATTTTAATCAGTGTTACACCACCAAGGTTCTAACATCTCGCATCAAATAAATCTTTAACCCTTCACAACTAAGGAAATGGCAACTGCCTTTAAAAGTGTGTATGCTTTTTTATCTAGATTATGTCTACTTCAGTATCACTCAGGTAAGTGTCTTGACTATCCTTAATTATGTAAGTGCTCTATTACAAATAACCTTCACTTAAACTATATTTTTTTCTTCTTCCAACATCTTATAGATAAAATTGAATAAAGCTTTAACTGTGGGTGTTAACCTATTAATTAATGTAGCATCCTTTTTAAGATTACGATGTTGGATATGTAGATAAATTGAAGATTTGATTACAAGATTTAGGTTATCAAAAAAACTTCAAGCTATCTTAAATCATTTTTTAAATATGGTTTACATTAAATTAACATCTCATAGGCCTCAGGTAAATTTCTTGATGGCCAACCATGTCGGTAACATTTGTTATGTTTGTTGTAGACTTCTGTTGCAGTACCTGCGCCTGATAACGGAATTATCGAGGAGCGCTTTGTGGAGGACGGGGCTACTGTCAAAGCCGGGCAGAAACTCTTCAAGCTCAAGGTCACAGGTAAAGGTTGAACACAGTGCCATCATTAGTTTGTTTCATAAACTAGATATCCACAGTCTGGGAACACGGTGAAAATACCTCAAGGTTTGAGGAATGCTATGTAATTACACAATCATCAGTCTAACTTAAGGATGCAATCTTTGAATCCTAAAGGATATTCGAGGATTTAGAAATAAATGAATTTGAGATTAAAAATAAATATAAATACATTTTTCAAAATATAGGTTTGAAAGCTGCTTATTGAGGATTCAGCTTAACATAACTGTATGACAAACTGAACCAGTTTAAAATGTTTGTCCTAAAATTATATTGAGCACATATAAACCGTATAAATACTATATCAAAATTATAAAAAAACAATTCTTTCTGAAAGAGTAAGTGTCAAAACCGTGAAATTTTCTTACCTAATTTTATTATAATGAATTTTCACATCATACTCAAATAAAAACCAATATAAAGTAATTTTTTTGATGACCCACTGCTAATAAATCCCTTTATTTATGAGATGTTCACATAAGCAGTGTTAGCTATGTTTTTTTTTATTCACATCACAATAAATTGATTAGATAGTTTTATCAGTTCAAAAGAAAGTTAACGTTGATTTTACTATTATAATAATATACATAATACTATGGGTGTGAGAAATACACTTTTTTGATTCAAAGTGAAGTGGAATTGAATATATATATATAATATTCTTAAGCCAAATTTGAAGTTTGAATAATTTATAAAAAGAGTTTTATGTTGAAAACAATTTTCTACTGTAGCTTTACATTAAATATCATACAGATAGTGTTTTATTGTAAAACTATTAAACACATTGAATGAATTCTAAGTTGATAAACTCTAATAGTCTTGTATAGGAATTGACGGCAATGCATTTTTTTATGGGGGTGGGAACAAGATGGAAAATGAGATAAAATATGTGGATCAGGACAGGAACGAGAAATTATAAACATTACGCTTTAGAATAATTTTAGATTAAAAATATATATTGATTTTTAAACTAATATAGTAATACTTGTAAAATCTTTGACATTATTAAACATTATATAAATAAAATAACAGTCTTAGGCCCGTATGCAAGAACGAGTAGGAGAAGAGGCGGAGAAGGAGAAGAGGCGGAGGACGGTTGATTTGCTTGCAAGGACGAGCGCG
>CABEEJ010000026.1:587598-620134 GCA_901482245.1 Timema douglasi | reverse complement strand
AAGTGATCCACCACATTCAGGGTGGTGGATCAATGTTAACCTTATGGGAGAAAGTGCGCTGGAACTCTCAATTCATCCACTACTGACGTGGTGCTTAAAAAAAAACTTGGCTGATAGTAGGTACGAGTACTGTCACTGTGACAAAAAGGAGCAGGTAAAAGGAACAGATCCAGTGGTGGAGCAGTAGCAGATTGCTCCTACTCCACTAAAGGAGAAGTTTTTCCCATCCCTACCTTCCACTCAAATGCGAGTACACTTTTTCTACATTATACAGTTCTCGTCTCTATCCTCAGAGTGTATACACTCAGGTAGGCCAGACGGGCAGTAAGACTTGGATCAATAGAGAAAATTGTTTCTAACCTCAGCCACAGTAAGACATACAAATAAAATAAATGAAGGAAGACTACCACCTTGCAGAAATAACTCTATGTTTTAAAGGCACAAATTTAAAAATGAAATATAATCAACTTTCCTTCTTAGATAAGTCTGCTAGTAATCTTTAATTGTCGTGTTAAGAAAACAGTGGCACAAGGCGGGAATGTAAGTAACCGGGGAAAAGGCCAATGCTTTTGCACTTCTTATAGCAAAACTTTTTTTGGCCAAAATAGATAACATATTGCTTCCGTAGAAATATAAAGTTTAAGTTTATACATATTATATGAACATTACTTGAATATCTGTCATGAACATAGCAACATTAGATAAGAAGCTTTTTAATGAAGAGAAAAAGTTGTCATTAATTTCCAAAACATCCTTGACAACTCTCAACAACTGTTGAGGTCACCATGTGAAGAAAATTATAATCTATGTTTCTACTGAAGCAATATTTGCTTCTTCTTTTTTAACCAAAAAGAGTTTTGCTATAAAACCTGCACAAACATTGGCGCTTTTCTCGCGTACCCTGCATTCCCACAGCACCAGCAACATCTACAAAGTTCTGCTCAACTTGGCTCGGCTTACACCTGGGGGTGGTCTGCGAGAGTGAGGCTGAGTGTTGTTTGAGTGCTAGTGTAGGTTTGTGGAGCCTAAGAGGGGTTTTTTCTCATAGGTTTTACACTCTATTTCCACGCAGATGTGGGTAGATTATCTTTAAAATGCTTCCTTTCTCACCCTCGCCTCATCAGAGTAATTATTATATATGCGTATTACATGAACAGGTAGTAAGACGTGGTGATAAAAAAATATATTGATGGAGTAAATATAAGCAAGGCAGAACTTAAAGGAAAGGTGCCCAAATGCTCGTGGCGGTAAAGTGGGAAACTACTAAGTGTAAACCATCTACAGCACACTAGGTTGGGAATCGAACCCAATCCCGCCTCACTGGAAATCTTGTCTATTGTGAGAGTTACATCTCAGACCATGTGATCTGTGATATAGGTAAAATCTTAATATAAATACTATCAAGGATTACACGTACCGTTTTGACAGTAATATTTGTTATAATTTCACCATCAACATTACTGTAAGGGAAGAACTTGCCTCGGTTGCCTAGTTGGCTGACGCGCTAGCTTAGTGTTGAGCTAAATTGTCGAGGACAGGGAGATTGAGGCTAGAATCTCAGTCGGGTAAACTGGGAGTGGTTTTCCATAAATTGTTTTCCCCCGTTCCTTCCACACAAATGTGGGGTCACTTCCTCTAAATTCAACCTTCGCAATCCCTAACCCAACCTAACCTAACTATCTGTTCAGGCTATACGCCTTTGTACTAATTAAAATAATGGGTTAGGGATTATAAAGGCTTAAATGAGAGAAAATGCACCCACATTTTCGTGAAGGGAACGTGGAAAACCCTTTGCCTAAAACCATCTTCAGTGCACCCGATCTCCGTCTTAGGCAGTTTGTCCAAGATGAGAGTAGCGCGTTAAATCACGAGGCCACCGAGGCGTGTTATTGGATTATTGTAGGTGCATTTCATTTTAATAATATATAAGTTTTTTCTAATAAGGTTCATGTTTATTTGGTAAAGAGTAGTAATAATTGGTAATAGGTTTGGATCTTTGTTTTGATTCCCTTCTCCTTATTATATATATTTTTTCTTCTATGACGACGACATGTTTCGGTGAATTTTACACCATCTTCAAGTCTTATCTGTATTAAAGATGATCAATTTTACTTCATAACCTAAAATCGATCATTTTTAATACAGATAAGACTTGAAGATGGTGTAAAATTCACCAAAACATGTCGTCGTCATAGAAGAAAAACAATATATAATAAGGAGAAGGGAATAAAAAGGAAGATTCAACCATATTATCAATTATATAACTTTGTTTAGCATATATTTCACTACATTTTTAACTTCTCTAATATTAATAATATTTGGTAGTTACTATGCAATTCAAATTAAAAGTGTTCACCAAATAAAATATATTGTTATTGTTGTGTAATCAATTTTTTTAACTAATAAGATATTAATATCATAATGCCTAGAAATAATTATTACAATTATTTTGTTACTAATTTTAAGCTCTTACGTGACAATTTACGTGTTTTATAAACAAATGCGCTTTTGACTGGGAGTTTTATTAAACAATGTTATGCAATTCCATAATGTTGGCAGGCAGTGTTGGCCATAAATAATTATAGCTTTGTGTCACAATATTTATCAGGTATTATTTTGATTATGTGGGACACATTATTACATAAATCCTTTTACTCATTCGAAATAACACAATCCTTTATTTTATGTTGATTTAATAGAGAGCTATATAAATATTATTACATTCATTAAACAAACCTGGTTTTGATTTGGTTTTAGTTCCGCTTTGAATTAAGTAAATGATTAAAATATACCTGACATGTTATTACATTTGTATTTATTATCTCTAATATTTATGTATTTGGTCAATTAAAACGTTTCATATAATGTATTCATAAATATCTATTTTTTCATAGAGTTTATTAAAGATATTATTATCATTTTAGTATGTATTACTAAACAATAATTCTTACAATTTAATCACTTATTGTGTGCAGTTGAGTACCGAAACAAAAGATTGTTATAGGGTCTATTTTTATCAAATAAAAGTATATACGAATAAATGAATTAAAAACTGAAATACACATTAAAAAATAATTATTTGACGTTTATTTAAAGTAAAATGGTATTGTTTTCAAATCTAGAACCTGATAAAGTTACTATCGTACTAGACTTTGTTAACATAAATGATTATACTACACCAATCAACCTCTGTGTGGATTTCTGTAAATCAAATATAAAATACATATAATAATAATCTTATTCTAAAAATGAATGTTTAAGTTTTGAACATGAACTCACTTTAAATAGTAGAAAGTGTGTAAAATAATATATTTCCTCCAAAGCACTGCAAATAAACATAAATATATCAGTGAACTTAATAAGTTTTATATACTCTTTGTCTACCCTGAGAGGTAGGAGTATTACCTTGACTGATCATACTATGACCCTACACCATAGGTGAACAAAGCGAGGTAAGTAAGGTATCTCTCATAGCTTACTGGAGTAGTACGTAGCATATTTATCTTTATTAATTTAAATTTAAATAATTTTTTTTTTTCTTTATTTAGCAGCGCGTCTTACTACTTGTTCAGGCTATAGACACATGTAGGCCTATTAATACGCTAATGAGTTAGGGGTGGAGAAGGTTGAAATTAGATGAACTGTACCCACATTTGCCTGAAGGGCGAATGGAAAATCATTTAATAAGAAAAACCTCGGTACATCCAACCGGGATTTTAATCCCAATCCTCCTGAAATCGGCAGTCTAGTTTGTTGTAATAGTGACGCCCTAGACCATGTGGCCACCAAAGCAGGTAATTATGATAACAAATAAAGTAACAAAAGTAAGAGTAAATAAAGACTGTACCACTGACTAAGTGATTAGAGTTCTTTACCTCAATTTTAGGTGATCATGTTTTAGAATAATTGTTCCCACCTTTATGTTGAGGGCGAATGGGAAACCATTAAGGAAAACACCCTTGGCACACCCAGCCAGGATTCAAAGGCCAAACTCCCTCTCACCGGCAAACCCAACCGAGTGAGCTTGGCATTTAGAAGGTGTGCCCACTACTGCGGGTTTTATGGTTCCAATTGTGTTTTTAGTGTACATTACATTTCCTCTGAAAGGTAGCAGACTTATCTTGACTGTTTACACTATGGCCCTATACAATAAGATGCAATGATGCACTATAGTTTAATCAATAACGGTAATATTTCTCTCTTTCAGGGTAAACAAAGTCAAAAGTGTATGTAAACTAGTCATATAGTTAAATTTTAATCAATGGAGGGATTATTTACAAAAGCGTTTAATATTTTTTGTATATGTTCGAACTATTACATAGGAATAGTTAATCACTGTGTTTTTTTTATCACGTTCTACTGCCCGTCCGGAAGATCCGCATTTAATTACACTAGTGGGGTAGTGACTAGGAAGTCAGAATTTAAAGGAAATGTTTCCACATTTGCGCAAAGGGAGAGTGGGGTACTATTTAAGAAAAAACACCCTTGGTATATTCAGCCAAGATTAAGCCCAACCTCATCTCCAGCATACAGGGGGCCCCCAATGTTACTTGTATAATATAATTATTTCCCAAGTATTCATATTTTCTAATAGTGATTCTAAAACCCGAATATTGCTTTTGATGTGTTTTCCATCCATCTGGAGCAAAGGTGCACTCAAGCTTTCAGCTGGTTAGGACACTCATGTACTAGGAAAGCCCTGAAAATTCGATAGTGTGCCGTTGCTTTCCGCTCTTCGTTTATATGATCGAGCGAGAAAGAGACCACAAATTGCCGGGAAAATATCTTATATGCTTTCCAGGGTTCTTGTAAATGCCACAATCGACATGGGACTGATGGCTTTATATCCCCTTCGAAGGAAGTTGACATCAGACAAGGCTGAACAAACAAACATCAGTTCCTAAGGTGACCCCTTTACTCCAAGATGACCAAGGCCAGAGAGTACTATATATTTAAACTAATTTGACTCATGAAAAAAAAATGAAAGCTGTTTTGAAGCCGTCAAATACCGTTCTTCCCACTGTGCTTTCCCACTAAACGTGGTTCGAACCAAACACATTTGCATCAGAAGACGAACTTTTCATCAATTGAGCTAAAGAGTTGGAGCACACGGAAAGAGTGCAAGTTTTGAAAAAGGCCGCTTGACTCAGGACGGCATGTCCCTCTGGTGATTAGTAAAGGTGTGTTATGTCTAGCTCGTTACAGGCCGCGGTGCTAATGTAATGAGTTAGTTCCCGGTGGTATTATATCTCACGTGGTAACAGATAACAACGGGTCAGCTGACAGATAAGAGAGTAAAGTCAAGGTTGGACGAACCGACGACAACACTGAAAACTTTTACCTGTTGTACACACTGTTGCTTTACAATACGGACCCTCTCTTGGTGAAGGAGCGAGGAGTTTTACCAGTAGATGTGAATATCTTCCAGTAAAGATTGTATTCACTATCAAAAGAGATTATACGTAAAGACTTTGATTATAAGATTGACGTATTGACATAATTGGTCTACAACAGACAGGGGAACCCCGACGTTAGTGACACATTCATCCACCGACCACTGTATTCGATACGTGAGTGTGAGATAAAAACTGTAATCGCTGCTATTACTTTAACGAAACTCACTTGATAATGTTTGTGGATTTAATGTTTTTGAGATAAATTAAACTGAAGTATAAATTTTAAGATATATTGATTGCATTTATTACATTTAAATCACTAAAAAAAACTACAAGATAATTATAGGAGATTTTCTGAAAATGTTTTCATAACCTTAAATAATTGTTTATATCACATCCCTGGTTGTGAGGTAAGCGGAATTTTTTCCCTCCCATTGTTCTTATCACTCGGTAGAATACTAATTGACCCGGTATCAGTGAAAATATATTCCCAAGTGAGGTGTGTAGAGCCCTAATGTAATAATAGTCAAATTGGAATCTATTTAATGATAACCTATCACAGGTACAGCTTTGAACAGATTTTAAAACCCCAACAACATGACATTGATGTTTTGATATTTCTTTCAGATGGTTTTAGAGGGGGAAAAAATCTAATGATTATATCTACTTGAAAGGTAATACTTCGAATTATAGTATATTACGGGGTGCGTATAACCCGAACGGGTAGTAAGACGCGGTGCTAATAATAATAATAATATATTATGGGAATTGATGTTCTGAAAAATAAAGTTATTTAAACAATCCTTTATTATCCTTAAGATTTTGTTCTAGCTCCCTTGAAATTTAACTTTATTCGTTCGATGAAGGTTAAAACTAACTATTTATCTCGACCTTAAAAGGTACGGAATTTTGGGTAAAAATTGATTTAAATTGTTGTTAAATGCTTAAAATGAAATGATTTGGAATTTATATGGACATGTTAATAACTATCGATTTCTTTTTAGCGAGATATATATTTTAAAATAAAGAACAGAATAAATAATGCATAGTTTAAATGTATATTTTTCGTTGCTACTAATTTCACTGTCAATTTGGAATAACTGTAACTTAAATTAACTTACATACTGTGATTTTTGAAGGCTATTTTTTAAATACAAATCGAGGTCAAAGCAAAGATTATAATTTGCAAAGAAAAGTCAAAGCAAACCTTGAAATATGCAAAGCAAAGTCGAAGCTGAAGTAGAAAGTAAGATACTTGTTTTTACCTAGCACTACATTCCATTTTTAAATTATCCATTTAGTGAATTTTGGATAGAAAAAAAGCATACTATTTTGTTTCATACTGACACATCTGAATGTACATATGCTCACGTTATTGATGTCATTTAATCACTCTATTGTTTTAAAACATTGTTTAGAAGCTGTTCTAAAAATAATTATAAATGTTGAAATGTCATATTTCAAATCTGTTGGTAATTTATCAAAGTTTTCTTCTGCCTTTGAAATGTTTCAAAGATGCGAAGGCCATGGTGGGTGTCAAAGTATAAACGAAGGGGGCTGATTGACCTTTGACTTCAACATTTCGAAGCCTCACACATCCCTGTTTAATACACAGTACGGTTAAAGGTGTATTGGAAGTAAATGCGCCATCATTCCACTTGCATATTTAATGCTCCCTCATTCTAGAAAATATATGCCCAATGACACTTTTACTGCTCAACAACAACATTAGGCCTAATGTTGAGTTTCAGTAAGGGTCCGCAACAGTTAAAATATGCCGCAAAGACAAAATTGCCGCGTAGTGATCGTGGGAACTGCTTGCGATTGGGATACAGGGAACGCGAGAAAAGGCCAGTGTTTTTGTCAGTTTTTATAGAAAAACCTTTTTTTGGTCAAAATAAATCAAATATTGCTTCAATAGAGATTAATTTTTTTCAAATAGTGACTTCACCATTTTTTGAACTTCTTTCAAAGATGTCCTGCAGTTTAATAACTACTTTTTCTCTTTATTTAAAAAGTTTATCATCTAATTCCAAAATGATCATGACAGATATTCAACAAATTTATATCACCATGTGAATAAAATTAAACTCTGTTTTTAATGAAGTGATATTTTTTATTATTTTGGCCAACATTTTTGCTATAAAAACTGCAAAATACACTAGTTTTTCCTTGATTACCCTACATTCCCACCTTAATTGAAAAAAAAAGAACAGCGTATCTCATTTGGATCGATACTAGATGATCGTGTAACGTATCAAGTCGTAAATGAACTATTTCAATGATAGAGATTCAAGGCCATCTCAGATATGACAAAAACTATTAATAGAAATCAGAAAGAGGGGAGAATGTTTACACAATTTCATATTTTTTTGACGCTCCAGTGGAGTTTATTTTCCCAGCCTAGAAACAACTCATCAACATGAGATCCCTGTTGTATATAAATCTGTTAGGAGGAGATAAAGATAAGGATTATAGTGTAGCCCTCAAACCATGCAGCCTTGCTGAACAATCTTGTTTGCGATTGGTTTCAATGCCACAGTGACAATTTTCCGACAAAGAGTTTTATGGGGGCATCCAAAGGGAGAGCTGAAATGCATTTCAAACGTTCACATATCTCGTACTATTTAATAGTTCGGTTTTTTTTTTGTTTTTCTTAATGATCCAAGACAAAATTGAGGTGAAATCTACCTACATGTTTCTATAGATTTAAAAACTTTTCTTCCGTGTTTTATAGTCTTATAAAATATATGAAAAGTTCATTTACAACACATTCTAGCGTGGACTATTGAAGTTTTGAGATCACTGTAAATGGGGACATACATAGATATAGTCTCCCTTAAACTAATAAAATTAATGTTATTATAAAAGCCACAACATATAAATAACAGACTTTCAAGGGCGATTTCAATGGTTTTAAAACTTCAGATTTACCATTCTGGTAAGAAATACAGTTTGAGAATATTTCTCTTCAAGTAAGCGGTTCTCTTAGGCTCACGTCACTCGTTCGCCGAAAATATAAAGCAGAATATGTCTGAGGGGCGTAGTGAGCTAACAGATCGTAGACATATATTTTCCCATGCTTCCTTTCAATGTCAACCAGAAACAGCTGGTTGCTATTCATATCTTCAGCGAATAACTCAAGCTTTCTTAGCAGATTTATCAATTACACAAAGCTATCGTTTGCCGCAATTTGGTGCACTGGACGTAATAAAAAAGATCTAAACATAGATTTCTCCCGAAACAATAGTACCACCCCTTGAATTCTACACCCTTTCCCCAGCTTCAGTATTTTAGGGTGGTTTCAACTCGATATAATTATGATCGTAGACGTTAGTGAATATATTTTATTGTAGAAATACAAAGGAATAGCGATGATTGTGATTTTTTTAAATTGAGATAACGCTTTATGTTGATTGTTTTGAATTAGTTTAGTCTGTAAATACTGTATTAAGTAAAAAGACAAGGGTTGGGTGTTACTAGGGGAATATTGGATATAATACAGGCAGGCCCGGATTGAGGAATGTGCCAAATGTACCCACCTGACCCGCAACTCAATCACTTTGACTTGTCATTATTTATTTTGTCATAATATTATATTTCAATACTAAATTGTTCTAGGTTTTTTCGTAAAATGTATCCCAAACTAAACTCTAAACTCCCAAATCGGATCTCGGTCTGTTCATTTATTATACCCAATATGCGCCGCTAGGGGCGCTGGTAGCCTGGTATTACGTGGAGTCCAGCAGTCCGTGCTTATAATTATCGCAACGTTTGCTTTTGGTAAACTGGAAATAATACATATCTGCAAACGATACAGTTGACTTCTAGCAGAAAAATAAACATTGATTTTCTATTGACAATAATATATTAAGTAACATAATAAAGTACTTGACACAGGGCCCCCAAAAGTGATGATCCAGAACTGAATACGGGGTGATGATAATGAAGTTTATTGCTGCTGTGGGGGAAGCCGACAAGGGTTGGGTGTTACAAACAAATTATTAGATTTGGTACAGTTAAATAATGATGAGTTGATCTATCGCTGTTGTAAGAGTTCCTAGAATACTGCAAGATCTTTTAAAAGTGAAAGAAAGTATAAAACATGATGGTAAGCTCCATGGAAAACAGCTTACAACTATTACTCAACCAAGTCTAGGCTATGTTTGTACCGCCTTTCTTGGATTGATTTTTATTCTGGTGTTATTTGACATCATAATATACTTTTACATTTGTTTTTCTAATTTGTAAAAGTATTTTACAATAATTTATTATTTTAGGTGAATTCAAATGGGCTTGGAATTTCGTCCACGACATAATACGCTATGTTCTCGTGCAGGTCAGGTATACTTTGTATTCATTCCCAATATACGGAGGTAAGATTGTCCAGCACTATTTCAAATAATAATATTGATTAATTTAGAAGTATGAGAGAACATTTACCTCTTTATTAAACATATTTATCCTTTGAAGTCGTCCGGTGAGTTCTTATTTTTCATTTTTATAGTCGGCCATAGCTACTCAAGGAATAATCAGCTGATGATAGGTGAAGAGCTAGTCTTGTTTAGAATGAAAATAAAATAAGTGATATATCTATTTGGACAGAGGCGATTCCACACAGAGGATATTCATTTGAACATAGCTGAGTCCACGCATAGAAAGGAAGCCTGCGCAGAGACACTAAGTAAAAAAAAAATCTCTTAAATTAGCGTGAGTTTCAATTTTGACAGATGGAAGTGAATACTCGCTCTCTCTCTCTCTCGTCAACAGTTTTCATATTCATTTCTAAATCTTTGCAACTTCTATATTATATTAAATTTGTTTTTATATTTAACCTCAGTTAATGGTTGACTCTTTTAGCTTTGTTATGAGGTTTTAATATTCACCTTGGACTTAGCGAAAATAATGTTGTTTTTTTAATCTTGAAGAAGATATTTGGAACATTGAATATAATTAGTGTCTTCTTCTTGGCTTCTGAAAGCTTTAAGGAAAAAAATTGTTCTTGTCTTCGCCTCACATATTAATAATTATGTACCTTTTATAGTAAAGTGGAATTAAAATATATCCAAAGTAAGCTAGAAGCCTTGTAACTAACCCGTATATTTTTATTGAGTTGAATTCAATATTTCGACTAAAAAGAAGAAACTAATCCTCAACCAATATCTTTAAAGGAATCATCATGGAAATTTTTCTTTTTCCTGGTGAGATGTGACAAAATTATATTTGTATATCAATTTATCTCCATAATCCAACAGCAGAAACTATTACAACTTTTATAAGGAACATCTACTATTAATTGATTATATATTTTAATATTCTCTAGACAATTAATATTTTATTAAAGAGCTTAACTCACCTAAAATACATTGTAAATTATTTTACACTGCTCAAACAATATTTATCTTTTGACCCATATGTTATAAAAAATTATAAATTATAGCTTTGAATTTAATTATTCTGTATTATAAACATAACATTTAAATCAAATACATATTATACAATTTGTATTATTCTTATTATTTTATCAGTTGTAATCTTAGTAATTTATTCACCCAGACGTCCATAGGTAGGATTAGGATGTGGGAACATTAACATAATAATTAATAATTTCAATTCAATTTAAATTTCCTTTATTATAGTTCTGGCCAACAATCGTGGTACCTACAACAGACCAGCACTGAAAATACATAAGTACCTTTCAAATATATAATACTTACACGAGAAAATAAGAAAAACAATACTAGCTAAATAATTATATATATTGATGAATAGTTACGAAAAAAAATACTAATTAATAATGATAAGAATAAAAAATAGCAGTAATAACAAATAACTAAAGATTAGTCAAATTAGTTAATAATAATAGTAATAATAATAATAACCCACAAAAAATTGCAATTATTTTGTATTTTTTTACTGTAGTTTCATCTAGTACAATTCATTTAGTGATTCCTTTTATTGAGATTGTTTATTTTTATATTGTATATAATATTTTCTCCAACTCTTGTAAGGATTTCGGTCTACCATTATTATTAGTAATGTCAATATTAAAACATTAATATAGCATCGTCTAGAAAGCGTTCTCGAACATACCTAGTGGTCTCGAGTTTTAAAGGTGCTACCGTCAGAGTTAGTCGAGGAAAAGGTCCGTTTTATTTTCTGCTAAGTGTAATCCCTAGGAGTTACGCTCACCAAATAGAGTTCATACCTCACACACACCAATTTTACTATAACTATATTAAATTATATTCTATACTAGCTTTTACCCGTCACGGCTTCACCCGCAATAATTTTTAACTAAACTGTTTCGGTCATAAATCAAACTTAATTTTTTTTCAAATATCTATGCAATTTTTCTCAGTTCTAGCTGTAAAGAATTTTGCCGTATTTTAAATTTCACTTTTAAATATTTCGTAATAAAGAAATATCTATTATTTAAGTCATTAATTATAAATATTTTTTTTAAATGTATATCTTCATAATTAGTAAGATAAATAAATAATTGAAATAATATTTTTTGAACTACATAGCTAAAATCATATCATATTTATTATTTATTAGTATGAAACTACGTCACACTAATTACTATTTACTTTAATTACAAAATATTAAATCACAAATTCTTAAATAACATTATTTCAATCACCTCATAATCATATTATTATTATTATTATTTAAAATCAAAGGTTGGGAATAGTCCTATATGTTATTCCAGGACATACTCTCCCAACGTACAAAGTTTAATTTAAATCCATTCAGCAGTTTTGGCGTTATTGAGTAACAAACTTCCAAACACACAAACTTTCACATTTATAATATTATAGTAAGATAGGTAGTTCTAAGAATCACCGTACTTTACCATTTTTTAAATATATTTTACTAGACTATTTACACCGGTGTTATGATTAATTCACAAATTGGCTTTATAGTTAGTTATACGATTCTTAATTTATTTAACAAATGGTGGTCATAGTTGAGATGAGATTCATAGAAGGCTTTTTAGGGAACAGACCCCCAACTGCAAAGGCCAAGAAAATGTTAATAATATTAAATATTCTAGACTATAATCTGAATATTTTATGGAACCCTAGGAAAGAACTATATATTTTAAGTTACCTATATTACTTTTTATTTGTATGGATTGAAAGAAGTTGAAATAAATAAAAAATCAATCCATGTAAAAATATGTTTTAAACGGTCAGTGAATTTTGTCTTAAATCTTATCTAATACTATTTATATAAATACATGTTATATTTTTTATTTTATTCAATGACATAATATATTATTATAATATTAGTTATAATATAACATATGAGAATAAAATGCTACTAGTAGACAAAAGGCACCACGTATTACTATCCGTTCTGGTTATTCTCATATTTACACTAATGGGTAAGAATGAGGAAGGCAGAAGAGTAAATGTACCCGAATTTACAACCAACCAATTTACAACTAACTAGGATCTAGACACTGACCCCCCTCCCCCTCTACCCCATCGATAGAAAACCATACTAGACGAGCTTTACGTTTAGTTTGTGTGCCTACGGACCCGGGTGCTCTTATTGTTAAGGGTCCCGTGACAAAACATCTATCAAGATAATACCAAAATATACCATCTTATCGATCCCTCCCCCATCACCCACAATAAGTTTCCCCCTACTCTACACCTTCTTCTTTCTCACCCCCTATTGCGTCAAAGGGTAGGGTTGATTATGGTCTCCTAGGCTACGAGCTAACGACCACTCGCCCATGGCTTGTCACCACGTGTTTTTATTGCCGTAATTACAAGAGAGTGGTGTTGAGAATCGAACTCAGACACGGTACAAGGACACTCTACACCCACTACCACTCTCTGATTAATCAACGCAAAGCTATTAGCATTTCTTAATATTGTTTTAGAAGCCTTTTACTCAAATAGAAACCACATTGGTGGACACGCAGACTAAACGGTTATATTGAATAGTCTGTTAGGCCCCTCATGGATAGGTCCGTGTTAAACATTGACTTCACGTAATCTATATTAATAAAAGTATATTAGTGTCTGTATATAATTATGATTGTGTGTATAACCATCCAGAGAGGTTTTGGTACTTCTTAATGAGATAGAAGGCCTAAATTTGATGACATTTTGTAGGGACTACTCAAGAGATGTGCAAATTTTTCAAGCTTAAAAATTGATCAAAAATAAGAATTATAATAAATAAAAACTGGGTTTATTTAATCGTTTTAAATCCTCGATATGTTATTTTCATTTAAAAAGCAGGTAGAATCTAAAATATAAATCCCAGTCTCAAATCAAAAGATAAATTTCATATTATAAAACAATGACCCATGCTTATGTTGTTATTATTATTATTATTATTACCGCGTCTTACTGCCCGTTCGGGTTATACGCACTTATGCTAATGTGTAATGGTAAGGTGATTGTGAGATGATATGAAGGACCTACAGTTTAACGTGGAGTCCGAACCACGGTGGAGGCCTGGCATTCCTCACATTCACAAGATGTCTTGTCAGAGGGGAAGGAAGGGTTTGGTAATAGGATAAATCTTTTCGGGACCGAGGATCGAACCCCGGCCGCCAGCATAGAAGTCTGACACCTTACCCCTAGACCACCAGGTCACCAGCCCCATGTTTATGGTTTGGTTAATTTATATTAATATAAGTTAGCAAAAAAGTGTTTCTTATGTCAATGAAGATTTCACAGGCATCGTTAAACGAATTTACTTATTTTGAGCTTACATTTGCATACCCTTGATATGTATTCAAACAAAGCCATTACTAATCTAATTAAAAGACAAATAACACTGCAGAATAAATCTAACATAACTTTAACAAATCTAATGTTTGGTGGTTGGCTTGTATGTGTATATGAGGTGTTAACGCTAGAGCTCAAAAACTTAACAGGAGATTTTTTTAAGCACCGCGTTTTACTACCCATTCGGGTTATACGTATAAGAGGGAATGATATAACTAAAGTGATAAATCACATTTGGAAAAACTAACCCTCAATGCACTTGACTGATATTTGAACCTTGACTTTTCCATCCCCAAAAATCCAGTATATTACAAAACTGTCTCCATAGACAGTGCCACCACCAATGCGGGTATGAGTGAGAACTAACTACCTCAAGATTATCATGATTATTTAGGTTTTATGTCCCCTCCAAACTAAAAAAACCTGTAGTTCATACAATTCTGACTGTCGCGGTGATGTCTGCACTTGTGTTTACAATCCTCACGGTTTGATGTGTTTCGTTCCACTTGATATTTAGATGTTAAATGGAAAAATTGTGATTTTGACATTCTAGCTTTATAGCTAAAACAAGTTTACTTGATTTTTGAAAATTCAAAATTCATTGAATACTTTGTTCAAAAAGGACATCTGGGGAGATTTTTTATATGATAGATAATACTGAATACTTGTTTGACTGAAGAGTAGTTTGATAATTACTTAATTTAAAAAAATGTGTAAATAAAAATATTTATGCAACAATGTTGTTCAAAATATATATATATAAAGAATATTTCATTTGAATATCAAAATTGTTTGTTTGTTTTACTGAGGAAAACATATTTAATGGGGATTTACTGAAAACCTAGTTTTGAATTATTTTTTATCACCACTTCTCCCTACCTGTTTAGTTCATACACATATATAATAATTACTCTAGTGGAGTATAGATGAGGAAGGAAGCATTTTAGAGGTAATCTAGCCGTATTTGCATGGAAAGAGAACGGGAAAACATTGAGGCAAAACCATCCTCATTAGACCCGACCGGGATTTAAACCCCGATATCCCCATCATCATTAGGCCAGTCTAACGTGAGAATGACGCCTTAGACCAGGGGTCGGCAACTAGTCGATCACAATCCACATGTCGATCTCGTGACAATTTTCAGTCAATGCTAGTAATCACAAGTACGTGATCATGCGTTTTTTTTTTTAATTTTAGTGCACTACATCCTACCACACATTTGGGCTGTGAGCATATTTATATTAACAGAGTAGGGCCTAGGAAGTTAAAACCTAGATTAAACGTACCCACATAAGCGTGAAGGTAAAAACCATACTCAGTACAGCGTATAGACACTTGAATCCCAACCTCCTTGTCAGCAACAAATTAGGCCAGAGGAGAATGACGTCTTGGCCTGCATGTCCATCAATGTGGGTGCATCTGTGGAAATCGCATACAAGTTTAAAAGCGTGTTTTATAAAACTCAAGGTGACCTGGCGGTCTAGGGGTAAGGTGTCAGACTTCTATGCTGGCGGCTGGGGTTCAATCCTCGGTCCCGGCAAAGATTTATCTGATTACCAAACCCTTCTTTCACCTATGACAAGATATCTTGTGAATGTGAGGAATGCCAGGCCTCCACCGTGGTTCGGATTCCACGTTAAACTGTAGCTCCTTCATTTCATCTCACAATCACCCTACCATTACACATTAGCGTAGGTGCGTATAACCCGAACGGGTAGTAAGACGCGGTGCTAATAATAATAATAATAATAATATAAAGCTCAAGCGTGGACAAAGCCTTAAGTTCCTTTAAGTATCGTAAAACGCTCCACGGGGCGAACTTCGAAGGTGACTCCGAAGGTGACTCCAGCAGGCAACTAGCTTGCAGCAAAAAAGCTTACCTCATGTCTGAAAACTTTATAGGCTACATGATGAAGTTGGGCAAACAATCTTAGTTGGAATCAGCTTAATGTTGGTTTTAAAGCAGAGTCTACCACGCGCTCTTTTTAAAAGGCTTATTTTGTGAGCCTCTCTCCGGTAATATGCGGTAATAGCTCTCTCTAGAGAAAGAGATAGAAATAACTGGTTGAGGGAGAGGGGTTAGAAGCTGTAGGGGAGGGGATTACGGTATTACTAACCGCAAAGCTCTGCATTTTCAGCGAAAGTTTGCTGGGAAACTCAATGGCGCTGTAGGCCTACACCAGTTGAAAAGTAGTAATGCACTTTTTCTTTTAATTTCCCGATTTTAATATCGTATTCTAATGCTAGATCCTAGATTGAGCTCTTATGAGTTATTTTTTAATATTCTTTGTTTACTATTATAAAAAAATACTACCATTAACTATAATCATATTATAGAGCCGGCACTGGTGGCCACGTGGGCTCGTTCAGTGTGGCTTAGCGGCGACGAGGAGGTCGTGATTCAAATTCTGGTCAGAATATTATTTATTAAACTGCTTCTCACACTCCCT
Source organism: Timema douglasi (assembly GCA_901482245.1). NCBI lineage: Eukaryota > Metazoa > Arthropoda > Insecta > Phasmatodea > Timematidae > Timema > Timema douglasi. The sequence goes on along the minus strand of CABEEJ010000026.1, from coordinate 603,529 downwards.
CCACGCAAGTACGAGCACGTTATATCTAAACTTTGCCTTCTTCATCCCTACCTCATTATGTGAATTCCTGGAAGGTTAGTAAGACGCAGTGAACGAAAAAGAATTCAAGACAAATTAAATTAAATCAACTGTCCCTTAACCATTTTTAAAAATATTTATATATTGGCTTTAATTTGTCTGAAAAATAATACATTCAACCCTTAATCTTTTTTTTTTGTAAGTACAACGTATAACTAACTACCTGCTAAGGCTATACGCATATGTACTAATCACACTCTTGAATTAGGGATGAGTAAGGTTGAATTTAGAGGAAGTGTACGTGCATTTTCGTGGAGAGAGATTGGAAAAGTATTTGGGGAAAATAACCTTTATTACACCCAACCGGTATTCAAACCCCCGGTCACACGGTCATCAGCAGTCTAGTCTAACATCATACTATGCGGCCACTGAAACAGGATGTTCTAACAATGGTATATCCTTTCAAGCTTCACTTTTATTTAGGGGACACCTGTAAGAGTACTCAGACGCTTTGCAGACGTCCATGTAACATACAACGTGTGTCTAAAACATTGCATCAAACTTTGGCAGGCGATTACTTTGGTGAAAATAAAATAATTCCCATCAGCAACCTAGGGTCCATCTTAAATATTAAGGGTGGTATACACCCCTAAAGATAGAGCTAAAAAGGCTGTTATATGAAATATTATGAAAACTGCTTAGGCTATTACAATGAACGAGCTTTCCCCGTTTCCGAGGTAATCATGAATGTTTGATTTCAAAGACAAGTGTTAATTCCTGCCAGGTAGAGAGCCAGTATATTTGTGTTGCTTCGCCCCCCTCTCGCCCACTATAATTATCAATATCTTCCCCTCCCTCCACGAGTAGTCTGCATCAGTCCACACGACTTCACTACATGTTGCACGCACTACTAGTCAAATGGCAAAGTACACAAACGCAGAAATTACAAACATGGTCATGCTGTACGGTGAAGCTAGAGGAATCTCAAGAGCAGCTGCACGCTTGTACCACGTTACATATCCGGCGTGACGTCAACCTTATCACCGGACCTTCACCGATGTCACTCAGTGACTTCGTGTAACAGGTGCATTTAAGCTACGAGAGGATCTGGTCGAAGAAGAGGTACTGAATTGTGTGGCCGATAACGTGCCAACAAGCATACATGTGCACCGAACGAATGTGTCCCATTCCACAGTATGGCATGTCATGTATGATCAGCTGTTGCATCATTACCACATGTGAAAAGTGCAGGCATTGAGGCCAGCATATTATGCTACTTGATTTCTCTGACTAGTCTCTGCAGCATTGCACAGTGGTTCCTGATTTTTCCACTCTAGTCTTTTTTTCCGATTAGGCAACGTTCACCAGAGATGGCTATTTTCTACAAATAGTCACATTTGGAATGACGTGAACTCTTATGCAACTGTCATATCATAGGCAACCGGTATAGATTTTCTGTCAACATCTGGGCGGTCATTGTGGGTAGTTAGTTATACGACTGCAGTGCTAAGTAACACTGCGATTCTGGCTGCCTACCGGGAAGGCATTTACACTTGTCTCTGAGCTCAAACTTGTGTGACTATCTCGGAAACAGGGAAAGCTAGACACTTTCTCCAAGACACCTTTTTTGTTAATTTATACTCCATGTTTTGTAATCTTAAGTCAAAATTGGTAATACTTACTCTGACATGTTTTATTGAAGAAAAAACTGTTACAACCCCTCTATTTTACATGATGGGGTTGGGTAATGGTAACAGTACATTTAGTTTATTAATTAACAAGGTTTCAATAAGTAGTACACAAAGATTCGTTGCAATACCCTTAGCATTTTTCAAAATATTTCACACAACAGTCGTTTTTAGCTTTATCTTTAGGGGTGAGAACCGCCCATAATATCTAAGATGTACCCCATGTTGCTGATGTGAATTATTCTATTTTCACCCAAGGAATAGCTTGGCAAAGTTTGATGCAAGGTTTTAGATACACGTTGTATATGAATATGTGACAGAAATTATTCCGTCCAAACACCGAATGTGTAAATAGTCTTGAGACATTCTATCCACTGTAAAGTTCCCGTTAGAATGAAGTGAGTGCCATGTTGAACAAGTGCAGTTAGTCTTACTAGTTGACGTCACGGGACTTAACACCGAGATGGTTCTAAATCTTGGCATGAGGGTTGACATCGAGACCCTTACTCTTCTAGAGCATTCTGGGCGAGCGTCGAGTATTCCACGAGCTCTATGCGTGCGCCATGTTCCCTTCCTTTTCACCCAATTCTGCCGTCCTATTGGTTTCCCTTCTATTCATCTCAAGGGTCGCGTGTAACGCTTAAGAACTATATATCTGTCTGGTTGGCCTGTGTGGGCCACTCTTGATACCAGGGTTGACTAGCCTAGGTAAACCTGTGGCAAAATAGTCTTTACGTTATTCAAACTTCTCCCTTGGCTTGACCTTATTTTTACTAAACTTTTAAGAATTATCGTTTTTGGATTTAACTTACTATTCTGACTAATACTTGCTACTTTATATTCGTATTTAGTAGGTCACCTCTGCATATAATGTCAACTTATCCTTTTGAGCTCAGTATGTGAAATTCATATTTAAAGGTAATTCATTATCTTGACGTGAGAATATTTATTAATTAATGAACTCACTCGCCTCTGTGGCGTAGTTGGCTAACGCGTTTGTCGTGTTGAGCTCGACTGCTGAGGACGGGGAGATCAAGGTTCGAATCTCGGTCGGGTGAACTGGGGGTGGTTTTTACTAAATGGTTTTCCACGCAAATGCAGGTTCACTTCCTCTAATTCAACCTTCCCTATTCCTAATCCATTAGCGTAATTAGTACTTAAAGCGTTATTATTAATTAATGAACTCCCAGAGCTTACTATGTTAACATGAGTATTTTACATAGTAGATCTATTTTTCACTGCCGTCATGTTAGGGGTGAAAATACTTCGTATTTGATCTACTGTTTTAATGCCGCTATATTGGGCGTAGGAATAGGGTTGTATGCTTTGTGATGGTACTCTAGTCCACCCCTTTCACTACTCTCTTTGTGATAATTTGTTGTTAGTAGTTAAATTAATTTACCTTTGATTTTTAATACAAATGTTTAATTTAAATTTTCTAGCCAAGTGTTCTTATTTAGAGCTACTTGGTTTGGGGCTACATACAGAAATATCACGTTGTTTAGTAAGTTGTTAGTTATATATTATGAACTTTCACGTGAAAATTGAGTTGAGAGGTTGTAAGGTTTCTTATATAATTATACACTATACATTTTGTGTTTTATAATTTAAATTAAAAAATCATCAAAGAGAAGAATAAGCTCATTTTCAACGACATCAAACACGAAGTGTGACTGATCTGAGATTTAAATAAATGTTTAGAAATATAGATAGCGTTCTTCAAACAAATAAAATCACACTTTTAACAGGTTCACAGCGGAATATGTTTAGCAAATTTCGAATTATTTTAGTGGTTTTGAAGCCAAAGAACTTCCATTCTAATAAGCTGTTTTCAAAGTACGCACAAATGTTCGTGATTTCTGCTAGTTTTGTGGGGGGAGGGGGGAATGGAGGCAGAGTATGTATGTGTATGTGTGTATATGAGAAAGAGTGTGTGTGTTTGAGTGTGTGTGTGTGTGTGTGTGTGTGTGTGTGTGTGTGTGTGTCGTAATCGCGTCTCCCTACCTGTACAAGTGTATCCTTGTCTGTGGCCTCAGCCTTTTATAAATAATACCAGTCTGAATTGATCGAAAAATATCGATCTGATTCACGTACCGATTCTTCCTTTGGTGATTCAAAATATACCTAATTGAAAAATAGAAGGAAAACAAAATATAAATGCCGGAACATTTTAATGTTTATAGGAAGTTTTCTTAACAATCTAAGAGAATTTTCAAACCAAGGTTATCAATGTTCAGCCATAAATTAGTATTTAATTAGGTAACATATAATTGATATCGTAGATCAGGTTCTGGTTGCTGGCCAACCATAAGTTTATGTAATCTTTAATATTTTCAACATAATTATTTGTTTGATTCATAGTCATTTGAGGTATGTAAATCATTGACGGATATTATTTGTGACCTATGATGTAATTAATAATATGATATCTACACTTATTATGCCATAAAAAGTAGCAGTCTTACCTTGATTAACTACACTATGGCTCCATCTTACAAGCTACACCGTAGAGAAAACCTTCCAGATAAATTTAATATCTTTCAGGGTAATCGGAGTGTATAGCTATGTTCATTTAGAAACAGCAAGACAATGCTTTGTTTTTTTGACCTTGTGTCTTATTAGCCGTCAGGACTATCCATCTATTCACAGAAATGGGGTAGGGATAAGGAAGCTAGAACTAGGTAGTGTACTGTACCTGCATTTACATGAAGGGAAAATGAGAAACAATTTAGTAAAACACCTCCATACACCCAGCTAGAATTCAAACACATACCTACCTACTTCAATGGTCCCATGATCTAAGATGTCACTTGTCTTAGACTAAACTGGCTATAACAGGGAGATTGGCACTCGAATCCCGATCGGGTGTACTGAGAGTGTTTTTTTCCAAGATGGTTTTTCACTCTATTTCCATGCAAATGTGGGTACACTTAATTTAATTCAACTTTTCTTATCACTAACCCTTTAGCACAATTAGTATATGTGCGTATATAATCTGAACGGGTAGTAAGACGGGGTACTAAAAAAACACAAACGAAAACATACTTGTCCTTCACCGGTAAGCCAGCCGAGAAGAACAGCTTTTTCTGGGTGCCCGCTGTTGTGAGTCGGCCAAATATGGAATATCATTATTATTATTATTAGCATCGCGTCTTACTACCCGTTCGGGTTATACACACTTAAGCTAATGTGTAATGGTAGGGTGATTGTGAGATGAAATGGAGGACCTACAGTTTAACGTGGAATCCGAACCACGGTGGAGGCCTGGCATTCCCCACATTCACAAGATGTCTTGTCAGAGGTGAAGGAAGGGTTTGGAAATCAGATAAATTTGTGCTGGGACCGAGGATTGAACCCCGGCCGCCCACACAGAAGTCTGACACCTTACCCCTAGACCACCAGGTCACCAATATGTAATACATTCAAGATGAGTGTTCCAGTCACACTCTTATTTTTCTCTTGAAAATGAGTTCCAGGTACGTGCCTGACAATAGTGGTTATTTATAGAAGTTAAGTCACATTGCAAAGAGTTAGTCACAAATAAGCCTACCACATTGTATTAGCCACTAGATTTCTCAATGCCTAGCTAGTAACTAATTGAAATCTTATAAAATTAATAACACCTTCAACACTAATTGTGTTAAGAAAATTAATTTCTTCAAAAGGAATATAGTGTTAGAAAAAACCTGTACTTCATTAAAAGCCACCATAGAATCCTTACCACCTCTCCCTCACCCTCACAAATATGGGTATGGCCCTAAAGGTAATTTTTTATATATGAATCGTCCAATTCAATGCTTTCAATTTTTACCCTGAATCTATATAAGACCTCTATAATTTTTTTTGTCTACCGTATATCGATCTTAGAGTCGATTAAAGACCTTTGAATCGACTACTCCCACTGACCAGCTGGGCCAGTAGTACTAATTAACTGGGGTCGCAGGGACATCCATTTATCATCAACGGGGGAACAGAAGTAACGTTTCAATGATAACGATCAAAGACTCACAGGGTTTTCTCAAAGTTTTTTTTAGCACCGCGTCTTACTAATCGTTCAGGTTATACTCTTATGTACCAGTCACACCAATGGTTTTAAGGATGAGGAAAGTTAGATTAAGACGTAGTGTACCCGCATTTGCATGGAGGGATGGTGGAAAACTATTTTGAAAAACCACCCGACCGAAATGTGAACCTTGACCTACCCGTCTAGTCTACTGCAAGAGTGTTGCCTTAAACCATGTGGGCACCAAAACAGGTTTTACATTAATTAAACTTAAATATTTCATTTTTACCAAAATGTTGATTATCTTCTGAGTTTCACTGGCCTCTATTAACATTAAATTTGTATTGGAACTATGGCATCATCAGCCTATATTGAAAAGTGCGCTACTGTGGTTTGACCGGCAGATCAAAAATCTTGGTATGAACTCAGTTATAGATTTAGACTCGCTTTGCTCGAAACCCCCAGTGAGTTTTCTTTGCAAGTGAATGTAAACTAATGTAGTTCCAGAGCCATTATTTGATTGGTATTAACGTTTAGCCACAAGAGACCTCCAAAAAAAGGTCCGCACTGACTTTAGTAAAGTTGCTCCGATATTTTGATTTTTTTTCGGTGGTTAAATATTAATTTTTTAAACTTTTTTTTTAATTTTCCTGTCGGTTACAGGCTAGATGTTATAAGTGCGCCAAATTTCAAGTTTCTAGCTCTTCTGGAAGTGGGTATACATTAATGTCAGTGAGTGAGTCAGCCGTGTGGCTTTATAGTAGTATAATATAATAATTAGACACGTAGGTATATTCGAACAGTGTCCCCCCCTCCCTCTCTCACCTACAACACGTACTTTGATGGCCCAAGGCCGTAACATTTACCTTGACTGATTTCACTGCGGCCTTCTCTTATCAGCTACACCATAAAAATAAAACCAGGTAAACTTGCTACCTTTCAGGGTAAATAGAGGGCACATTCATAGTATTCATGTGTGGTTCTTTGACCCATCCAGGCGGCTCCAAAACTGTGGCACACAAACATTTTCTCGCAGTGGTGCACGAGAGAACCAATGTAAAAATAATGCATTTATTTATTTTACCCTAATCTTTTCATTTGGTTCTAAATACTTATATAGTCCATTGTCAACGAAAGGACTTGTGAGATGATATAGTTTGTCGATTCATAAAATTATACAATGTTAAAACACCACTAGTGAACAAAACAAAGCAGCCGTAACGAATATTTATGTGTTACCATTATGAAAAGGGGTGGGGATAGAGGGGTTCGTGATGCATAAAAAATTATGTCATATACATATTGTATTTTGAACATTTTAATTAGATAGTAGTCTGCATAAAATGTATGGGTCACGCTGATCGAGAGATTTGAAGAAATTGTCCCCACACCATTGAACATATTTGTCCAGCATTATTAATACGACCATTACATTGTATTTCTGAAAAATTCAGTAATAACAAAAAATTGTATATCAGTTTGTTTTTGAAACTCAATAACAGTTATTTAACGAAGAAATATTTTTAATCAATTTTGATTTTACTTTCTTTTCGGGTTGTTCGTATATTTACACAATTGAGGTAAGGATTAGGAAAGTAGAATGTTAAGGAAATATAGCCTTATTTATGGGGAGGGAGAGTGGGAAACGATTTACAAGAAACCACTCGCAATACACCCGGCCGGGATTTAAGCCCAGACATCACGATTCCAGCAATCAAGACTAAACGAGCTTAACGTTTAGTCCACGTTCCCGCCGTTGTATGGAAGAAAAGTTTGGTTCAAGGCCATTTTAAAACTTTGAGCCTTGTATATTTTGGACTCGTCATTCATCTATCTCATGTACTAGACTACAAACTAATGAGTACCGTTTAGGAAGTATCCATTCAAAATGCAAAGTGTCCAACTATCTGGGTTTTAAATCTAGTAAAAAAATCTACCTCTATCGAATTATTATTGTTATTAGTTGTTCTGCCTTAAAAAAGATTAATTCTTTTTGTCATAGAACTTAAGACGGTCAATACGCCCGGTCCTCTGCCTCCTTTAGCTCCCAGAATTTTTTTCTTTACAAGTTATCCAATAATTTGAATTGTCCTTCTTCCTAAGCTCCTCTTTCCCTTAATCTTTCCTTCCATGATGTCACGAAGAAGATAGTTTCTCTTAATAGTTCTCTTTTCACTCACTCTTCTTAGGACTTATTCATATGTCACCCTGTCTGTCCACCTGATTTTCTCAAGTCTTCTCCAGCACCATATTTCAAAGTTATCCAAGTATTTCTTTTCCATCTTCTTAAGAGTCCAAGTTTCTGCTCCATACAGTGCGATGTTCCAAATGTAGTATTTCATCAGTTTATTCCTCGGTTCCAAACTCAACTTGCTGGTCAGCAATAAACTATTATTGTTGAAAGTTTCCTTGGCAATCACGATACTCAACCTATTTTCCTTTGTTTAGTAGGCATCCTTTTTCAAAAGATTTGCCAGGTATCTGAACTGCTCTATGTTTTCCAACTGCTGATATCCAATTTTTGTTCTCACCAGATCTTCCTTTCTCGAAATCACCATCACCCCTGACTTCTCAAAGTTGATCTCCATGTCTTATCTTTTCCCTATCTCTACCAGCCGGTCCGTAATTTCATGCAACTCTTCTTTATTTTTGGGCAACACTGCTAGATCATCTGCGTATTTTACTGTGTTGATGACGAGTACTCTTATTCTGAAATTGCCATCTTCCATCCAGGGCTTTCCTGACTAGCCACTCTTCATACAAGTTTAAGAGACTGGATGACAAATGGTATCCCTGCCTCACTCCTCTTACTATCTTCACGCTGTTGGCCGCTCAATCATTCAGCCTAACCTTCAGTCGTTTACCTAAATGCAGGTTTGCAATCAGCTTTCTGTCACGCCAGTTGATGCCGATATTCTTGAGTATTTCTTTCAGTCTCTTCCATTTCACTCTAACGCCTTTTGTCATTCGATGAAACGAATGTAGACCTCTTCCTTGACTTTCAACAATATCTTTGGAAATTATTCTCAAAAACCCAATATCATATCTGATTCCTTTGCTGAATCCATATTGGTATTCTTCCATCACATTCACCTTTCTGACCTCCTTTAGTGATGGGGGCATTCACACATGGGGGGACAAACGCATCCCATCAAGGGCAAACATTGGAGGGGTATTTCCCGTGGCACCTAGTGATGGCAGAATCGCATACTAGTAGAGATTAGTTGCCGCAAAATACTCGGTGAGTGTTCTTGTACGCTTGGATACATTCATAGGGTACGTCCGTTAAAGTACCCTTCGATGGGCTGATTTTTCCCAATCACGGATGCCAGACGTTCTACCATTTATGGCACATAGTGGTTTGCTGGCCTCGAGAGTCTCTGACTCGGGTAGGCAAACTGTGTATATATATATATAGCGGATTGACGTCTCAGTCACACGAGGATTTCCATTATACCATTTTAGTAAATTACCATAATTATGGTCACGTAGCTTAAGACATCGGACTCGTAACTGACGGAGAGCTCAAGATTTTATTCTCCGGTGTGTTTATTGGGGAGTGGTTTGGGAAGGGGTTTACAATCTTCTCTCTACGCTAATACGGGAGTACCCCTCTGAATACCCTCTTTATTTCCAACCCATAAATTAAATCGCCAAATAGATATTATTATTAATATTATCAGCACCGCGTCTTACTACCCGTTCGGGTTGTACGCACTTACGCTAATGTGTAATGGTAGGGTGATTGTTAGATGAAATGTAGGACCTACAGTTTAATGTGGAAATAGATCTTGATTTTAAACAAACATGTTAAAAGAATAAGATAATAATGTATGTGTTACACCCCAATAATGAAACTGGCCATTTTATGAACTAGGTAAGTTCCTGCTCATTCCGTGAACTTGTTTATTCACGTGAACATTTCCAGAACTGTGCAAAAATTATACTATCTCTTGTCCATACCAATAACTATAACTTATTGTACTACCTACTGAAAAGCTTAACTGAATTTTGTTTTAAGACATTAACCTTATATCCTAAAAAGATTAAGAGTTAAATTAACTTAAAGACCAAACTTGTTCTTCACTTGTCCATTTCATGGATCAAGCAAAAACATGATTATTTCATTAAATGGGTGAAGATGGGAGCTGCTAAGATCATTAAATGGCCAGTTCATGTGTTGTGCAGCATGAGTCTCGCACAAATCATGAACTAAACTATTTTTTGAGAAGTTCGTTAAATGATCAGGAGAGGCCTACTTTATGCACTAATATAAATTTGCAATGTACAAAACACCTCATAATGGCTGTGATTGAACATAAATTGAGTATTTTAGCAGGTAATATTTTTTATTGGCGAAGCTTCTAACCCTAAATTTGTCTCGAAGCGAAGTCTAAGTTTCAAATCTTCGCACACCCCTAGAAACTGGGCAAATTAACGAATGGGGTGTAACACAATATGTATGTTATTCGAATAGGTAGCCATAATAATATTAAAAATATGTATTTAGGGCCTACCAACTTTGGTGGCTAAATGGTCAAAGGTGCTATTCTCGCAGTAGTCTGCCGATTATGGGGAGATCAAGGTTTGATTCTCAGTTGGGTGTACTGGGGAAAGTTTTTACAAAATGGTTTTTCACTCTTACTACACACAAATGTTGGTACATTTCCTTTAAATACAACCTTCCTAATCCCTTAAACCACTAGCGTAATTAGTACATAATCGTGTAGCCCGAACGGGTAGTAAGATGCAGTACTAAACAAAGTATAGAGTATGATACAGATCCCATTGAATACTTTAGATTATAAGATTATTCACTCTGATTAAAGTTCTAACATGTTAAAATATAACATAGAAATAAACTCGTTGTGTAAGAGTTTAACAAAGTTGGTGACCTAGGTAAGGTGTCGGACTTCTATGATGGGGGTCCGGAGCCCAATCCTTGGTTACGGCAAAGACTTATCTGATTGCCAAACCCTTCCTTCACCTCTGACAAGACGTGTATTAATCACAACTTGTGAATGTGGGGAATGCCAGGCCTTAACTGTAGGTCCTCCATTTCATCTCACAATCACCCTACCATTACACATTAGAGTAAGTGCGTATAACTCGAACGGGTAGTAAGACGTGGTGTTAATAATAATAATAATTTAACAAAGTTCTGTGAAATTAAATGGGGAGCTAGACTTTGTATAACCTCAGTAAATGCCACTCGAGCCCGCAGTGCTTGTACAATGAAACACGCAGATACGTCTGCAGCTATTGCCTCCCCTAGTGTTACTAAACGTCAGAGGTTAATGTCACCTGAACCCAAGATGACCTTTTAACATCTTGCAAGTGGCAGGCCGAGCAGAAATACTGTAGAGAGGAAGATAAAAACACGAGTGAAAGGATAAAAGGGACGAGGAACGCCATTTCCATTAATCTCTTCCATGTTTGGGGTTGTATGGGGATGGAAGCAAGAAGCTTCTAATACTGTACAAGAAATGTCACTTCTGTACACAGAGTTAAACCGGAACCGATAACCGAGATTAACAGTTATTTTTAAGGAACCAAAACAGGAACCCAAAAGGAAAATCACTTAAGAACCAGCTAAGAAGCGGAATTTATGAACAATATATTTTTAGATTAATAAAGGTTCTTATAGGTTATAATTTTTATAATAAATAATTTATAGTTGCACTTTATGCCCTTCTTTCCGAAAAATAATTTTATTTTGAAGATAAGATGCTCCCTTTTCCCAGTTTTTTTTTGTGGTAGGATATGTTTATTTTCCAAGAAGATTATAGAAATGTTTCATATGAGTACTTAGCATTAAGCATTAATGCGTTCAGAATTTTGATAAATTAGTATGGTCGCATTGTGTAGGGTTATATAATTTTACTCTTTAGGCTAAGATCTTTGGAAGATGTATTTAACTTTGAGTGAAAGCAAATATGTCTGAGTAAGAGAAGTTATGAGAAATTCTAAGCTAAATACAAATACATTTATTTAAAAGTGTTATTCCTAAAAGTTAAAAAAAATTAAATTGTTATTGTTGTTGTTGGTTGGCCAATTTGCATGGAATAATAAAGTAGGAAAAAGTTTTAGTTTTCTCACTCTTCCCTCAAATATCAAGTAATAACTACGTAGTCTAAAGTTTATGTTCATTGTGCGTAGTTCAGAAGTGTTTTTATTGTTTTATTGATTATTAGAATTATTTGATAGACGGGATAAAAATCAATATTACCCAGTAATGTATTTAAATTACAGAGAGAGTGACACATCAAGATTAATATTTGAATACTTATTAATATAAATTACATAAAGTTTATATATTGTCACCCTGAAAACCCATTTCATATTTTGGTGTGTCTACAAATTAAGGATTTTAAGAAAGTATTAACGTTTTGAATTAAAAATTCGAATGACATCTAAAATATTGCCGTAACATTATTTTAATAGCCTGTTAATGACTTGAGATGATCAGGTGGACTGACATGGTGATAAATTTAGAAGTCTTAAGAAGAGTGGGTGAGAAGAGAACCATTTTGGATGTGATTCTTCGGTACAAAGCCAACTGGATCGGACACATCCTTAAAAGGAACTGTCTTCTGCACGACCTCATAGAAGGAAAGACTGAAGGAAAAAGGAAATTAGGAAGAAGGAGGATTCAAATACTAGATGACTTGAAGGAAAGGAGAAAATTCTGGGAGCTAACGGAGGAAGCAGAGGACAGGGTGCATTGGCACTGACAAAAGGAATGGACCTATCATAAGAAAGAACACCTAATAATAATGATTAATTCTAAAACAATGTTTTATACATAAAAAAATTGACAAATACATTATTTAGCTGATTTAAATGTTTTAAATAATTAAACTAATATCATATAGGTATACACTGTTTGTTTCCTTTTGTTCTTGACTTAATAAGTAGGCCTAACTAGTTTGGCCGAGTAGAACCAGCATTGGATAATTTAATTTATCTACCTTTTCAATCGAAAATTTTAAAAAAAAGTTTTCTATATATTAATTTGAAAATAAAATGAAATAATTTTCAAAAATTATTTAAAAAAAAACTCAATGGTGTCAGGTCGCAGTTTAACCATACAAACCGAGTGGCTTCCATCTGTTGGCGAAAAGAGTACCAACTTCTGTGATTTGAGGGTTTAATCTGGTCAGCACAATGAGCTCTTAGGCTGATGATATCAGTTTTCTAGACCGGAATCACTACTGTTCCATTCAAGTAGCTCCTCATTTGTCCTCATGAGGTTGAGTTGACCCCGTTACAGACCCCCTGTTTCAAAGAAAATCTTTAAGCGCCGGAGGTAAAACCCGGTATCTTGGATCTAAAGCTAGGAAGCTTGACCATTAGACCATAGAGGTGTTATTATTATATATTTTTTAAATTTCTGGCAAACAAAAATAAAATTAAATAATTTCCTGTTCAAATAGCACCATGAATAGTTAAAAATAAATGGTGCAAATATCAAACTCCTAAATTATTTGTACTTTCTATATAATTAACTCGTATTTCGTAGTAATTTGGGTTTTAATATTATGTTATGTTCATACATATTTTAATGATATTAAAACTAGTAAATAATCTTATACATTTTTAAGAAATGGACTTAAATAAGAACCGAAAAGAACAGGAACTTTTAATTTTATGAAACTGGAGCTGGAATCTTTAAATCTTTGTTTGAAGAAGCGGGACAGGAACCAGAACTGATAAGTATTTCGGTTGGACTCCTGGCTTCCGTAGACACATCACCAAGACATGGCATGACCACATATCCTTTACGTGGCTTCTACACTGGTCCTGATTGCTTATGTTTGACAGTTTTAATAAGAGATATAATATGATTATTGATTTTGCTAGGAATAACAGTATAAGTTAGTAATTACTAAAGTTACCAAAATATTTTAATATATTCATATATCAAGTCATGTTATATGCAACTGTCAATTTTGATAGATATTATCAATAGCTATAAAATAAGACAAATTATATAGTAAAATATTATCAATTTTGGCCGCAAAGAGATCTGTTTGAATTTTTTCTACCGTTCTTCTAACCAAAATCAGGGTATAGATGACTCATGGGGACATGAAAAGTACCCTGCATTTACCTTGAAAGTTAGCAGTCTTATCTTGATGGACTACACTATGCCCCCATCTTATAAGCAGCTATACTATAATGCAGTGGCTCTCAGCCCTTTTGCACGTACATTAACAGCCCATTTCCATAAATGGTTCCCTTTATATTGGCTAAACATTTAATTTAATTTACTTTTACAATTCTATTTGTTGTAGCTGGAAATAAATAAGCAAGCAATATACGAGAGTCGATCATAAAAAAAAAATCAGGATTTTCTCAAGGTTAAATAAAGAAGAAAATCCATACCACCTCTCACCATAGCGTTGAGTTGTTTTCACAACTTTTGACTTATAAACTTTCGACTTGTCTCTTGTCTAATACTGTTGGCAAATGTAGTTTTATTTTAAGAAATGTGTACCCCTGAACTTGCTCGGGTGTACCCGTACCCCACGTTGGTAATCGTTGTCATAATGGAATCATGCAATCTAAGCTTGCTACCTTTCGGAGTAAACGAAGGCTATTTCCAAGTTTCCAGGCTATAAGCAAATTACTCCATTTTTGATTAAAGTAGTAATCAAGTCTGTTCGATGTACCGTGCCATTTATTTAATACTATTATGTATTGGATTCCTTATTTTCACTAATCTAATACAAAAACTAAGCAAATATAGCCTCAGAAGTATTTGCTGAAGACTTATCTATCATACTGGTTTTGTAATGTAAATATTGACTAAGTGGTAGACCGTCAACTGTCAGCAAAAACAACAGCATTCAATTCCAAACAACAACAGTGTTTCCAAACAATATGCACAATGTGTTTAACTAGTTTTACAACAAAAACATTTACTTTCAAACATTAACAGTATTGACAATCAACACAAATAATGTGTTTTAACTAGGTTTTTTTCAAGCACCACGTTTTACTTTAACTATTTCAATACCAAGTAAGCTTATTACGACACTTAATAAAACAATAATTATGTCAACCCAAGAAGACGCCATTTACTGTTAAATGGTCGGGGACTAGATGGTTGAGGAATAGTAGACCTCTTCCTGGGGATTAAATACGTCAGTTTTGTCTTTAACTCGAGAAACTCAGGAGTACAAAAGCTCGGAAGATTGGTAGCTTGGAAGCTCGATGTTTCTATGCTTTATAACTCAACGGTGAATTCCAAAATTTGTGTAATCGACTTAGATAATCACGACCAGTTGTAGAATTAACTGATAAACATATGAGCCGAGTACGAAAGTCACCATAAAACGGCGGGGGTAGACATCAGCTGTGACGAACGGATATCCCAGGTGCTGACCTAAGTCCTACTTACTGTAACTCAGGTATCTGACAGACGGTTTCACTTCTAACATATATCTCATTTTATTTATGACAACCACCGCATTAATTTAAATATTTGTCATATATTATATGCAACACTTTTTTCAATAAAACCTTTAAAAACCAATTTTGATTCACTCTGTCATTCACTCCTTAAAATTCTCCCCCAACTTTCTCTGAGTAGAAGCGCCCAAGAGGAGGCAGGCAGCGACACAAAAAATGTTCATTTAAGCCTCTTATTAAACATATATTCACAAAATGTGTTGCCTCTAAGCAGCTGAAAGCCAACATTCAACGATGGCCTCACGCGCAGAAGCCAAAATGTAATGGACTCCTTCCTTGGCCTATGGTTGAGGTTAGCCCATGCCCCTCATGTTTCACAATTCATTATATCGGGAGGTCGTTTCTTGCATCAAGTCTGGGACGAGTAGTCAATTTCAATTCCTGAACTGTAAGATTAGGAAGGTAATTGAAAGATCCATCATGGGCAGACCTCATATTTCGGGGACGGCGTCTTTTGTCATCATAGTCACCTAGCAACAGTAAGTGAAAGACATAATTGGGCGAGTAGCTTAGGATCATATATAAATGAGACCTTTGATTGGGCAAACTCAAAAAGCCTTGCTAGCACCCTGTTAAATGCACATAAACAAAATGACGGACATTTAAATATGACGGCCATGGCAGTATCTAAATTGGCTATATTTCAGTACTCGGTCATCGGATTTCAATGTTGTTGTTTTAAAATTAAAGGTAAGTTTAACCCCCATCTTTTATACTCTCTATATATATATATATATATATATAT
>CABEEJ010000026.1:554560-587565 GCA_901482245.1 Timema douglasi | reverse complement strand
TATATATATATATATATATATATATATATATATATATATATATATATATATATTTGTGCATAAATATTGAGTATTTTTCCAGAAAATTAGAAAAACATTTTTCTCAAGTAAAATTTGGCCCTTGCGTAGTTTGGCTCCAGACACTCAAAGCTCATTTTCTTATTATTATTGTATACGTAATGAGTAGTACCTTTTCTTAAGTTATTAATGTTTTTATAAAATATTCAGTGGTTTCCCTAAAAATTAAGGACAGTTAATTCCCATACAATTTCATAAAGGTACTATTGAAGCCATTGATACCAGCTGTTCACAACCCATGGCCAACAATTTATCAATTAAAGTAAAAGTGTCCCTCAGTAATTAAAAAGCTGTGCACTCCAGATTTATATACTATCTTTTTTTTTTCTACACCGCGTCTAGCAGTAATACCTTTGCACAGGAACTGTGGCTCGGCGTGTTCAATTTAATAGTAATAAGCCTGCACATGGACAGTAGCTAGTATTGTACAGTCTAGTAGTACATTTACATAGAAAGAGTAGAAAGGTATACGGAGTTTATCAGTGATAAATCTGCACCGGTACAGGGGGTTATAAATGCGCCGTCTAGTAGACACATTTTTACAGTAAGTGGCTAGGCAAGCGTAGTTTTGCAATAATAAGTCTGTACATAGACAGTAGATAATGTGAAGTCTAGTGCTAATAAGACTGCAAAGGGACAAGTATTCTAGTAGGTAACTTTAATATTTCAACACCTACTGATATATGATCAACAAACATGCTGTTATTAATAATCTTGGTTTGTTCATATGAAAAAAAAGTTTTGGATCCATTAAAAACATTACTTTACAAACCAAGTATTTTATTGATTTCATTTAAACTAGATGCCATCGTAATCGCTAGTCCTAATCACTCATTTTGAATCGATTTTATTTTTTCACACTTTATTTTCGAATTTATTGTGTTTTTAATAGCTGGAAAACGGTTTGAGATTTTTCTAGTTTTCCGGTGATGGAAAGTTCAGGTCTTGAATCTTTTCCATCTGAAATGAAGAGTTTATTTTTAACAATTGTTTCCCACTCTCCTTCCACACAAATGAGGGTACTTTTCATTCAAAAGAAGTTTTACCTCGTTTCTAATTCATTTGTGTATAGCCTAATAATGGAAGAGCCCGTAGGGTTAGTAATATGCGGTGCACCAAAACAGAAATTACAAGAATACTGCTTAAGAAAAATATTGTGTGCTATACTGTTTACATTTTTTAATAGTATCATTTGAGGCGGCTGATGCAAACGCCAGGAGAGCTCTTTTAGTGAACTTTTTGTTTATCTTACAACCACGAGAATTATTGACATATATATTAGCCCAGAAAGGTATTCGAACCCCATTCTCAGACTTAGTTTCTCTCGTCCAAGGCACACTACTCTCAAAAACCATGACCATAGCCAATGCCCCTCTTTATTGTTAACAGACATTGGCGTATCGTGAAATGTATGCAGTTGGTCTGCCACTTGAGCAAACAGAGTTAAATAAGCATCCTACCATTACTCATCAAACCGTGCCTAACATATAAACTATTGGTTTCATCAGATGCTCGAATTGGTGTGTACGTGAACTAAGGTGTCAACATAAACTGGTTTAGTTTTGTCGACGATTAGCAGGTCAGCGTTCGAGTCTCAGCTGAAATATTCTAAAGTTTTTTCTCTGGGGTGGTTGTCCACTCTCTCCATGTGCATGTGGGCACATTTCCTTTGATCCTACCTTTTTCAACCCTACAATAGTATCGTAATGATTGTGTATATGTATAGCCTGAATGGTTAGGACGAAGTATAATATAAAAATGTAGGTTTTGCATATCATAGGATCGCCTGTGGAACATGTTTTGAAAGGAAAGAATCCTTTTTATTGCTACAGATTATACTGAAAGCGCTCAATAGCCAGCCAATGTCCACAGAGATATCTCTGCCTTCCCGCTAACACCCTCGCCCACCACCTTTTTCCATTGACCACTAACCCTCTGATCCCCCTCAGAGCGCAGTGTGACGCTAATCTAATGAGCTCAAAAGACACGACGCCATTCAGGCGCTAACAACTTTTTGTGTACATTTCAACTGACTAGAATTAAATTGAAAACGTTTAAGGAGTTTTTCACGGATACATTTAAAATTGCTATAAAATACATTAAATCCCAAATTAATTTGCTATCTTATAGGTCTAGTTATATTATAAAAATATATTTTGCCTAGTTGATATGTTATATATAATATATTGTATATCTTTTATATACATTGTATATAGATGTATAATATATTATATATATATTTATATTTTATAGGTGACCTGGCGGTCTAAGGGTAAGGTGTCAGACTTCTATGCTGGCGGCCGGGGTTCAATCCTCGGTTCCGGCAAAGATTTATCTGATTACCAAACCCTTCCTTCACCTCTGACAAGACATCTTGTGAATGTGGGGAATGCCAGGCCTCCACCGTGGTTCGGATTCCACGTTAAACTGTAGGTCCTTCATTTCATCTCACAATCACCCTACCATTTCACATTAGCGTAAGTGCGTATAACCCGAACGGGTAGTAAGACGTGGTGCTAATAATAATAATAATAATAATAATAATAATATATTTTATATATACATTGTATATACATATATAATATATATATATAATCTATATTATATATGGTGTAGGCCTATATTAGATATAACATCATGTATATATATATATATATTATATGTGGATGTTGTATTTAATTCGGTGGAAGTTTTGGTTTTAGATTGCCAAATAAATATTTTTGTATATTATCATAGTTAAAAAGTTAGATTTAGTTAAACTCGGACCGGTGATCACACGTGGATTAGTGGGTAAAACTCACCTGGTCTGGTTTGTCGGTGAAGGGAAGCTCGGGGTTCAATCCTGGCTTAGGCGTACTATAAAAAAAAAAAAAGCGGATGCATTTCCTTTAAATGTAACATTCCTCATTCTCTACCATGATAGTAAAAATATGGGGATATCCCGGATGGATAGTAAGACGTTAGAATGTAGTTTGGTTAAATTGGAAGTAAACAATTAATAATATATTTCAACATAATCAATCAATATTACATTTTTAATAAACATTGTTTAGGCAATGATTCATATAATCATCTCCATCAGCTAGATGACTAATATAATTTATTATATTTAAGCGTATTACTCGAATGGCTAGTAAGAGGGATTCCAAAACCATTAATATGTACTTTCACTTTTATGTTATGATCACAAACGAATGAAGACAGTAGAACTATAGACAGAAAATATGTCATTTAAAATGTCGTCAAAACATTTGATTAAATCTAGCTATATTCGTCCTAGTATAAATTTGAGACGCAATTCATTTAATAATGACAAAGTTTATAATGTTGACTTTCTAAAAAGCCACGTTGTATGTTAATACAACCTTAACATAACAAACAAATAATCCCTTGAGCTAAAACGACCAAAAATGAACAATAAACACATCAATTAAAAGGGAATTGAACCGCATAGATGAGTACACGGACAAAATGTTTGGTTTATAAGTCTGGTTTGTCTGTGATCAAAGTTGTGGTTCGTGTCCCGTGCGGGTATAGTGAAGATTTTTTTTTTAAATTCCCATTCTCATACCACGCAGAGGCAGATGCATTTATTTACTTTTCACTTTTCTACCTTATTAGCGTAGTTAAAATTGATTATAGCCCGAACGTGTAGTAAGATGCAGTGGAAAGAATTGTATCATAGTTTCTAGACCATAGTATTGCCCAAATTATCGTGAGAATACAAAACTATCAAAACAATCATGAAACCAGTATTGCTTAGACCTGTAGTTTATTATTATTATTATTAGCACCGCGTCTTACTACCCGTTCGGGTTGTACGCACTTACGCTATATGTGTAATGGTAGGGTGATTGTGAGATGAAATGGAGGACCTACAGTTTAACGTGGAATCCGAACCACGGGGGAGACCTGGCATTCACCACATTCACAAGATGGTCTGTGGTTGATCTTCTTAACCACTCAACCACGTTTTAAAGAACGAACTCTTTCTATATCGAAGGTAACGATGTTATTTTAGTCTCTTATGCAAATGTTTCTGAACATTTATCTTTGTGAGGTTATCAGCATTGTGACGTGTTCACCTGTCGGCCTTATGTTTTTATTTGAAAGCAAATGACCGAGTTTCTCTGACAGTGATGATGAATTGTCTTTACTACTTCGACGAACCGCCACAATATTGTGGATTCTACGAAAGCAAATTTACACTTGCCCTTTTGGTTGTTTTTTTATAGCTTACGATGAAATATCGCATTTATTATATGTCGTTTATGTGCGAGGTGCTTAGCGTAGACCTTCTAAATTCAGGGTTGCATCATCACACGTATTACGTCATAGCTTTTTACTGACTACACCCAGCTGTGCAGAGGGACATAGAGATTGGGAGGTGGAAAATATTTACTTTTTTGAGTATTTAAAGGAAAATTCTCCTTTTTTTAAAAAAAATTTTAAATTATTAATTTTTCTTTAAAATAGTTCATCCATTTAAATAGAACTAGTCTGCTTCTGTGGTTGCATGGTCCAAGGCACTGCTTTCACAGTAGACTAGACTGCTTTCTATGGGAATATCGAGGTTCAAATCTGGGTAAGGTGTACTGAGGGTGGTTATCCCAAAATTGATTGTCCACTTTAATTTCACGAAAATTCGGGTACAATTCCTCTAAATATAATCTTCCTAATCCAGAAAACCATTAGAGTAATGAATACATAAGCGTGTAAGCCGAACGGGTAGTAATATGTGGTGCTTACAAATAACTTATGTAATTAAATATTCCAAGCCTTAAAGTTTCCTATTAGGTTTTATTTAGCCCAAGGACTTTAAAAAAAGAAACATTTTCAAAAGAATTCCAATAAAGTAATACAAGCAGTAAAAGTTCTTCTGACACTCACGTCTCGACTACATCGCTTGGTGGTTGAGTGTGTCACTAACTTCGGATCAGTTGTAAGTAGATTATATAAAACTTTAATATAATAATCAAAGCTTTAGCGACTACATCCTCTTTAGCTGGTAATTAATAATCTAATAAATTAAAAATGTTTGTCATTTTCTTTTTGATTTGATATCCAGTATTCAGTATTCAGTAAAACTATTAAAATAATTTCAAGGTTGCCTTAATTATTTGCTAACAATTTGAAAGCTTCCATAGTGGAAAATTTGCTTGAACATTCTCTAGAAATTTTTCCTAACCAAAATTTACTGGAAATCTATAATATCAAAAAGCGCCCAGTGGTACTGACATTCTTTTAAATGAGACCTGGAACTATTGAGGTAATATAAGACATTTGTTCATTAAATTAATTATTTATGCTTATATGTTTGAAATTAAAAACTTCGACATTAATTCATAGAACCTGCATCAGTGTTTGTATGGTCTAAGGCGTCACTCTCGTGTTAGAATAGACTGACAATGACGAGGAGATCGGGATTTGAATCTTGGTCGAGTGTACTGGGGGTGGTTTAAAAAAATCCACTTACCCTTTACGCAAATATGGATATATCTCCTCTAAATTCAACCTTCCTCATCCCTACGCCATTAGAGTAATTAGTACATATTTGTAAAGCCTGACCCATTAGTAAGATGTAGTGCTAGAAAAAATAAATCATAGTATAGTATGTTTTTTTAGCACCACATCTTACCACCCGTTCGGGTTATACGCCTAAATACTGATTACGCTAATGATTTTAGGGATTGTAAAGGTTGAATATAGAGGAATGGAACCCACATTTGCGTGGAGGGAGAGTGAAAAAATATTTTTTGATAAACCACCCCCAGTTAACCGGAGCAAGATTCGAACCTCAATCTCCCCGTCCTCGGCAGTCTAGCTCAATAGGAAACTAGCACGTTATCTAACTACGCCAATGAGGTGGTTCATATGTTTTATTAAATATTATATATAATAAACTCAACGTTTCTCAGAGTGCAGTTCACCTCCGGGGGTTGGAGTACTTAGCCCCTAAGCCCCAAATTTGGCATCTACGAATGGCTAAGGCAATCCTTACTTTAGGGTCATTGTTACTGCATTGTAGTAATGATTGGAATCCATCATTTTGGTGGGCACATGCACTGAATCACAGGTTCCTTTGGTTTGGATTTATGATAACAAGGAGGTTGGGGTTCAAATCCCGGTCATATAGGTTAAGAATATTTTTTCTTTAATTTTTTCTAGCTACCTTTAAATGCAGATACTAGTACATTTTACAATAACTTCTACGATCCTCATTCTTACCCCATTACATTAATTAAAATGCATATAGACCCGTTTGGTGGTAATATCTGGTGAATTAAGCTCTTTAGGTAACTATGGCAAATAAAGTCAAATTTTTATAGTAAAGGCCTATTAGAAAATACAAACCTTTTTTCTGGCCAAATTTAAAAAGATTATACAGTTTTACTACCGTGATTTTATAGATAATGATAATATCTAGTCCGTCACCTTTGCTCAGTCGATGGCTTGTCTGTCTACTGATATAAGGGTCCCTGGTTCGATACCAACATGGCCAAAAATGTATCATTGGTGAAATGTGGGTTTCCCCTTTCCAGTGTCGAATTAACAGCTGGGAGCTGAACGTTGTATCTCTTATAGATCTAAGTAAGATTAGTTTATATCTTTCCGCAACAGTCAGTATAGACACTGATTGAGTGGAACGGGGGGGAGGGGTATGAGGAATGGTTGGTATTATTCAAAGAGTTTTTACTGACGTGAGTACAAATGTACTGTATATTGGTATATTTTTTCAATCAAAAGAGTATTTCGATTTGTTTCGTACCTAACCAATGAAAATTTGCTTTTCATTCATGTCTAAGAAGAGATTAAAAAATTAGTAGACCTAACTTTAATATCGTAACACCCACTTTTGTGGCCGTATGGTCCATGTAATCGAAACGGGAAAAGAAGGGTACGCGTTTTTGATACGTCAAAAAGAGTACACGTTGGCCTACTTTTTAAACTTTAAAGTGTATTTTTTGTGACCCTAAATATTTCATATACCCTTATTTTGATTAGAACATTAAATGTCTGGTAGCTACTAATTTACTTAAACAATTTTAATATATTCGTACATCGAATTATAATATCTGAAGCTGTCACTTTTGATAGATATTATCAATAGCTATAAAATAATACAAATAATATATTGAAATATTTTCAATGTTTGTCTAAAAGTAATGTTTGAATTATCTAAACTGTTTTTCCAACCAAAATAAGGCTAGAGCTCTCTTCACTTTCTTTTAAACTATAATATTGACAACTAACAATAAAGTTGAAAATATTATTTATTTAGATAGATAAAAAACACAGTTAAGGACAATGCATAAACCTAAAGCGATTTTGACTTATATTAGCCTTTATTTTCAATAGGGTGTAGTGAATAATAACAAAACGTGTGTTATATAAATTATATAGTTTTTCTGGTTTAGTATCAGTGTCTTCTGAATCTGTTTACTTAATAACAATAGTTAACATCAAGATGTATAAAAATTGTGTTATTGTTGGGCGCCACTCCTATATTCTAGGAGAAAAAAAATAATGAAAAAAAAAATACATTTATCTCGGCTAATTCAGACAGTGGCACGATGACTCTCAATACTTGATACCACTGGGGAATACTTAAAATAAAACATGAGCAATTTAGATAAAAATGGATTGTTGAAATAAAAATGTAATTTAGACTACAATAAAAAATAAAAATATAAAATAATTATTATTTAACTTTTGTGGATTTATTATTGTTTCCCTTTTTACCACATCCCGGATAGTTACAATTCTAATTTAACAAAGTATTAAATAGTATTGTTGAAACAAAAGGAAGAGAGAAAAAATCAAACAATTAATATTTAGACATAAAATAAAATGTTAATTAATTCTCTGAATTAAATATCCTTTCTGGAAATTCTTACATGAATTCTGATTTTTATAGAAGAGAAAATAAAATATTTAAAGTTGAAGAGTTGGCTTGACCTCACCCATGAATTAGTTCATATTGAAACACCAACTTCATAAATTTGTTTCACTTTAGTCATGCAAATTCTTCCACAATTTAAACGAAAATAAACAGTCTAGTTCTTTCCCACACACTTAGCTTTTCATTTTTGCTACTTGTACTTTAATTTACAACCGTTAATTCACCTTAAAAATAATTTGAATCAGGAGCGCCACAGATTTGGCTCCATGTTAGACCAACACCAAGGAAGAAGAAGACTCAATTTCCTACAGAAAGTCTTCCAAAATCAAATTTAAAAATGTTCTATTCATTACTTCAAAGTCCAAAGAGAAAACTAATATATAAAAACAAAAGATAAAATGTTGGATATGCACTAGGGATAAAATCAAATACAATGCAAGTTTAATATAAATATTGAAATATATCCCAATGAATGTGAACAATGTTTTCATAAAAGAATTAAATGTTTATTTCTATCTGTCAAAATTGAAAAGCGCGCTAGTTTTGAGTTATTTACACCTGCCTTGTTTCTTTTTTTCCCCTTATTTTACAATCACGAGATCCGCCATTCACTTGTTTTATAGATATGCGCATGCGTTAAAACAATCATGGTCGACGTTGAAAATAAATACAGCAAGAGTCAAACAAACTTATTAGAAGGATAATTAATATTTTTAATAAAATGTAAGTGTTCTTCCTTAAATCAAAATTCCTTATTTAGATTATTTAAAACAATGTTTTACGTTGTTCCTTGCATCCTTTTATTTTATTGAATGGATGTAAATAGTGTTATTAGTCAGGCCGGTGACATAGCGGCCGAACCTTGAAGTCCTTAATTTCACATGAACATAAATTGGAAATTATTCACAAAAATTAGAAAAATATAGAGAAATACATGGTAGGCTGGCAAATTAGGTTACAAGGGTAATTCACCCTCTTAAGAGAATGCATTTACTCTAAAATGTCTGCTAATTCATCTTACCTAGCCTTTGGTAGCGTGTACTGAGCTAAGAGTTCCAGCTTTGATTCCCAGAATGGCTGAAAAATGTATCATTAGTCAACTGTGGGTTTCTCCTTTCGCAAGGATGAATTAACACCTGAGGGGGGGAATGGGGTTGGATGTTGTGTCTGTTCTGTATTTGAGTTATTCTATAAGTCGTGTGCTAATATAATCATTCGGTTCATAAAGTACACGTTAAATACCTCAAAAAAGAGTAAATATTTGACTAATTGTTGATTTTTATGTTCCCGTGAAAACTCATATCACATATTATTTGTGTCGTGTGATTTTTTTTTAATCATGTTATAATTTTTTTTTAAATTTTGATCCTGGGTTTGAATTTTTAGTGTTGATTTTGATGTACTGAGTTAAGTTAGTCTAAGACGTGTGTTGATGCACTCATTGTTTGGAAAATGTATATGTTAAAACTATATTTGAGATGTTTTGACAAATATTTACTACTGAAAAAATATTATATTGACTATTCAAATTTGGAATGCAAGGGATTAAATTAGCGGTATATATATATATATACCTACACCGTTTATTTAACCCCTTACATCTCAAATTTTAATATATATATACACATATATTAGAACCACATCATATTATCCGTTCGGGGTATACGTTTGTGTACTAATTGCACTAATGGTTTTATGTGTGAGAAAGGTTATATTTACAATTAAAGTACCCGCATTTGCGTGAAGGGAGCGTGGAGAACTATTTTGGGCACCCATCCTCAGCACACCCAAATGAGATTCAAATCTTGATTTCCCCGTCATCAGCAGTCTATTATACTGTGATAGTAGCGACTTAGACCATGTAACCACTGAAGTGGGTAATATATTTAATATATTTTTAGGTAAATATAGACCTATAAGTTATATATTTAAATAAGGATTATTTTGTAAACAAAATATAAGAACAAATAGTATGTAAATAGATAAACATATTAAATATCTTGTCTTCATTTTGGTATCCATATTATTGTGGACTCTGCTCTGGTATTTGTAAACAAAAAGTTTTTTTCTTAAATTGTGGTTTCTTGTTTTTGTGTGCAATATTTTGTTTTAAGGAAAACCAATAAAATAATAAACTTTACCTTGCACACCAGATAAAAAGAACACTTTTTTAATTATTGTAGAAGTAAGAGTTCACTCACGACCTCTTGAGTTTTCTGAATGAATACCTCAGAAAATTCTAAAAGTAAGATAAAATTATTCCTAGCTACTAGGTGAGCCGGAAAGTTACTTCAAACATACCTTTGATCACATTTTTACCTAGTACGTCCACAGTGTTTCACTGCCTGACTGTACTATCCGTGTATTTAGACTATCAAGGTAGGGAAGAGGAAGGTATAATTGAGAGAAAGTGTACTCACATTTACGTGAATGGATAAAGATAAACCATTAGGGGAAAAACACCCTTATTACAACTGTTTGGGATTTCAACTCAGATATTCTAGTGCGGTACAAACCATGATAGATGAACCTGACATTTAGTTCACGTTCCCATCAATGTGTGTAAAAATAAAATTTTACTATTACCAGTAAGTTCTTCGAAATTTTCGCACATTTAACCTAAATAAATGTTTTGGTCTTTTGTTGGGTTGTTGAAATTAAATACTCAGCGAAGTGTATACACAAATTACTCAGTGAAGTGTATACACAAATTACTCAACGAAGTGTATACACAAAATAGCAAAGAGAGTTTATTTTAGGTAATTGATACAAACATTTGCTAGATTTTCCGTTTAACTTAAATTTTAAACAAACAATGTGTTTTAACGTAAACTGAGTATGCTACGTAAGAGGTCGGTAAATATCGTGTCCACTGATACCTTAATCATTGCTGTAAGCTTTGTATTAGTTGATAAAAAGGGATGTTGACAACATAAATAATATATAGGATAAATATATTTTATGTTGGAAAGGCTGATTGCTAAATACAAGGTCGGAAATAAATAATCTCTCGTAATTGCTCACCCAAGTTTCTAATTGCTGCCTCGCTACCCATATCACGATAATAACACTTATTAGAGTAAGTGTACCAGAATTCAAATGTATATAGTAGTGTTTCTGAAACTTTTCACAATATCGGACCACTTGATGCTTATTCTGACCACTCACCTTAATATGCTACCTATCTGTCCACTTGGCGAAACCGAAAAATCTTTTAATGTAGGAACACTGTGTTTATAAAGCAATAAAATACGGCAGGTTTATTATACTTTGATTATTATGTATATTTCACGTGTAGTACTACATGTGGTAGTATGAAATATTGTTGACTTTATGGACATAAACTGTCAATATTGTGCTCTTTATCTCTTTCACATCTTATTCATTATTTTTTTCCTTGTAATTTTGTTTGTGGACCAACCAGCACTCCATTGCAGACCACAGTTTTATAACCAATGCTCTATTGGATGGTAAATCTCATTCTGTTGAAAAGTGTCCCTAATACTACAGGTAAGGATCGAATTTTATAAACATCATGTTAGTGCCAACTCTAATAATTGTAATACATAATTATATAACCACTCTAATCTTCTTCCTCTATAATGAACCACCAAACATTTTAGATCATCCTGTATTACTATCTAGAGCGTGATAAATTCCTCGTATCAAATTTCCAGTCGTCAAGCACACAACGTCAGAAATAATAGGAATATATTTTCACTTATCAATTTGGCGCTCCTGGATTCCTCATCTAGAACCGCTCCTCTGGAAACTGATCGATTAAAATGGATGAAGGTTTGGTTGGTTGGAGGGTTATAACAACAGTCGGATGGGAAATATTTTGGAGAACAACTTTGGATTAGTGATTTAAACGCTTACAAGCATATGCCAACTCTTGCGTGTTGAACCTTATAGCCTGAAACAAACAAATAAAATACAAAATCCACCGTTTATCAAACTATATTCAAAAGGAAGCTACAGTAGCCCCATGGCTTCTTTGGTGCTGACTGACAGCTTTAAAAAGTTACCAGACCAAATTACGTATCCCTACGCGGAACCAGATGATCTGCAAAGACATGTGTTTCGCAGCTGTCACTTTTGACAGTCAAAAATTAGGTATATACCTAAATGTTGACTGTCAGAAGTCAGCTGTGAGCTGTCAGTCAGCACCAAAGAAGCCATGGGAGTACTGTATCTAATCTAATATTTCTTAATATAAATTTTCAATGGAAGTTGACTTTTAAGGAAACGCACCAGAATTTTCCTGGATCGAGGAGGGGAAGTTAAATTGTGGGGCGAAGAGGAAGGAGGAATATACCACAACTTCACTCAGCTTCAAATCAAACCTTGACCTACTAGGTAAGAAAGATAAAGCGAAATAGTCGTTAGCATTTTGTCTTAAACTTGCCATAATTAAGTTTAAAATTAAAGCGATCTTCTCTCGAAACTTATTAGATCAACGGTTTCCAATCTGTGGAGTAAGGATAAATTCGGAGGCCCCGGAAATATTTATGGTAAGTCGTAAAAATTGTAAGCAAAACATTTTTTTTAACATTCCTTCAATAGAACTTTCCTTGTCAAGTTAGTTCTGACATATCCATTCCTTCTCGGAGATGGGTAGTTGCACTCTTGCTTAAAAGTCCGGCCTGATTATTCATACCTGTCACACCAAGCAGGGAAATAGAACATCAAATAAATCCATAGAAACCGAAGCAATTGTTTTCGCAGATTAAGATTAACATATTACAATTAATGATTTTCCTTATTATGTGTAGCCTACATTATTGTTTTACTAATACTGTCGTCGGTGACCTGATGGTCTAGGGGTAAGGTGTCAGACTTCTGTGCCCGGCACAGATTTATCTGGTTACCAAACCCATCTCTTCACCTCTGACAAGACGTGTATTAATCACAACTTGTGAATGTGTGGAATGCCAGGCCTCCACCATGGTTCGGATTCCACGTTAAGCTGTAAGTCCTCCATTTCATCTCACAATCCCCTACCATTACACATTAACGTAAGTACGTATAATCAGAACGGGTAGTAAGACGCGGTGCTAATAATAATAACTAATACTGTCGACATTTTGTAGAAGAAAATACATTTAAAAAAATGGGTTCCACTAAACTAACCGTGTATTTATGACATTTTATAAAGGAATATTTAAAAAAAACAATTTTATGGTGGATCACTAAATTTGTATATAAATTTAAGTGGGTCGTAAGCCAATGACGTGTGTCAACGCATGTGTTTGACACATTTTCTCGTTTATTTCTTGGAAATTTTTTTAACAATTCTTTTAAACATATACTATTTAAAGGTTACATACTTTTATGGCCTACATATCCTCCTTTTTCACCAAATCAATAATAAAAAGATAATAATAGGTCTCAAATAAGTTATTAATACAGGAGTATACAAAGTTATGAAAGGCCAAATTCCAAAGTCACACGCTAGAACTGACTTAGAAACTCCAAATTTTATTTATACCTTGGAACGTATTTTGGAACAAGCAAAAAATTTTGGAAAATGTCAAATGGCACAAAAATTTTCAGCAAGGGATGAATATCTTGATTTTTAAGCATTTCAAACTATTGAAATTTTTCTTTAACGTTGATATCTTGGAATTTGGTTAGCGTACAAAATACAGTTTACTTTGGTAATTTACACTGCTCACATGACCCGCCTCGATGATGTAGTTGGCTAGCGCTTTTCTTTTGTGTTGAGTTAGACTGCTGAGGATGGGTATATCGATGTTTGAATCTCGGTCGGGTGAACTGGGAGTGATGTTTCCTAAATGGTTTTCCACTCTCCTTCCACGCAAATGCGGGTTGACTTCCTTAAAATTCAACCTTACCAATTCCTAGCCTATTGGCGTGATTATTACTTAAGCGTATAACCCGAACTGGTAGTAAGACGCGGTGCTAAATTTAAAAAAAATACTCTGCTCACTATCCATCAACTAGTTGCTCATTTTGTCGAGGTCGTTAACCAGTTTTACAAAATTTTATTCTTGAATTCCATCTAAATTAATAAAGTTAAATGCATGTTTTAGGATATATATTTTTATCAAGTACTTATTAAAATTTCAACACTACTTATCTACAACATAAAGACGAGAAAGTTAAACCTAAAATAATCTTTGACCTTACCTTCAACTTTTCTTCACACTTTTCAATCTTAGCTCTTACTTTGCTTCACCTGTGGAAAAGTAAACTTCGTATAGCCCTGCAATTAAATATTTAAAACGAACTCTAGCAAAGTTAAGATAGCCGAACTCATATCTGATCCACCTCGGTGGTTGAGTAGTCCAAGACCTTTTTCCCACGGTGCTACTCAAATAAAACCCAAAAGTGATTCGAGTAAAACTTAAATTAACAACCAGTAGCTTAAGCGTCACTAATAATGTAGTTCAATATTGGTACGCGGATGGGGCTACTTTTTGCTAACTAGTTCACAACATGTCCGTGATTAGTCACTGGAAACTCAACATGCTGGTTAAAGGGCTACCTCAGTTACGGACTCACTCAACATAAATGAACAATTACTGAACATTTAATGAACTATTCAATGTATCAACCTTTAGACATTCTGTAAAACACTATACATTTTGGGTCAGTTTGTTGCAGTCCCTTTGCTGCGACGAATAGCCCAGTATTATTATTATTATTATTATTATTATTAGTAGTAGTAGTAGTAGTAGTAGTAGTAGTAGTAGTAGTAGTAGTAGTGGTAGCACGCAAGTTACAAAATAAGAATAATCTTTATATTATTCACCTTGATATAAGATCCATAAACAAACATTTTGATGAACTGATTACTTTACTGGCAAATGTTATTGGTAAAATAGACATTATAGTGCTTACAGAAATAAAATCAGATGAAATGCAGGTTATTCAATATAATATTGATGGTTATAATAAATGCCGGGGACAATAAGCTTGATAGCTATGGGGGAGGTGTAATTATGTACTATAGAAATAGCCTTGAAACAACCATGTTATAAAATAAAAAGATACTCTGCGAATATAAATTAATTAAATTTAAGTTAAGTGATAACTCCAAAATTAGTATATTAGGTATCTACAGATCACCAAAGTAGGATAAATACATTGTTATTCAGAATATTAGTGACATAATTAAATTAGTTCCATTAAATGAACAAATAGTTTTGGTAGGTGATATAAATATAAACATATTAGATGCAAATTACATCACAATAGAAATGTATAACAATATGCTTGCTTTTAATGGCTTAGAATGTACAATTAATAAAGTTACCAGGGAAGAAATATTGGAAAGTAGGGTTGTTAAATCGTGCCTGGGTCACATATGAGTTTGAACAACCAGACAAATAACAAGCAATATAATAAAGACTAAACTTACTGATCATTATATAGTAGCATTAGAAATTGAATCCAACCAAACTAATGATTTTTATAGTAAAATTAATAAAAGCTCTGTTTTAATGAATAATCTTGATAAAAATTTAGTTAAAATTAAACTTGAAAACATCAATTGATGAGTTACAAAATCAAGAAAATGTATGCAAACATTGATGAGAAATTTAATGATATATAGGATAGCTCTAAATCTAAATATAATCCTGTTGGTAAACGCATACAAAAGAAATGGATAACGCCAGATTTGGTCGGAGAATTGCACCACATAGATAAATTATTTAAGAAGTGGAAAAGTTGGCCATCTACAAATGCCTATAAAATAGAGTACCAAAGAAAAAGAAACTTTTCAATAAATTAATTTTTAGGATATTTTTTTTATCAAACTGAACTAAACAAAGTGAGTAAGTAATATTAAGAAAACATGGTATAAAATAAATTAAATTCTGGGTAGAAAAAATAAAACGAAAATTGATGGATTAATAAATACACATTTATGCAAAATTGAGAAAATTTAAAATATTGCAAATAATGTATGTGAAATATTCAAAAACCAAGTCACACAACTACAACTTACTTGCAATATGCAACTATACAAAACTAATAATCGAAACGACTACCAAATTCAAAGTATGTTTATACCTAGGGCTACATGTTCCAAAATAAAAGACATTATTGATATATTAGATATAAATAAAAGCCAGGGAATAGATAAAATCATAATTAAAGACTTGAAAATTATCAACATCCAAATTACCCCGTTGATAACAAGACTAATTAATTTAAGTATACAACAGGGTGTAATGCCACAAAAACTTAAAATCGCAATCATTAGACCAATTTATATATATAAAAAAAGGGAAGCACTTAGATTATGGAAATTACAGACTTATAGCAATTATACCAGTTTTAGACAAAATAATGGAAAGATACGTTGCCAACTACTTTATAAATTATTTAGATAAATAAAAAATAATTGACCAAAGACCATATGAATTACAAAAAAACAAAGGTACGGAAATACTTTTACACACTTTTACTAATCAAATGCTAGAGAAATTAAACGAAAACAAACACATAGCTACTATAGCATTTATAGACATATCAAAAGCGTTTGATACGTTAGATAAAAAATATTTTACTAGAATCACTTTATTAAATTGGTATCAGAGATAATATTTACGAATGATTTAAAAATTACCTAACAAATAGGAAAATAATAGTTAAAATAAATAATATAGAAAGTGAAGAATTGAGTATAAATATTGGTGTACCACAAGGCTCTATTCTTGGTCCAACACTATACTTAATCTATACAATAACCATGTCAAACGGTGTATAGGACTTCGGTATATTTACGTATGCTGACGACACAATGCTGTATGCGGTCCACAAAAATGTAGATAGAGCTAAACAAATGTTGCAGGAAGACTTTGATAAGATACAAAATTGGACTCACGATAATAAATTAATAATAAACATTAAAAAAGCGCAAACAATGCATATCAGACTACCGCATGTTATAAAGTATAAATTAGATATAAAAGGGCATTGCTCAGATTGTTTACATATTATAAAACCGTGTAATTGTTGAATATTTGCGCAAGTTAAAGTATCTTGGGCTAACAATTGATTCTCATAAGAAATGGAATGCTCACATAGATATAATTAGTGGAAAGCTAAGAGCAGGAATGGTTAATATATGTATACTAAAACAATATGTTACATATGATATTCTAAAAATAGTATATCATGCGCTAATAGAATCATATATAGGCTATGACATTACTTCCTGGGGTAAGATGAGTGATCTATATTTAAATTAAGTAAGAAAATTCAAATTAAAGTTCTTAAAATATTGAGTGAAAACAACAATAGTACCAAAGTAATGAATAGTGATAGGAAACCATTGACAGTAAAAAACATGTATAGCTATAAAATAATTATCCAGTACTAATATTTAGAAACATATAAAGTAATACAGGTTCATAGTCACAATACCAGGAAACGACGGTACAAAATACCTTTATATATAAATAAATACGGAAAACAACACATGAAATAATAATGCCAACACTTTTTAACATGATACCGGATACCCTTTTGGCAATAGATAAAATATCAAACTTTAACAGAGAAATAAATAAATGGCTAATTGGCTCACAGACCTAATGAAATAATAATACTAGAGTGCCTAACACGACAAAAGTTATGAAATGGACTCGGGACTGGTTTTTGAATATTAAATAAAATATAAAATGTAGTAAATTTAAGGAACTAAATTAAGTAATATAATTATGTTAGTTCTAAGAAGAATAGACTTAAAGAAATGAAATATATTTATTATATATTTACACTATTACATGTATGTATGACATTTATGGTGAAGCAGCAGCTGACAAGCACATTGTGCTTAGATGGACCATGTTCAATGATTAAAAAAATGTACTCCTGATACAATAAAAAAAAGGTAGTAGTAGTAGTTGTAGTATATGTAGTAGAAGTAGTGATAGTAGTAGTAGTAGTAGTAGTAGTAGTAGGCTGCAGTTTATATTTTTACTTTCTCTCTATCTTACAGGTAGAGAAATTATTGTGATAGTCAAAAAAATCGGACTCGAGATTTTGATGAATCTCGACGTTTCATGACCCCCGAATCCAAAAAAGTGGTTTTTGAATTTCCGTCTGTCTGTCTATCTGTCTGTCTGTCCGTACCTGCAACTAAAGCCTAATTTATTTTACCAATCAGGATAAAACTTGGTATCTAGGGTTTTCATAGGGTTGCCCCAGGCTGTTTTTGGAACTGGATATTTAACCCTAAAATTAAGAGAAGTATACTGAAGGCCAAAAAGAGAAAATTTCGATTTTCTTAAAATTGGCCCTAACGATTTAGATTAAATTTCATTTCTAAACGTTTATAAATATTCCAAACAAAATGGATACTCTCAATATTTTGACAAAATGACTCTAAGGGCGTAAATTCTCATTTTGTATAATATTTCCGAAACTATTTGAGAAATGAAATTAATTATCATTACAAATATGTAGATCTATTTATAATACAAATATTTTAAAAGAAGAATATTTTTATAAAACCAATTACTTTCAAGCTATACGCATGTATATATATATATTAAAACTTTTTGAACAATAACCTAACCTGAAATCATGATAGATGTCGACGTCTCATGACCCCTCGAACCCTAAAAATTGGTTTTTGCAATGCCGTATGTAGGTGTGTTTGTTTAAACTTAAAATTAAAAGTAGTTGAATAAAGGGCGAAAAGAGAAAAAAAGAGATTTTCTAAAATTCGGCTCTAACGATTTTGATTAAAATCCGTATCTAGGCGTTAATT
The DNA here is from genome assembly GCA_901482245.1 of Timema douglasi. Taxonomy (NCBI): domain Eukaryota; kingdom Metazoa; phylum Arthropoda; class Insecta; order Phasmatodea; family Timematidae; genus Timema; species Timema douglasi. The sequence goes on along the minus strand of CABEEJ010000026.1, from coordinate 568,831 downwards.
AAGATTATAAATAAACTGAAATAAACGTGAATAAATAAATGTGAAAATGACTTTTAGGGTACTTTACAGAAGTTGAAATTTACGTATCTCCGCAACTATTTGAGATACTAAATAACTTATCATTGCAATATTGTAGTACTATTAAAAATAAAAAAATTTTATATGGAATATGTTTTTATAAAACCAACAGTTTCTTAGATATTGGCCAATATATTAATACTATTTAGCGAGATTTAGTTGTAAAGATATACTACTTGAATTTTAACGCAGTAATTCTCCAATGCCATAGAGTAATTAAATATAAGTAAGTCTCTCAAAAAGTTTGTTATTTTTTCTTAAACCTCTTAGAAAAAATGTTTGTACAACAATGATCTATCTCCTTCATTTTAGACTCAATAGTCAATATTTACATTTTTTATTGGTCAACATTTATAAATGAGGAATTTAATATCAATGCGATGACATGAACATGTGAAACACCTAATAAAATGTCAACAATTTTTACTGGAATTTGAAATTTTAATACGAAGTGTTGACCTTTGTGGACCCAACATTGATCTTTTATTATCGCTTTAAACATACAATCAAGGACATTAATTCCTTAAAAATAAAAATATAAAATTTAAACTGCGACTTACAAAATATTTTACATAGGGATAGTGCAATTTATTCTTGGGTTTGCTAATGTATATTATTTTAATTCACATATATTACGAGTTTTGAGTAAATATCTCCATTTTCAAATAATAGAGCGAGAAAGTCCGTGTGGAACTCCGTACCATTTATTTTCATTATATGAATGAATCCAGAATATTCTTTGGTAACGCTTCTTATATATGCAATAATAGTAAAAAATAATAAAAATTAATAATAGTGAAACAAATCCTCCTAGCACTAGAGTCACTAAACATTATATTAATAAATATTAAATATTCTAAAAGACTGAAGAAGGCGCTTGTAGCAAGATAGCCGAAACATTGAAATTCGTCCATTTTTACTTACAAACCAGTTTGTGACTTCAATCTCTAACCAGTCCAATCACATGAAGAGTAGCTCCGTGGGTGAATGGCTTAAGGCGACACTCTCGCAATAGTCTGGACTGCCAATGATGGGGAGATTGAAGTTCGAATCTCGATCGAGTGTACTGAGGGTGTTTTTTCATAAATAGTTTTCATGTCTCCTTACACGCAACCGCGATTACATTTCCTATAAATTCAACTTTTCTCATCCGCATAAAACTATCATAATTAGTATAAAGGTAGGTATAAACCGAATGGATGCTGAGAAAGACGCGCTGACAAACAAAACCAAATATGAAATGTTAAATGAGCTTTTAAATAGATTATTTGACATAGGGAGACCAAGGTTTGAGATTTTTTGCAGTGAGGTTATTTTTATAATCCATTTTAACCGTAAGATTAAAAATCCGCTTATAAAATATACGGATACATTAGCATGTACTTACCTGAATATTTAGCTTAAGCTCACCGGAATTGGTGGGCACGCAGATTTAACGTCACTCTTATTTAGTCTGGTTTGCTAGCAAGTGAGATGTTTGAAATTCTATTCTTGGTTTGGTGTACTGAGTTTTGTTTTCATAAATGTTTTCTCACCCCCTTCCACACAAATGCAGGTAATTATAAGCTTTCTGAATAATCTGCCAATCGAAGTTTTCCATTTGTTCAAAGCTTACTATGCTCGTATGAATAAAATCTTGCATTAATTCCAGGACTATAATTTTACCGTGATATTTCAAAGAGCTCCCATTAAAAGCGTGTCATCACTTTATAGCTACAAACATTTTAAATTTAAAACTCAAATTAACTTATTATGTATGCATATTCCCTCAGCTAACTCATAAAGTGCTTCAGTTCGTTGTTAGATAGGAACAAACAGGATAAACCACTTTTTCCCACCTTATTCTCATTTCTTCTTTATAATTCTATCTCCTTTTGTCCTATAATTTCGTTCTCTTTCTCGTATTATTTCTTTCGTTACCTTTCTCTCTATCATGTCATTATATATAGTTAATTCTGTCTCTCTCACCTCCTTTCTCTCTTGCCGTTTCAGCACCAACGTTTAGTTCTCGATATTTTTTTAAAATAATTTTCCAACCAACTTAAAAATAATTCAAATTGACCACGCATGCTGCAAATGGCTGGTAAATATAAACACAATAGTACAATTTATAGAAAATATCGAGCATTGAATTTACTTAGAAAATATTTGGTCTCGTTAATGTTATCATATTTTAAAAACCTGAATTAAATGTTTGACATGATTTTTTATAATTTAAACAATATTATATTGTAGGCCTACTAATGTGCGGTGTCATCTTTTAAAATGCGTTTCCAATTATTCTTTAATCATTTTTTTTACCACATCTTAATGCTCATCCGGTTTATATTATTATGTGCTAACTATGCTAAGGGACTAGGGATGAGTAAGGTTTAATTTAGACTATGTGTACCCGCGTTTGCATGGAGAGAGAGATAGTTGAACACTATTTAATAAACACCATCCTTAGTGCATATGACCGGGATAGAACCACGATCTCCCCACCATTGGCAGTCTATTCTATTGCAAGAGTAGTGCCTTAGACCATACGGCCACCAAAGCGGGTTTTAGCCAAGTTAAAAGGAAAAATTGAGCTCATCTGCTGACGCGCGCCAATCAGCTTATTTTTCTTTATATTCAACATTATCTACTTACTATGACTTTACTGTTTAATTATTTTGGGCTTTTTAATATTCCCTTAGTAAATTTTCCTAAATTAGTCTAAGTTACTCTTTTTACTTATAGAATGAAAACTCTTTCATAATATTGCTTAAGGTGCAATATTTCGTGATGCAATTTAGTGATCCTTTAAAATAAATATACAAAGTAAATTATTACTTTTTCCTTACGTTTATGCCAAGATTGAATTTAACTTGTATATAAAATATCAGGTAAAACTCATCTAGAAAAATTTTCCCCTAAGTAATATTTTAAATCGTATTTGTTAAACTACCCAAAGATATCTCTCTACCAAAGATCATGAAGAGAAAAAGATAATTAATATATTCAAAATGGCTTAAATGGGCACCATACAAACTGTCAGACAACAAACTGGCCAACAAGCTATAAAAATATTAGCTGAGCTAGGTAAGTCAAGTGGCCAACACGACTTGGACCAACTAATAGAGCTGATAAACAAAATCTCATATAGAGGTACAAAGGGATAGACAGCCAATTGACTGACAGAAGACCAACTTGTGGACAAACATTGAGATGATACCAGCTAAGAGTAGCTCAAGTGACAGATCATTTAATAAATTACAAACTAAATGATCAACGTGGATGCAGAAATATAGGGGTCACGAGTGGCTGGGATACCCTAGAAATTGTTGCCACCTTCCCTAGATTTGATTAACCCCTCAAAGGTTGGGGTCCACTTATACGTGAAAAAGCTTAAAAAACTATAGTGGTTTTTAATTTTAATATGTATCTACATGACTTTCTTCAAAACATAATACACTATTGTCGAAATTATCTGGCCTAGAGTGGCGGCAATCCGGGCTGGATAAAGGAAAATCTGGATAATACCGAATCCAAGTGTAAATAATTTTCACTATGGGTTTGCCCACCTTTTTTAATTTTCATAGAACATTTAACTTTGTTTCAGTGGAATTTTCCCATTTTCTGACTGCAATGTAAAATAAGAATAAATAATTGTAGTGGGATGGTAAAACTTAAACGAGAAAGCAATTTTCAGGATATTTACCAAACCGTACTTTATTTTGGAAACGGAACATCGGCTACAAATCAAGAACAAGTGAAAATAGACTGTCAAATAGATTACATTATAAATTCTGTAAATGTGTAGTGTTATTTTTATGGTTGGTTAATTTTAAAACGCATTTGTTAACACTAAGAATCGGGAAAGATAATACGGAGGGCCGGATAATCAAAGGCCAGATAATTGAGATTATTTTGTGTTATATCACTAACTTTGTTATAATTTCGAATACATAATTGTTATAATTTGGAGGCACCTAATAGATGATCACGCTATAGCGATGATTTACGTAAATACAGGGAAAATAATGTAATATATCAACTGGTCTGTCACTTAACCTATTATTAACTGGATCTGTCTCAAAGTCTGTCCCTCAGTAGTCTTATCTCTAGTCTCGGCCACTTAACGGTCTATTACTTTGTCATTATGTGTCTAACAGTTGGTCCAAGTCGTGTCGGCCACTTATTCCACGTATTTTATGAGTGTCTACCAGTTGGCTGTCTACCACTTTGTTCTATCATGTCGGCCAATTTGTTATCTGTCACTTTTGTATGCACCCTTTTAAAAGCTCTTCTCGCGTACTCGTACTAATGCGGACGTTTGTAAGCTTGAAATATTAAGTAGAGCGTAAGCGTTTGCTTTCCCGCTAGTAAATAAACATGTGCTTTGTTTAATTTAACACGTGTTTACCCTAGGGTGTACGTGTTTTTACATGCATGTGGCTTCCAGCTTGTAATTCAAACCACACACATTTCATTCCGTATTACCGTGGACATTAGATTCGCAAATAAATAATTGATCGATATTAGCTTTACAATCGTCTAAACACCTAAACTATTCGAACTGTACAATCCAGTACAAAAATATATACCCAACATAAAGTTTTATATTTAAGTGTTATTTTGAAGGATCGAGTCTATTCGTGCCTACATCAGTGGCACCACAGTATTAAGCGTCAGTCTCTTAATAGCCACCATTTCTAGTGAATCTAGGTCCGATTGACCCAGGAATGTATGTCCAACACTACCCATTAATCCTTTAGCATCATATTCAAAATAATAGTTTCCAGTGGAACATTAACATGAGTTTTTAAACATCATTACACCCCATGATCAAATAAGTATAACATTTTGATCAACATTTTGTTAAATATCTGAAAAATGTAGGCAACCAAGGTCTACTTACAAGATTCTTATCCATTCTGTGTAAAGTAATGAACACTTAACTTAAGTGAACATTGGCTTCACCGAACCACTACTTTCTTCTTTCATTAACTAGCTCAGACATATACACTTGTTTAAATATTATAATAAATTCCGATCTTGTCCAGAACATATTTATGTGTGTAGCACAGCGACGAAATTAATCGTATTTGATATATTTTGTTTCTTAAGAATGACTTAAAGCTAGATGCTTGATTAAAATAATATATTTCCACCTTGCAAGATGAACTCGCGCCTACAGTGTTATTGCCCGCATAAATGAAGCACGGTTCGTCAATTAAACTATAATGCCATATAATGTATGTGTGAAGAAAAGAAAATCGTATAGTTAAACAAACCATTTGAATAAATCACTTAAATTATATTATCAAGGGGACCTTCCCTCAAAGGCCAAATAGTGACGGGGGGACCCATGACCCGTTATGAATATAATTAATAATAATAAATTAATAATTTAAAAAAACACAGAGCACTTATTTAAAATGCAATATTTCCACGTATATTAGACAGTTGTTTAAGTATCTGCGAGTATTCTGATTTCGAGCTTCGAGCCGAGATCATCATTAAAGCTTGGGATCGAGATAGAAAGTTTTGTAGATTTGTCATTTTTGAGCTTCCTCTTGATGTACTGTACGTACACATAGGTTTTTAAAACGCAATAGTAATTATAGCCTATTTAATTTATATGAAATTGGCAGTTCCACTCATAAATCATTGGACAACATAACAAATTGTTAAAATTAATATTAAATTTAACATTAATAACGTAATAGAGCTATGAAATTACTTTCAACCGGTAATTTGATTCAAAATTGTCGTCCAATTTGAATGATCCTAGATTGAAGTAGCATTACCATAAAAAGGCAATAAAGTTTTTTTTAAATGGCTAAATAGATCACCTAATAATTGAATAAACATTGTTTTTTTATTATTATTACCTGGTTTCTTTCTAAAATAATATTTTCAGTTGAATTAAAATTTAGTATTTAAAATATTTTATAATGATTGTTTTAGAGCTAAGCGGTGGCCTGGTGGTCTAGGGGTAAGGTGTCGGACTTCTGTGTTGGGGGTCCGGGGTTCAATCCTCGGTCCCGGCACAGATTTATCTGATCCCAAACCCTTCCTTCACCTCTGACAAGACATGTATTAATAAAAACTTGTGAATGTGTGGAATGCCAGGCCTACACCATGGTACGGATTCCACGTTAAACTGTAGGTCCTCCATTTCATCTCACAATCACCCTACCATTACACATTAGCGTAGGCCTAAGTGCGTATAACCCGAAAGGGTAGTAAGACGCAGTGCTAATAATAATAATAATAATAATAATAATAATAATAATAGAGCTTAAGAAACAGTATTTAAAGCTTGTATTAATTAATACCTTGAATTAATTAACTACAAAACTAGTACTGTTTTAGCTATTATTTAGTTAAAAGAATTATTATGTTGGTTAAGCTGTATAAAATCAATGTTGATCAATATTGCAATAAATATTTTAATAAACCTACCACATTTAGATTTAAAAAATGCCTTTACTATTTCATATTGTCTACTAAAATTATTATTTTAACTATCTTACTTTTCATTTTAAGACATGAGCATTAAAATTTGATTTGAAATAAATTTCGCAATAAGATAATTTCAAGCCAGTACCCATACAATGCGCATGCGCAACTGCATATAGAGGAATGTAATTGGAACAAAAGACGTGGTCATGAGCTATTATTACTTTATGGGCTAATAAACGAAAGATGAAACATTTCAAACATCTGATTGTTAAGATTACGTTTTCTTACAGAAGCATTTTATGGAAAAATATTGGCTCATTAAAAGTTCAATCTTATGTGTTGTTTCAATATATTTTTAGAATATGTGTGGTTTTTGGTGACATTTTAAATATGCTAATTTACTTTTAAAACAAACAAATATAAATAGATTCATAAGATTCTAAAATGATTAATATGCCTGAACTTTTTTGAAATGCTTGGCCTGAGTTCGACTCTTTAAAAAAAAAACAAGCGTGCAGAACCCCTAGTCTACAGCAATTAGTCACACAATAGAGAAAAATCTGATAAACTATATATCTCAACAAATAACTGTAAATGGCCGTCTTCTTGGTCTAGTTGTAGGAATTCCAAACTACTAATCTAGAGGACCCGGGTTTAATTCCTGGCAGTACCATGGGTATTTTTCATGAAGGGGAAATTTTAATTATGGTCGCCATGGTCTGGCTAATCAGGCTTAAGTTAGATTTAAGACTTCTTCTGCCACCACATAATCATCATTTTCATCTCATTGGTCTGACGTAGCCACATTTACATGGTGGCCCAACTTCAGAAGCCGCCACTCCCGGTCGGAGACCAGGAATATCTGGCCGATAAACCTTAGTGGCATACGCTCGAAAAACCCTGATAAAATAGTTTATGACACATTGTTAAATTGTTCCATTATTATTATTATATTTAGCATTACTTTGTAATAACAAATACAATTATTCCACCTTACGCTCTATGAGTGGATCCGTATTGGCACTCAAACAAGAAGCTTTTCATGATAGTAGCTCTCCAATATCCTGCGATCTCAGCCCCTCTCACCCTTTCAACCAATTTAAGGGCCAATTCCCCCTGAAAAACATGCTCGGATCAAATTAATCTCTCTCAACTTCCCCCTTCCTCTCTTTATCATCCCCTCCCTTTGTTCAAACTGTGGCAGTATGAGTAGATAGACGGAGAGAAAGGGGAGGGGTTGGACCCTTGGTTGGAGGGCAATTACATGCAGTCAGTGATTGATTGAAAGACTTGGCCTCGTGACGTCAGCACGGTCACTTTTCCCCCCCACGGGAAAATATAGGGCCTAGTTGGTGATGGGCAAAAACAGGTATTTAAATTGCGTCGTAAACACAGCGTTGCACTAACATCTATACACATTAGTGATTTGCTTTAATCGTGTTTACTGTCCCTCCGGGCTACAAGCGCTTAACCGCACTAATGCCCGCATTGGTGGGCACTTGGAATGAATGTCAAGCTCATCTAGGCCATGATTTGGTATTAGGTCAGTTCTGGAAGGCCTTTTGTCGCAATCAGGGTACAGTTAGGGTTGCTGGTGATAAAAATGTCAGATTAAAATTCTGTCTGGATACACTTAGGGTGGGTTTTCCATAAATTATTTTCCACTCTTCTGCCAAGCAAATTTGGCTACATTTCCTCTTCCCTATCTTTAACTCGTTATATAACTTAAATACATATATCCCGTATGGGGAGTAGGAATCAGCGAGAAAAAAATATTAAAGCTATAAAAACTACACTAATCAACTTGGACTTAGTAAAGTAGAATTTAGAAGGAATGTAACAGCATTTGCAGTGCTAAAGAGTGGGAAACAACTTTTTTTTATTACTACACCCGGCCCGTATTTGAGCCCCAACCTCCCCATCACCACCAAACCTAGCGATACGCTATTGACGCCTTAGACCATCTGCTCACCGTTGCTAGTTGCATGGTACTGCTTTAGTTTCTGAGAGTCAATACTTATTTTAGAATATATAACTTGAAGAAAAATATTTTCAATCCATGCCAAATAACGTTTTTTTATGCAACCAGTATGACAAACAACTGATTTGTATATATAATATTTAATTTTATTCTACATCCATTACTGTTTCCAGTCTGCGGTCTAGGTCGGTTTTTTTATTCAAGTCATATATTTTCTATTAACGTCTTGCTAGGCCTGTAGCAGCTTCATATGCCTTATAGACTATCTTAGGACTAGGAAAAGTACAACACCCAGTCCTCGGCGGGCAATTTATCAATAACCGGCCCCGTGGTGTAATGGTCAGTGCACCTGGCTACCAGCCTAGGGTCCCTGGTTCTATTTCCGTCTGGCAACTTTGGTATATTTCCCTTTAGGGGAATAATCCCAATGGTCTCCAGAGTTTGGTTAATTAGGTTTAAGTTAGGTTAAGACTCCCACCGGCTCCACAACTTCACAATAACTATCATCACAGCATCTCATTGCGGGTATGACGTGTAGACAACCTCCTATGGTGTACCCTGGTCAAGTCTCTGTGCTAACAGAGCGTCTAATAGTCTACACCTGAGGTGACCGAACCCGGAAGTCAAAGTACCTCCCGGTCAAATATGCCATACGATAAAAGAAGAATTATCAATGTGATGTGGTAAATCCACATTTTCACCTATGATACATTTTCGGCCATGTCAGGGATCGAACCCGGGACCTTCAACTCAGTAGGCAAACAAGCTACTGACTGAACTAATGTGTTGGATATTTTTGGTGGATAGTATTTTATTTTAAATGGGTATTGAATTTGAGATAGCTTTCTTTAATCGTCACAGATATGAGCTACATGCACATATTGCACTAGCACTGACAATTAGAGACACGGAAAAACTGCATTAACGATAATGTAGACACGTTATGTAGCTGATATCTCCGAAAGAAATGGCTGTAAATTTTAGCTTTAGGTTAGTAAAGTATCCTATGCTAAATTGAAAATGATGTAATATGCTAAAAGGTTTTTTACCCGCAATTTATATTTGGTTCCACTATGTACTAGTATATATGAATCTTGTGTCCTAACATACACATTTTTTTTACAAATTTGTTTTTTATAGATGTATGAAATTTCACCGAAAACTTTCTAAGCACGTATAAAAAGATATTAACTTTGATATGGTTTAACTGCCACTATACATATCAGTTCCAAACGATGCATTTATACAGGCATCAATAAACACAACTAGTCGTAGTACCCAGACGAAAAATCGACAAAGTCAACTTTTTTGTCCATATCACAAAGTTTGTAATAAAGCTCAGAAATAGTTAAGATAGTTTGGGAAAATATACAGCTCAAGATTTCTTTTAGAAACTTCAAACAATTTATTACATCAGGAAATTTTTCATAATGGCGACCATATATTCATCAAATGACATGCAGGATGTCCACCAAATTAAACTGTAAAACTTCATTAGCGTATTCGATGGCATATATTAATTTTAATATCCTTTATTTTAGTGCTGTCCAACAGTTGTGAGACCTATAACAGGCCAGCACTGAAAAGTACACAGGTACCGTATAAATATGTTAAATTACTTGAGAAAATAAGATAAACAATCATAGCTAAATAATTAGTATATACTGATGAATGGTTTCGAAAAAATAGAAAATAATAATGATAATAATAAAAAATAACAATAAAAACTAACTAAAGAGTAGTAAAGCAAAAGCATTTTGAAAGCAGTAACAATAAGCAAAAAATAAATCAGTTTAATGTAAATTTAAATATTTGATAATAATAAAAATAAAAATAATAGTGGTAATTGTAATAATAATAATATTAATAATAATAATAAACCCTCATATAATAAAGATAGATAAAATATTTCCTTTTCAAGGTAAAATAAAAAATAATGAAGAAGGAAAAGCTACAAATAAACAAACTGAAAAAGAATAACTTAAATTTATCAATACAACTTTGTTGAAACCATTTTAATTAGGGTGTTGAAAATGTAGTCCATTTGCTTCGATGCATTGGGTACATCTTGGGATTATGAAACATTTCACAAACCAGCTGTTTCCAATTCGCCTCAATTTTAAAAATATTCTATTTTAATGTAAGAATTTTACGAATGATGTTCCTAGAAAAGAAAGCGATTTGCAAGCTACGTTTGTCTACGTTATTATTCGTATTTTGAGCCATAGAATATGATGGTGAAGTTTGGCAGTTAAAGTTGGGTACAAACTGGGAGAAGTGTTAAAAAGATAAGTTTTCAAGACAAGACAATGTTGCACTCTGTGGCTGAAGGACCGCTTTAATTAAAATAAACTTGAGTTTAGTACTATGTTGAAATTAACTTAATAAGTGTGTTAGGTTTTATAACGAAAAATATTAATAATAATAATAATAATAATAATAATAATAATAGCTAAAACTTAGCTAGGGCATCCTAACTTAAGATGGTACAAAGTACTATTTCGTTAAAATTAAAATGTTACAAAATGTAATTTCAATAAATGATACGGTACACCGTGTGAACTTTTGCTATCTGTTATCTTAAAATAGATACATTTACTAAACACTAGTTAGATTTGTGAAACTAAATAATATACATTGTTGCAGAAACACTCCACCAAAGATCATAAATGAAATAATATACACCGTTACATAAACTATGAGTCCACCAATAAATATAGAGATAAATTCCAAAGTGCTTAGTAAATATATATATATATATATATATATATATATATATATATAACTTATATCTAAGAAACTATTGGTCTTATAAAATTATATTTAATTTAAAATCCTTTTTATTTTTAATAGTACCACAACTTTAAAGTGAAAAGTTATTCCGTATCTGAAATAATTGCGAAAATGGTTAAAATTATAAATTCCCACTTATGTAAGCTTATTAAACTAATTTTCATGTGAAAACGAGAATAGACCATTTTGTTTGTAATATTAAACAATGCTTGGATACAAAATTTGATCAACATCTTTAAAAAAACTGTTTTTTAAATTCCTTTTCCCCTTCAGTAAACTACCCCTAATGTTAAGGTTAGATATCTAATTTCAAACACCCTTCAGGAGAAAACTAATAAAACACTAGATATCAAGTTTCAGCCCGATCGGAATAATGGTTTTGACTCAAGGCCGAGATACAAAAATACACACATACAGATAGTGGAAACCAACTTTTTCGGTTTATGGGGATCATGAAACGTGGACATTTACCAAAATATTCGTGTAGATTTTTTTATGATCACAATACTTCTCTCTCCGAGGGTTCAAGATAAAGTAAAACCTAATATTCTTCTAAATTAATCTGATACTACGCTTTATTTCCGTGCCCTTAGTGATACTATCCACATATAAAACTTAAAGTTTCTAATTACTTGTTTATATGCATTGTTTGTGAAACGTGTCTTACTACCCATCTGGACTATACGCATTGAACTACACTAATTGGCAAGAGATTAGGAATGTAGAGTTTGTAGAGAATGTTCCCACATTTACGAGGTGGGAAAATCGGGAATTAATTTAGAAAATACTACCTTTAGTACACCTGGCCGAGATTCGAACTCCTACTTCCTTCTCACCAGCAAACCAAACTAATCCCCGTGATCACTGATGTGGATTTTAAACTTTTAATAATATTAGTCTCTTATTCATGACTTTTTTTTTTTACAGATCTGCAAGCTATCAGCATTTATAGCTAATGCAAATATTAGTTTGCGCTTTTACCAATAATTTGGATATATTCTGTGATCAAACTAGCAAGCTAAGTGAAACCCCGAGTGTAATAGAGTGCTGATTTTTAAAATAAGGGTAAATTCGAGTGTTATATCTTGCTTTTAAATAAATGAGGTATTATATTCTGCATCAGCAATTTTCTTTGTCTTGGGTATTAATTATTAACACGACCGAGATAAAAGCCTGTGTTGACCTCTGGAAAGGAGTTGGACAGGGGAAGTGTTTAGCACGATGTGTTAGCGGGGCTCATTCAGTGTGAAGCCAATTAGTGCTCCGAGCTTTGCTATATATAGACATAGAACAAGCTCCTAGAGGCAATTAATCAGTCCGGTGACAAGCTAGCCATGCTGTTATTGCACTTTTCAACTAAACTTCCTCCATAGAGATAGCATGGAGCTACTATAGTAGGTACTACTAGCTGCGACAGAGACAATCAGTTCGGTGACAAGCTAGGCATGCTGTTATTGCACTTTCAACTAAACTTCCTCCATAGAGATAGCATGGAGCTACTATAGTAGGTACTACTAGCTGCGACAGAGTCAATCAGTCCAGTGACACGCTAGGTACACTATTATTGCACTTTCAATAATCTTCAAACTTGTATTTCACTTTAAACTGTATCTTTCCCAGATCGGTAGCCACACGGTATGAGGGGTCACGCTTACAATAGACTGGATTTCTGATTACATAGAATCCCAGCTGAGTATACTGATTATTTTCCCCTTGAACTCTCTTCCACTATTCCTCTGGGTAATGCATGTACATTAATCAATCCTAATCCTCAATATATTAGTGTAGTTATATAAGAATAGGCTGGACCAGTAGTAGGACGTGGTGATAAAGTAATACTAAGTAGATAAATAATTATCTCACAAATATGTAAGTGTAGTCTTAGATTAGCATAAGATGACGGTCTTAAGAAAATATTAAATTAATGTCACAAGTGAAAAAAAATTAATTTTAGCCGTGTGAAGATTATTTTTGAATGGATCATTTAATTTTACAAATTCATTTCAGAAGCTTAAGAAAAACCAAGTTGTAAGTTTAGAGAGGTCTAAAATGGTGTCCCGCCATTGCTCACTCGCTGGCGAACTGAAGTTTTCAAATTGTTAGGCGAGCGACTTGGGAAGAGGTCTGGTGGTCATTCATTCATAATAAATGAATGCGGATTGTAGAACTGCGTCATAACTTCGACCTATGTTGCTGGACTCGGCTGTAGTGTATTCACTCAACTTTTATTATTATTATTATTATTATTATTATTATTATTATTATTATTATTATTATTTTAAAACCAAGCAACGATTCAGCCTTAACAAACAATTTGAGTATTTGAAAAAAGAAAATGATAACATTCTAAATATAGTTCAAGTGATCTGAAATTGTTTAAATCGATTTGTTGAACCAGTTCAATCCAAACATTAAAAACTATAAGGATATTTTTTTACTGAGTTGGTCCTGTTGTTTTTTTACTCCCACCGGGCTGATTCGCATTTAATTACACTAACGGAGTATAGAGGAGAAAGGTAGATTTTGGGAGGAAACGTACTGGCATTTGAGTGGGTGTAGAGTGGGAAACCACTCTAAGTATACTAAGCCAGGACCAGAACCTCAACCTCCACGTCAACAGAAAACCAGTCCAAACGAAGTTAACGTCTCAACTCCCGTTCCTAACCATGCAGTTCCCATATTTTTTAACAATTTAAAGAGGGAAACCCCCAATTTTCAGGCATTACTTATTAGACATACACTCAATTGAGATAGTGCCCTCATCAGTGGACACGCGTACTAAGTGTCAAACTCACCTAGTATGGGTTTTCGATGATGACGTCAGACTTTAACCCCGGATGGGTACGTTGAGAGTGTTTTAACCTAAATGGTTTAAAGCTCTCCATACACTATACGCAAATGTTGAAATATTTGCTATTGATTCTTTTACCTTCCTCAAGCCTCCCCAATTAATATATTTGAAAAATTCCAGGATGAGTACTAAG
>CABEEJ010000026.1:511632-554136 GCA_901482245.1 Timema douglasi | reverse complement strand
TATTATTATTATTATTAGCACCGCGTCTTACTACCCGTTCGGGTTATACGCACTTACGCTAATGTGTAATGGTAGGGTGATTGTGAGATGAAATGGAGGACCTACAGTTTAACGTGGAATCCGAACCACGGTGGAGGCCTGGCATTCCCCACATTCACAATATGTCTTGTCAGAGGTGAAGGAAGGGTTCGGTAATCAGATAAATCTGTGCCGCGACCGAGGATTGAACCCCGGCCGCCAGCATAGAAGTCTGACACCTTACCCCTAGACCACCAGGTCACCTTAAAAGTTATTTATATCATAAAAGTGAATCTTAAAAAATTTTATTTCAGGTTTTTCCTTGGGAAATAAGTTTTCGAGAAAAATAATTTTTTTTATATATATATAAGTTATTGACTATTGGTATATAATAATAAATTATATGTATAATCTAAAACAACCATTTACTCTGAAACCTAACATACTTACATAAAATACGTTTAACTAGAAGTAGTTTTTAATTATGAGCTAAAAAGAAAATTAAATGCTTGACAAAAATGTCCGTGTCGACGTTTTAACGTAGTTTAATTTGATATTTTCTATAAAACTTATATCTGCTGTATCAATTGATATATATATTTAAAGTGTGTACAAATAGAAAAATACCTGTAGTTAAAGTGTACATTATACACAACGTTATATGCCTTCTTTAGTATAGATACACCCTACTAAATACTATTTGAATTATTGGAATATTTAGTTCGTTTGGAGTTATTTGGTAATACTGTAAATACTAACAAAATATTACTACCTTTAGCATAAAGGCTACATTAATTTTTCATTAAAACATTTATTTCGATTTTATTTGTTTGTCGAGTGTAAGTCATTTTAATAAGATTTATACGCGAAAGATGGACAAAAAATAAGAGACAAGCATAGATTGTGTGAAAAGATATGGATGGAGGAACAATAAATAATTTGAAAACAAAGCAAAAACATATCAAATATGTTGTCAAAAAATAATATTTATTTTACCTTGAATTGTGTGTGCACTTGCTGTGGAATACAATTTCGAGGAAGATAAATTAACAACATACTGTATTAATGTTTATAATGATATTATTTATATTATTCCTCTTGTGGTCTATTGATAAGAGTTCCTGCCTACAGATCCAGGGGCCCAGTTTCATTTCCCGGCGCTTACAAAATTTATCTGTGAAGCAGTGGTTCTGTAACAGGATCAAACTAAAACTCGTGAGGACAAACTAAGAAGTTACTTGAATAAATAATTAGAAGCTCTGGCTTAGAAAACTGAGATTAATAGCCTAAAGGTGAGTATTCACTTGAGAATTTTACTTGGAACGAACAGGACAAGCCAAACACCGCAAACGAGCTTGACAAATGATACGTCCGAATAATCCGAGCATTCGGACCGTTTGCTGGTGCTTGACTTGTTCCCGACGATTTTGCCACGAACAGGACAAGCACTGGAGTTCAGTCTCAAAATGTATTTTATAGTGGCAGCAGGTTCTTTCTTTGTGCTGCGTGCATTTACTAAAAAGACTAAAAAGAGGGACAGAAAAATGGGGATAAGGCTGCTATTTTGTAGGTGGCAAAATACAGAACCTTTAAGGAGATTGTACGAAGGAAATCCCCGAAATTTTAATAGAATGTCATCTTAAGACTTTGAGATTTTGGATAACCTTGTCGGCCATAAAATGGCGAAGGACACAAAGTTCCGTAAAACAATACCAGTGAAAGATCGTTTGGCACTAACGTTACGTTTTTTAGCAACTGGGGACTCATTTGCGAGCTTGCAGAACCTCAAATATTCTTCTGCGACCCACTCCATTGCAGCAAACACTCCGAACGGTCCAAATAGGTGTGAAAACACGTATCCATTGAGCATTCCCCCCAAAAAAAACTACAGTTGTTCGATAACGTTCGGCTCGTTCGGTTCCTTTCGGCGCGTGTTCTCGGACAGATATTCACTTGAGAATTTTACTCCGAGCGAATAGAACAAATCGAACGCGCACGAACGAATGCTCAAGTGAATACGCACCTTTTTGGGTTCGTTGTGCTGACCACATGACACCCTCTATTCAAAAAATTAGGCACTATCATTGATATTGGTGGCAGCCGCTCGGTCGGTAAATCTCGCGGGTCACGCCATTGAGTTTTTTCCCTTTATACGGGCAAATAATCGAATATAATTACACAATTTTTAATTTGTTGATTAAATGTATATTTAAATTGTTCAGCTACTAATTAACTTGTGTTGTGGCTATGATTGCCATACAACAACACTGTATTTCGGATACGGAAGCTGATTGATGCCTTACGGATGTAATGTTTGACGTGGATACTCTTTTAACGATCCGCGTAGGGCTTTATCTTGTACAAACACTAAAATATGTGGCTTGCAATGAGGGGGGGGGGGTTACATAGTGTCAAGTCTATCTAGTTTGGTTTTCTAGTGAAAGGATTTGACTTTTGTCTTAGTATTATTAGAATGGTTTTTTCTAAATTGTTTCCCACTCTACTTTCACGCATTTGCAAATAAATTTGTTATCAACTCTACCTTACTCATCCCTACCCTGTAAATATAGTTATATGTGAATATCCCGGTCAGTTAGTAAAACAAGGTATAACAATAATATGTAATTATTGTTGTTTTTTCGCTGAAGAGAGAAAGAAAACCTCCCCTTACTATAAACGTTATCACTTAGAGGCTTGGGGGTTTGACTTCTAGCGTGACACCATGTGTGATTGATGAGAGTCAAACATCGCCTGGATCAATAGAAGCACCCAGATATAGGAAAAGAAAGAAATACTAGACGGACAGGGGATAAAATAGAGACTGAGAAAGAACACCACCAAACAAACATGGTTCCTATTGTCCTTAAAATAATCTACGGACTTCCACCTTAAAATACCCCTCTCCCCTTCTTTGATACGTTCCGTTGCAAACATTGTGAGGCTCTCTCATAAGGTGTCCAGATAAACTTACTTCCTCGATGAACGTGATGTAACTTATTGTTCTGCACCTGGGACTACTTAATTGGAACAAGCGCATATAGATTTTGACTGCCACGATGGATGAATTCAGAGCTGCCTATCTGATGGGTTGGTAACACGACCTGCGCTGGGATATTGTTTCTCCAACAAGATAACATGTATTGGTCGTAAACTAGGGCCAAGATATCAATCTCGTCTCGTCCTGGCTCGCTTGAAATGAGGAAGCCGGGTTCAAATCTCGGCCGGCTATACTGAGTGTGTATTTTTCATTAATAGCTTATTTCTCTCTATTCGTGCAGATGTGAGCACACTTTTTCTAAACTCTACATTTATAACCTCTTCCTCATTATCCTAAATAAATGTGGACAGCTATAAAAGCTAGTAAAACGCAATAAAAAAAATCCAACGTCATCTAAACAACTTTGTTCTATGTGGAAGAAAAATGTTCCTGATAGAAACATTTAATTAAAAGGTGTGTTATAGATGAGTTTTGATGTATTTATAAAAATATAACTAAGATTTGAAATGTGCTAATTTTCAATGACAAGTAATGTTGTAACTTAAAACCATGTATACTAGATATGTAAAGCAGTTTAATGTATAAAGTTATATTCATGTAAACTGCAGTAGGCCTACCATTACATTGTTTTTTATTCAAATTTAAGTACATTTTATTTAATTTGAAAAAATAACATTTATTTATAGTTTGGTTTTGTAGACCTTCAGCAAATTTAGCTTGACAACTCAAGAGGTTCAGAGTCCATATCAATTAGTAGGTCACAGGTGTATATAGCCTAAGAATATGTAATTAATATATATTTAGTGTAATCAATGCACATTTAGCTATCTAAAATGTATTTAATAACATTTTGCTCAAAATTCAAAGTGAGTATATATAGATCATGAAATCCCTTTTGTATTGAAGTTCTGGTTAAAATCGTCTTGCACGCAACCAGCCAAGCTAACTAAATACGCGTGTAGTCTATCCGTCGCTAATGCAGGCATTTATAATTTCACCTAAGCTAAATACTGATAACAAACTACTACTAGGGTCATGTTTTATTAATTTTAAATGTTAAACCCGAAATTATTATTTAAATTCAACAAGGTTTTAAAAGCAATTACATTAACATGGATGTGTGCATCAATTAATAATCACCTACTTCAGTGACCGCATGATATAAGGCGCTACTCTCGCAGTACACGAGACTGATAATGACGGGGAGATCAAGATTCAGATTTCAGTCGGGTGTATTGAGGGTGGTTTTACAAAATGGTGTTCCACTCTGCATCCACAAAAATATGGGCACACTTCCTCTAAATAATCTTCAAAATTCCTAAAGCTATTTGTGTAGTTTGTACATAAGTGTATAGCCCGAAAGAGTAGTAAAACGGAGTACTAAAAAATTATTTAATTGTTATTTCGTGATTTTCCGTAAACACCTCATCTTACTACCATTTCGGGTTATACGCCCATGTACTATTAAACACGCTAATGTGTTAGGGACTAGGAAGGTTAAATTTAGAGGAAGTGTATCCTCATTTTAGTGGAGGGATAGTGGAAAGCAATTTAGGGAAAACCACACTCAAAATGCCCGACCGGGATGAAAACCCGATCTCCCTGTCTTTGTAAGTCTAGTATATTACAAGAGTAGTGCCCTGGACTATGCAACCATCAAAGCGAGCAACAAATTAATTAAGTCACATTTGAAGCACACATTGATATTAAGGGGGTCGCATTCTGGCGTGATGAAATGCATTGTAGACGTTCAACTGTCACGCAAAATTGAAATGGGGGTTTGTTCCAAAGTAAATCTTACACCAAAATACATTTAAATGTTTCTATTGATGTTCATTAAAAGAATCTTACATTCTGAGCAAAATTAATTAAAATATGCATGTGAACATCTAGAATAACTATCTAATTCTCAACTTCGATTTACTAAAACTACGGTAGTTATTTGATTATTCCATCGGATATAGATATTTATATTTAGTTCAGCTAATCATTATTGTTGTTAGAACCGCGTCTTACTACCCATTCTGGTTATACGCACTTATGCTAATGTGAAATGGTAGGGTGATTGTGAGATGAAATGGAGGACCTACAGTTTAACGTGGGATCCGAACCATGGTGGAAGCCTGGCATTCCACACATTCACAAGCTGTGATTAATACACGTCTTGTTAGAGGTGAAGGAAGGGTTTAGTAATCAGATAAACCTGTGCCGGGACCGAGGATTGAACCCTGGACCCCCAGCATAGAAGTCCGACACCTTAACCCTAGACCACCAGGTCACCAACTTCAGCTAATCAAATGAAGTATTTGTTATAGCCACAACAAAAATTATACATTATTTTAGTATTATTTATGTGGTTTTGAAGCGTTGGAGCTGCCATTTAACTAACAAATCTCCAAATGTTATTCCCTTATGAAGCTGTCTACCTAACGCATTATATCCTCTCGCTGTTGTATTTATTACGAGAGTGGTATCTCTGAAGCTATGAAACCAATAAAAACAATTTATCTTAAAATATGTTGTCTCCATATTAAAAATAGCTTTATTTCTTTTAGTTGTTTTAGGAAAGTTAGAACTATGTTTTTAACCATTTACCATAATCTCAGAAATTTGACATTTCGCATTAAACGTTAAGCTTGTCCCGCAATACTCACCTACAGATATATTAAGATAAGTCTTACGTCAAGAGTTAAATGGCACCAATTATTTTAAGACAAACTGTCCTTGTGTTATGGTGGTCTGAGCTCCTATCTGCTGGCCTAGGGCTATTGAGTTCAATCACGGCTGGTACTGGTGGAATTTTTTTTTTCGAAAGGGGTTTTAATTCCCATTGTTACCAAAGTTTTGTTAGTTAGGCTTAAGCTAGGCTAAGATCTCCATTGGCTTCACCTATCATATTCACTACCATCATCCTCTTATCTCATTAGGACATGAAAGGAACCTCCACGTAAAGGAAGTACGATTAGTACATTCGGGTGTCCCCTGGGCAGCAGTACATTAGTACTGGCTAGTTCTTCCACAAACTGAGATATAGATTTATTTAGCCCAGACACGTCATTATTATTATTATTATTATTATTATTAGACAGAAACTATTATGGAAGTAGCCTATGTGGTCTTGAGTTACTTTATAGCTATCAGAAACATAGCCACAGTGAGTCGTGATCAGTGCAGGATTAACCTGAATAGCTCAATGATAAAACATTAGCACGCTCAGATAAAGTTTAAGGATTTAATTACCGTATAAAAGTATCATCTTTTAAATATAAAGTATCTAAATAATACTTAACTTCACGGTGAACATACTCAACGCTAGTTAATTGTTCATTTATCTACGCATCCAATCAGTTTACCCTGAAAGATTGCTTGGTATTACTATGCCATCACTTAAAACATACGCCTCAACAGTTCTTTAATGTCAGTCAAGCATGTCCCGGAATTTCATGACAGTTTTTTTTATCCTCATTTAAAAAGTTTGTCATCTAATGTCGCTTCGCTCAAGAAAGATATTCAACAACTGTTTATATTAACACGTGAAGAAAATTAACCTTATGTTTCTACTAGAGAAATATTTTATTTATTTTGGCCAAACAAAATTTGCTAGAATACTGGGGGAAACCTGGCCTTTAACTCACCCTCCTTACGCTCTTACATTAAGGTGAAATCTGAGAAGAAATTCGCGGGGAAGGAAAGCAGAGAATCATTTAGAAGAAATTATTCTCATTACACCCAGCCGGAATTAGAATACCGCCCTCCCCCATCACTGATAAACCAGTCTAAATGGGCTTGACATTTAAGCCTTACGTCCATAGATCTAAGTAGATCAAGGTTCAAATCTCGGCTGGACGCACTGAGAGTAGTTTCACACGCGTGATTTCCTTTCTCTTCACTCCAATGCGGGGACAGTTCCTTTAAAAAACCCTTTATCATTCCTACCCATAAAATTAAGCCGTTTATAGCTTCAGTGCTAAGCGTATTCATTACAAAGACTTCACCTAAGCTTTTGGTTTGGCGTTGTAAATGAAATGCAAACTTTCTATCGCCTTCATTTTCCATCCCATTTTGTATGACAAATTTGTATGTCATAAATATATTTAACTGTGGTAATCTCAACTTGCTTTTAACATGATCACTTTTTGCATCTATGGCTACATGGATCAAAACCTAAGTATGGTCTGGTCTGATTTTTTAGAAACGTGGAAGTCAGGGCTTAAACTTCAGACAAGTTTACTGAAAGAGTATTTTTATGAATGATTTTCCACTCTCCTTCCAAGCAAATTAGGATACACTTCCTCTAAGTTAAGCCTTCCTCATCCCTATTCCATGAGTGTAAATATGTCACTAACCCAGGGCGGGGAGTGAGATGTAGTTCAAGTAAAAATAAAAATGGATTTTATTTTCCGCAGCTCTGCGCTAAGAAAGAGCCCTCGATAACGCTTTGTTTCTTCGCGGAGGGAGAAATCGATGGTGTAGAGGCGGCCGACGTGACGTCATCGCACCTCTTGATAGCTGATGGGAATCACGTGATCAGACACAACAAGAGGGAGTCCCTGCTCTATTTTGATAGCCTGGTGATACGTGTAACACAATGCTATAAACGGCTTAAAGGGGACGTCTCGAGGAGTTTCATAAGTCCGGTCAAGATATTTCAATTTAATCTTTTCACCTCTACCTAACTCCCCCTTCAAACTTTGCGCATTACCACCCATCCAACCTATCCACATATTTACACTCATAAGATAAGGAAGGTGTCGCGAAGTGCACCCTTCAACCGGTCAACTATGACCGACCGGGTCACATGTGCCGGGTGGGGGGGAACACAAATCCCCCCACTATATATATATATATATGAATTGTGCCCTATTTGGGGATCTGAATAGACAGAAAAAACATTTTATTATTTTCGTACCATTGTATTTTTTGAGAATCCTAAGGGGTTGGGAAAAAGTTATTGTTTCCATTATGAGTTGTGTTTTGTATAAAAATGTATGTAAATAGGTATGAATTAAGAAAAGTAAAAGTACGAAAGAAAGAAAGATAAGGAAGGTATAACTTGGGAGAAAATGTACCCTCGTTTTTCAAGGAGGAAAATTAAGGAATCACCAATCACCAGCAAACCAGACCAGATGATACTGACGCCTTTATCCACAAGTTGACCCATGTAGGTTTCTTCTTTAAATTAATTAATGAAAAATCCCTAGCACTCGCTTGTCAAATAAGTCGTCTCAATCTACTTTGCCCTCTGAGTTTATAAAAATTTAGAGCAACCACTTAAGATGTAAGGATCTCACTGGTTTGAATACAAACCTATTTCTAACCCGGGTATCTAATTAAATAAACATGGCTGGCAAGCTAAAATTCTTCATTAAGTACATTTGCAAGCTAAATATCATCATTATTTATTCAGATCAAAATGTATGGGGTTAAACTTAGAGTTCAGTGGGAAGCATGGAATGAAATTTTCTGAATTTATTGTTTATAATTATTACATGATCTCAACATGAAACTCGTGGGCGTTTCTATTTAATGCGAGCTCATAAATAAATAGCTCTAATTATTTAGAAAGCTTCCCATATCAATAGGCGAGTGCGCTGATGAGTCAAACTTGTTTGGTCTATGTTGCCAGTTATGGGAGTTCCTGGTTTTAATCTCGGTCGGGTGTACTGAGTGGGTTATTTTCTAAAATTGGTTTCCGTTCTGCTGAAAATTCTACATCGCTTATCCCTCTAACCACTTAGTAGAGCCCGGATTTTTATGTAATTCTATATTTTCATCCTGCCAGTTGGAAATGTGAAAAATGAAATGTCGTAGAACTAAGGTGCTTGGGATTGTATTTTCAGTTTTAATTTTATATATTTTAATGTATACTACAAATTTTCGAATATATTACATATAAATATATATTTGGCGTGTTTTCTATTCGTAGTATTATTTTTATGTCTAACTTGGGCAAAATATTTTGAAATTATTTGTAATTAACTTTAAGGCAACCTGTACTTTCATAAAGTAATGTATGAATAATGGACCCTGAAAGAAAATTACAGTTGCACTAATTTAATTTTGTTTCTGAAGTTTCTCATGCTGTGAAGGGGAGATAATGTGGCGTTTCTAATTAGTAGCCTCAGCACAACATCTTTCACGTGGCGTGTCAGTTTGTAAACACAAGTCTACGAGCTATAAAAACAATTATTCTTTCAACTGATTAACTAATTTTTCCCGTTATTATTCGTATTTGGTCGGGAGAAGAACTGGATATAAAGAGGTATGGTCAAGAGCAATTTACGAAAATGTCACCCAAAATCAATCAAGGCATTATAATTTGAATTCTCTCTCAATGACATGGAGTGTAGATCGGTCTTTTTTAAAAATCAAATAATACCACGCGTGAATAAGTTATTAATACCGGCTTTTTTGTCAATATATATATATTAACCAATAAAAATCTATATATATATATATATATATATAAGAATGGCCTTCAGAAATTTAAAATTATATTTTGTTTCAATAATATATGTGTGTATGTATTATCAACGTGAGAAAAGAGGGAGTTTAATCAATGTTATATAATTTCAGATTAATACATATATCACTATATATTTTAACTGATTTTGGTACATATTAATGTACATATTTTCTAGATTAATCATACATAGCAATCTGAGGTATACCTATTAGTGTAAATGGGTGAATAAGGTGAATTTCCTTCAAGATGGCTAACGCGTGCAGCCATCGTTATCAACCCGTGCTGCTATGTCTGATGCACGCTTCTGTTGTGTGTAATCATTGCTCTCTGTTAGTAATATTTTTTCCGTTTATATGATTAAAAGAGCATATTTTTGAATCTATTTTCTGCTAGAAGACACTGGAGAAGATGAAACGCTAACTGTATGTTAAGACGAGAGAAATGCTGAAATGCATCTCATTTTCAAAGGAAGGCACGAGTGGGGATATTTAACAACATTAATCAATCAACACTTTGCTGCAAGACGAAATAGTCTTAAAGAATGTTTCAGACTGAATGGTCATTGATTTATATACATCCCTTATTTGACAAAAGACGATATATCAAAATGGATTCTTACACTAGAATTAAATACCAAATTAACTTTAAGGCAAGTTGAAATGATGAGTAGATTTATTATCAAGCATAGTTTATTGATGTATGTTACCAATTTTAAATATTTTTAATTCTTTAACATTTGCGATATCTTCAAAAATGTTCAAATAAAGTGTTATCATTACATCATTTCAGTAGCCAGTGTACCAGTGAAATAAAGTGTTATCATTACATCATTTCACTAGCCAGCGTACCAGCGAAATAAAGTGTTATCATTACATCATTTCAGTAGTCAGTGTACCAGTGAAATAAAGTGTTTTTCATTACATCATTTCACTAGCCAGCGTACCAGTGAAATAAAGTGTTATCATTACATCATTTCACTAGCCAGCGTACCAGTGAAATAAAGTGTTATCATTACATCATTTCACTAGCCAGCGTACCAGTGAAATAAAGTGTTATCATTACATCATTTCACTAGCCAGCGTAACAGTGAAATAAAATGTTATCATTACATCATTTCCCTAGCCAGCGTAACAGTGAAAGCCTACAAATTATTTCCCAGTAGATGAAAAAAAGTAACGGAATAGCATTTCAAAACTAATTAAAATCTATAGCTTTAAACTCATTATTAATATCCAACTTTAATTGTTTAATCGACATAGTCATGCTTCAAAAAAATCAACATAATCTTCTCGTCTTTGACTTTTAAAATTTAACCACCCTCAGAGCTTCTTTCCTCCATTAATTGTTTAATTTTCTCATTTAAACTCTAGCGTTTAGTAGCGGGACGAGAAAAGTCTGAGCTTGATGGGGAATCCCATATTTATAAGATACGTTAGCAGTACCTTGCCCCCTCCCTCCCCCCCCCTTATCACTTTATCTTTGCTTCCTGTTCGAGCTATACGAATATGTACAATTTACGCCATTGAGTTAAATATGAGGAAGGTCTAAACTATAAAGGAGTGTACCCCCATTTGTGTGGAGAGAGAGGGAAAACCCGTATAGGAAAAAACATCCTCAGTACACCCGACGGAATCGAACCCCAATTTTCCCGTCACCGGAAATCTAGTCTATTGTAAGAGTATTGTCATAGACCATGTGGCCACCGAAGCAGGTTAGCAGTACTTTGTCCATTGTTTTGAAGAATAGCTCCGGCCGATTAAGTACTTTCCTCAGTGACATTCTTAATCACGTCGCCTTATACGCACGTCTATCCCAACAACCATCTTCATACTCTGTGGAGCCATTCTCGTTAATATTATTATTGTTTATTGACCGACTACTAAATTGATATAATTACGCAGGTTAAAGCAAAAAAACAAAACAAAATTGAGACCAGTAACCAGTTATTGTTGTTATTATTATTATTAATTTTATTTATATCATGTGTTCTGTCTTATAACAGGTACATTCCTTGTGTCAGTGAAATTAGACTACAAATGCTCTCTGTCCTCTCCCTCCTCCTTGAGCTCCCAGAATTTTCTTCTTTCTTTAAAGTAATCTAATATTTTAATCCTCCTTCTTCCTAAGCTCCTCTTTCCCTCAAACTTAATGTCATGCAGAAGAGAGTTATTCCTAAGGATGTGCCCGATCCAGTTTGATCTGTACCAAAGAATCACATCCAAAATGGTTCTCTTCTCACCCACTCTTCTTAGAACTTCTTCATTTGTCACCCTGTCTGTCCACCATTCTGTCTCAAGTCTTCTCCAGCAACACATTGCAAAGCTCTCCAAGTATTTATTAGTCATCTTCCTAAGAGTCCAAGTTTATTCTCTATACAGCGTGATGATCCAAATGTAGAATTTCAGTAGGTTCTTCCTTGCTCACTTACCAAACAGTATTTTGAGAGCTAACATTAAAAGTGTCAAAATTACACAAATATCTCAATCAACTATTCATATCTTTATAGCTTATTACATCTGCGAAACACTTCTCAAATGCACTTGTGACTGTGTCTAGACCACTTTCATAACAGAATGTCAGTTGCGGACAAGGTTGTTGACGACGGCAGTCAGCGGCCGTCGTCTGTGAGGAACTGACTTCATAGCTTGACATGGGTAGCAGTTCTTCTCAACGGCCAAACTGCAGCAGATGCACGCGGCATCTCTAAATAAATACACAGTACCTATCACCCTGATGGAGAGTAAGACATAGTACACACAACAATTAATTAGATGACTTATCACTCAGTTTGGTTGTGATTTGATTTTGAAAATTGGTTGATAAGATGACCCCTCATTGACTTAACATGGTGTTAATTATAACAACGGAAATATAATCTACACAACGAAGGTTTCAATACCAAAACAACAATCACTACAAAAACTTGGCGTACCCTAAGAGCGCCGCCTACTTGAAATAAATGGCCTTACAATGTGGTATTTCTCATGGAAATGGCGGGTTTAAAGCTAAAATACTCAATATCTTAAAATATCCTGTTGGGATTGTGTTTTTTTCATGTTTTATATGTTTGAGGTTAAAGGATCTATGTTTATAACTATCTACTTTGATCCCATAACTGAGACATTTCACGTAAAACATCTTGAAAATGAGCTAAATTAACCTTTTTATGATTTATAAACTATAAAACTTTCATCTAGAGGCTTTAATCCTACAGGGAATGTTTATACCTTTCCCTTTCATTTTTGCATAAACAATTCTTTTAAATAATAAACCAATTCATAAATCATACTTTATTTCTAGAAGTCTGTGATGCATTTCAGCACTCCAGTAGATGGATCCTTGATATATATATATTGTTTTTTTTAAATACCATGCTCAATATAAAATAACTTCAATAAAGCGAAAAATGAAAACGTGAACATCGGAAATCGAAATCAGGACCTTTGGTGTTCTGCGGCAATGTTTTACCACAGAGCCATCCTGGTTCATCCAGTGTACAGCGTCACTTTTCACTATTTGTTGGTATGTAGGCCCTATTGTTTGTGATATGCATGAATTAATAATATATATAACATAAATTAAGAACTTTTTTTTTTTCATTATAATTTGATCTGTATAGTAAATTTGTGCGTCAAGAATATTTTCATATGCACTATTTTCAGAACCTACGTATACTCAGTTGACGTCTCACACTAATACGACTAACACACATAATCATGATTTATTAATTTACCTTCTTCACACAGTTAATTCCCAGTTTAATATGAGCTATCACCGAGTATGCTACAAACCATTGACATTTTGTATCACTCAGGGGGATGGCTACCTGAGAAGGGTCTACTAATGACTTTAAAATATTTACGATGCGGCAAATGGTACCACTTGATGAGAAAGTGTACCCGGCTTCCGTTTTAAATTAATGCAGGCGAATTTAATTTAATTAGTGTGTAAGATGCCTCTGATATGCCAGGTTACGTCGCAAAGGAGAATGGCAATGATAGTGGAGCGTTTCAATTTTTTGAAATCTAACTTAACCTAGCTTAACATTATCTAACATAACTCACTATTTAACTTACACTAACTGAAATGTTGACGTTCTCACAGCTATCTAATATCCAGTAATGGACCTTGTTTGCACATATTAGCTCGTTTTTTTAGGCATAAATAGAAGTGGTACCATTTGTCGCTTATTCGTAGATATTTTTAAGTCATTAGTAGACCCTTTTCAAGTATGGTGATGTGAAATATCGCGAAAAATCGGGTTGTACGAAATGTTGTTGGTACCATCTGTCTGGACACCATTATGACCACTTACTTTAAAATATTAATCAGTATTTGAGATGCGTAGTTGTTTCTTTCAAATAATTTAAACAAAATTCTGCCTCGCTCGTTTTCTGCTGAGTTTATGTTTTGTCCGCGGAACATATCTTTTCCCCTGCAGTTCATGGTTCAGATATATTTTTTTCGATTCGCCTGGTGTAGAACAGGCTCGGCCAGATGAGGCAAACCACCGAATCATACCACACCCAAAACTATGTAACAAACCAAACACAACTTGTCAATTTACTACCGGCGGTGACGTCATGTAGCCTGTGGTTGTCCAACAGTACCATCGCAAACAAGAGAAACTGGACACAATGATCGCAATAAAAAGTAAAGTTCTTAACAATTCACATTGAGGTGGGAATGTAGGGAGCCCGAGAAAACGCCAGTGTTTTTGTAGTTCTTATATAAAAACCTTTTTGGCCAAAATAAATAAAATATTGTTTTAATAAAACATAGAATTTAATTTTCTTCATCTAGTGGTATCAACAGTCATCTACCACGAGCATACCAGAATTAGATGAGACATTTTTAAATGAAGAGAAAAAGAGCAATATTTGATTTATTTTGACCAAAAATGTTTTAATATAAAAACTGTAAAACCACTTATCTTTCCCCGCGTTCCCAATATTGCCACCTTAGTAACTAATAATGAATCCCACCCGTATCGGTGGTTGCAGGGTCCAAGGGGTAACTGTAACAGTGGACTGGATTGTCAGTGATGGGGAGTTAGAGGTTCGTATCTCAGCCGGGTTCCCTGGGTGTGGTTTACCACATATGATTTATTAGTGTAGTCTTACTATCCCCTTTACATGCTAGTTCAGGTGTAATGTCTACAAACCTGCTTCAGTGATCACAATGGTCAAAGCGTCACTCTCGTATTAGACTAGACTGTTGATAACAAGGAGATCGAGGTTCGAATCCCAGTCGAGTGTTTTTCTAAAATAATTTTAAACTCACCCTCCACGCAAATATGGGTAAACTTCCTCTAAAATCAATCTTATTTATTTCTAATTAATAATTATATTAATTAGTACATGTGCGTATAACTTGAATAGGCACTAAGACGTGGTGCTAAAAAAAACTCTATAAACTAGATTCCTCACGCCAATCCCTTAAACTAAGCAATAGCCACAATGCCAAACCAATAGCAATAAAAAAATATCCCGAAATTCCCCACAAATGGTTTCAACTACATTATATTATGTAAGCCCGTATTTGTTTAGGGAGGGATGGAATGTTTAAGTACCACTTTTATCCAATAGGGCGTATATTATACCTTTTTAAATCATGATACATAATATAACACTGGACTACTATTCATATGAGAAATCATAGTAATCAAAATATATCATTCAACTGGATGAATTAAATATAAAATTAAAATAATTAAATAGAGTTAATCATCACGATTATTCTAGACCCATCAGACACTTTATATTATATCTATATGTTTAAAATATATGATATTATATAATGAGAACTTAATTTTTTTTAAATAAACTAATACAACCAAGGTAAAACCTCCCCTTTCTAACACTACACACCCAAAAGAAACACGATTAATTCGTTAGAATGCCATAAACCAATATTAAAACGTTTTAGACATTACCTAGGATAAAAAAAATAGGGATGGTTTGACATATAATAAGCTCTCAATCTTTTCGGCCACATAGGTGTGCTAAGGGAACCACCTACTTCGAGGAAAATATCCTTACAAATGGGAAAATGGTATTTAAATAAAAGTAAACAAAGATATAGCATATTGAATATATGTTAAAAAAATAGCTACACAGCTTAAATAAGGTATTGAAGAAATAAAATATATTTAAATATCAACGTTTAGAAATGAAATAAACTTTAAATAAATTGTAAGAAACAAATGTTCAGTATATAATATGTTCTCATAACGTATATAATAGTTTGGAATAAAAATTATGAACATTAATTATTAGTAAATTATCATTAAGGATATTTTGTTTTTCTAAAAAATCTACAGTGTTATTTATCATTTAAAATACCCTCCAAATTTTTAATACAATTTTTAAGGACATTTTTGAAAAAAAAAGTAACCATCGTAAACTATCCGTAATTTTTTTTTTCCTAAAAACAAGTATATGCTGCTGTTTGTAATAAAAAAAATCACTCCTTTGGAGTAATTTTCTAACAATTTTACATTTTCTAAAATCCTTTCTCAGTAAACTACTAGGTACCGATCGATATAGTATTAATTTTAGAACTAAAATTAAAATATGATTTTTCTTTGAGGTATGACCATTTAACATAAACACATAAAGCTTGAGCGTAATTTAAAATTTTGTTTTGGCGGTAGACTCAAGTACAAACAGGTAGACATAAAGACATAATTGTGAAACCTTCTTTTTTTAGTTCTGGGGCACATAAAACGTCAAAATCTTTAATAATCTCGGTGTTTAACATAGTCACGGTGTTTATACTTTCTCACTGAGGAAGTACAATGTTCAGTACATCCAATAATTCTTGTAGTTTACGGATTAAAGATATTACCACCCAAACACCAAACATTTATTTTACCACTTAGTGAAAGTTACTAAAAACAATCCCAAGAGTGTTATTGTTTGCTCTCGACGTTAATCGAATTCATTAACACCACTAGTTAGGAGCGTTACCTTTTGAGCTGAGGTGTTTCTAATGTTACTCCAATTACTGGCAACGTGTATCGTGAAGTTATAGAGTTGGTGAAAACTAATCTTCTGGGAGCTCAATATGATTTACAAAGTTTGCCAACCTCTCCCCATGGTAGACTTTGCTCAATGGAGTTTATTATACATTAACAGAACGGCATGAACTACCAGTATTCTATAAGCTTTAAATTAACTATTTATAGTGAAATATGTGTTAGTTAGAGCTATGTGAATGTTCGAACCAGACACTCAAATATTAATTAATTTATGTTTAATTAATTATTAACGAGATAAAAATGTTGAATTCATACATTTATTGGTCCAGACATATTTTTATTTCAGATATTTCGTTTAGCTATGTATTTATTAGAAGGATTAAATAAGTTTTAACTAAGGTTGACAAACTACTCTTGATATTCTCAATTATTACTGATATAAAAATAACCAAGAATATATCCTACATAGCTTGATTTTCAATAATTCGATTAATAGATCTCAAATCCTAGCAAACGAATATTATAGCACTCAAACTAAAGTACAAAATTCAAAAATAAGGTTAACTTGGTTTATGCAAGTTAATAGGGTACTATGAGCTAGCTGTTTAAGGCACGACCACCGCAAAGGAATGCTATACGTGTTTAGTTATAAAGTAATTTCCCTACAGGCGGCGGCCGCATGCGTCTGTCATCAACAGCTTTGACCACAAAGTCCCTACTCCTCTCGAAGCAGTCTAGCCACAGCCACACGTGTGTTCATAAAGCTTTTCTCTAATGTTGTAGATAGTTTTATTCAACACACGTAATTAAAAAGTATTTTTACAGTGAAATATTTGCAAAACTTAACTCAATGTAAAACCTAGTTTTTATTACAAGTGATTGGGTACTGAACTCATCATTATGTCATTAATCTTGAATTAGTTTGATGGCCTATCATATTAATTCTTCTTTGCTGTATACCTTTCAAAAGTTTCCTTTCTTTAGTTGCTTTTCTTAGTACTTCTTTATTTGATTCCATCTCCATCCACGATATTACAAACATTATTCTGTAGCACCACATTTAAAATGCTTCTAATCCATGTTTTGCATCCATACAGTGCAACGCTCCAAACATATGCCTTTAGGAACCTTTTCCTAATTTTTAAATGTAAACTAGTGGAGGCTAGTTATGTCTTCTTGTTATGGAAAGCTTTCTTCACCTCAGTGGTGCACCCGAGGGGGGTAATGGGGCAGATTCCTTCCCCCCCCCCCCACAATCCCGAAGAACAAAATAAGATTAATAAAAACTTAAAATACATTAAGTTGAACTATAAAGTTGATCATTTAAGATGTGTTGAATAGATTTTATATACATATTTTAGTCTAATAGGCAACTAGTTTTAACAATTTGCCAAGCGAAGACTACTCCAAATGGCTTCAAGAGGTATTTAATTTTCAAAAATATGCCAAGCGAAGACTATTCCAAATATTTTATCGGGGCATCTAAGTTTCAAAAATTTGGCAAGTGAAAACTACTTCAAATATCTTCTAGAGGGTATCTAATTTTAAAAGATTTACAAAGCGAAGATCAGTTTAATAGCTTATAGAGGCAACTAAATTTCAAAGTTTTTCTAAGGAGTGACCCCTCCATATATCTTCTAAGTGCATCCAAATTTTCTATATTTTACTGGAGAGGGTCCTCGGACTCCTCTTTAGGTTGGAGAGCGAACCTATAAAATACCTTTATTTTTGCTAACCACCCCCTCCAATCACCTTCTCTTTGTCTCCCAAAATTTAATTCTGGCTACAACCTGGATTGTTTGCTCCCTCCGATCAAATTAAGTTTTTAGATGGGCCACTGCCTGCGCTATTCTACTTATAATATATTTCTTGCTTCTTTTATCTTAGGTTCTTTTACTTCCTAGGTAGAAGAACTACATTATTTGCAGTAGCCTTACTTCTTACTGAATTTTATTGCAGGAATCACTTTAAATATAATATTTTATTCAACAAGGATGTAGTTAATCTGCAAAATGTCCAGTCTGAAAATTTATCTGAATATTTATTCGACTTTCTAAAAGTTTCGTTTATTTTATGTTGTGAAATATCCCTTTTCCAGTTTACTTTTAAAAATGGGATAAACATAATGATTCCGCTCGTCTATACACAATTGTAATATTTCGTCATCATGCCGGGATCACGATCAACTTAACATTCCGTTGACTTACACTTATAGTATAGTAACGTATCGTAACGTAAAGATTCTCCTCGTGTTTTTAAATGAAAGCCATCACGATGAACTTAACATTCCGTTCAACTAGAGAGATCTTTCTACGTTAAGTTACTATAAGTAAAAGGTACCACATGATCTAGCCAGCCAATCATTATGCGAGTGACGTTTACAGGGCTATTTAGTAATTCATTTGTTGATTTTATGGCCAGTCAGTTCTTGTGATCGGACACTAAAACAAAATAATTAAACTAAAATAGGAAAGATAAATTTATCAAACATTTTTAGTGATACATATTTATTATATCGATATAAAATAGTAGACATTCACAACTGATTATTTTACTAATAGTACAAATCACAGATCATACTCTAGAATGCAGATGTTTGGCTTGAGTTGTTACGTTAAGTTACGTGAATCGTGATCAAACATATATTTTCTTAACTTAAGTGAACGTTTAGTGAAAAACGTTAGTTAAAATAAAGTTAATCGTGATCCCGGCGTAATGAAATGTACTGTACACGTACTGGGGTCTCAGTCTTCGCTCATGCGCGGTTTGAATTTGGTACACGACACAAGGCGATGGCGGCTTATATTGCAACACTGGTTGAGAAAGCAGTGATTGCGGCTGGAGCCGTGGCGTCAGTGCTAGAGCTGTAATGCCATTGCGTACTTGCTATTGATTTTTGGGTGTTAAAATATATTTTTTTAATGTTTAAATAACTAAAACTGGAGGTGTTAATGACACACTTGCAGGATGTGGTGCTGTAATTGTTAGTGACCCAACATCCATGCATATACGATTTAAAACATCCGAAGTACAAGTGCATGATTATATATGTTCACCTTCTGTATTTGTATTCCACTGTATACTCACATTAAATTTATTTCATCTTCTTTTTCCTCAAAATATCCAAAAAGGTTATTTCATTCGGATCATCTTTACTCTCATTCATCTAGAAATTGGCTAGCATCTGCGGCTGGAGTCGCGTCTTGGAGAACACACCATGTGAACATTGCATGCGGCGAGGGTCATCAAGGTATGTTGCGGCTAGAGCCGCGTGGCTACAGCCTTAGTCGCAAGTAACTGTCGCAGCTTGGACAATGCACCTTTTAAGCGCAAGCTTTGAGTAGATAAACAAATGCATTAGGAGGCAGGAACAAACTTCATTGTGCAAGTAAAATAGGCCAAAATCTAGGATCAATATATATTTATCCCTTAAAACCATCCTTGATGGGCGTATGGTTGTCCTATGTAGGATTGGTGGCAGTTATACAAGGGGCCTAACATCACTAAAATACAATTAATCTTCAGATATTCAACGTTTTTGGGCTGTGACCAAAACACTTTGAATGGTTGTTTCTATACTATGTTATACTTATAGATAATTATGAAAAAATAGTTTAAGAAACCTTGTTAAATGTTAACTAACATTTGACTTTTTTATTTGTTTTTAAATTAGACAAATATAAAAATAGCATGTGACAAAGAAAAATAGATTAATCTACCAGGGCAGTGGTTCCCAAACTTTTTGCGCTGGCCTATACCTTGGTAGCTGATTTTCATAAATTGTGCCCTTTATATCAGAAACATGTTTAGTTAGTTAGTTAGTAATAGTTATTTCAGATTTATTTGTTGCAACCGAAAATAAAGAAGCTAGTAATGGTATATTTAAAAAAAAATTATTAATAAGGTTAATAAACAGTGTATATAATTATAGATATATTGAATTCAATTATTTAAATAATTAATAACTATAAAAACTGTTTATATTTGAAATTAAAATCATTTTCTCAAGGTCAAATATAGATTTTAGAAAATCACCCTTCACCATAGCGTTGAGTTAATTTCACAAATTTTGACTGAACATTTGTCTTACACTGCTGTAACATTTTCCGCCACTATTCAAATATTTTCGCGTACCCCTAAAAGTCCTGACACGTACCCTCGGAGGTACGCGTACTCCACGTTGGGAACCACTGTGCCAAGTAATAAATATCTCGCTCTCACTGAAGGGCAAGTTATAATGCTCTCAGAATGGAAGAAATTTAACTTATTTAGCACCATGTTTTATTATTCGTTTAGGCTGTACACAAATGTACTAATACGACTAATGGACTAGAGACGAGGAAGGTTCGATTTAGAAAAAATCGCACTCGTTTTTTTGTGATGGGAGAACGGAAAACCGTTTAGGAAAAAACACCTTCAGTACTCCCGACTGGGATTCGAACCTCGATCTCCCCAACATTTACAGTTTAGTACATTACGAGAGTCACTCCTTACATTACGTGGACACCAAAACGGGGAAGAGCTAGTTGAATAATGTACCGACCATGCGGGTTAAACCATGATTTTAACCGTACGTTAAGGCCTTCCACCCACGGAGCTACGCTTACTGTGATTGGACTGGTTAGTGATTGAAGTCACGAACTGGTCAGTAACATGTTGTTACCTTTTTTTTTTCGCACACCTTGCCACGCCAAAGTGGTGGGATTTCAATCAGTTTCGTACTATACAGGATGTATTTTAATTAGTGTCAAATTACTTAGGGGTGTAGTCCCA
This sequence comes from Timema douglasi, assembly GCA_901482245.1. NCBI lineage: Eukaryota > Metazoa > Arthropoda > Insecta > Phasmatodea > Timematidae > Timema > Timema douglasi. The sequence continues at coordinate 532,899 of CABEEJ010000026.1, read as the reverse complement.
TCGAATAAATATTAAGAAAAGTTAATATAAACATGGGTCTAGAAACATTCGGTGTCTGTGGTAGGAGGAACTTTACTTTTCAGTTAATAATCAATCCAACAGAAAAAGTAATGTAATTAAACAAGACAAAGTTTAACAGAAAAAACAAAAACACAAGAATACCGAATATTTTGTTATAAAAATAATGTTCAAAATAGTGTCCTCTGCTCTACTTTAGTGCATCCTCTGCGTATTGTGCTTTATTGCATTTTCTTGAGTGTGTATACCGGAGGTATTTGCTCACAACTATATAAGATAAATTATCTTAAACTGTCTACACCAGGCACAGGAGTTGGGAAATAATAGACTTTAAATGTCCCCATAGATAAAAATCCATTGGCTTCAGATATGGTTATCGAACACGCTTTCAATAGACCCTCAGCTACCAATCAATCTTTGAGGAAAACCTTTCATAACTATAAAAATTAAACAGACTTATGTTTATATGAAATTATCTTGGTTCTTGGTCGATGGGAATACGCCCCTTAAATATTTGACACCAATTCAAAAACACCCTGTATAGCTCGCAAGCACCTTCTGCAGTCTTCTATAATATTTCCTATTGATTTTATTAATATAACGTCTAGCGACTCAAGTGCCGGGAGAATTTGATTCTTTGTTACTATTACAGATACCCGCCTCGGTGGCGGAGTTGGCTAACGCGCTTGTCGTGTTGAGCTCGACTGCTGAGGACGGGGAGATCGAAGTTCGAATCTCGGTCGGGTGAACTGGAGGGGGGCGGTCCTAAATGGTTTTCCACTCTTACTCCACGCAAATGCGGGTTCACTTCCTCTAACTCAACCTTTCCAATTCCTAATCAATTAGAATAATCAGTACTTAAAGCGTATAACCCGAACGGGTAGTAAGATGCGGTGCTAAATATTATTACTATTACAGATATACATGGCTGGTTCTTTGCATATGCGAGGAATGCGTCAGCAGAGGGCCCAAAGGATCAGGGGATTCAAAGCTAGATCATTTTTTTAAATCATTTAAATAAATAAATAAAAAGATAGAAAAAATATGAGAGCAGTAAAATGAAATTAATTACAACAGCACCAGCTATTCGATTAGTGAGTAATTCACCCCTCCCCTTCTTTCCCAAGGCTATGTCGATCATCATCTCTCCCTTTTTTAGGACCAGCCACTCACCNCCCCCCCTCTCCCGCCCTCCTGAGGCCCCATTGCTTGTCTCACCACCTTTCTTGAGTCCACGTTCTTCGTATCTCCTCTCTTCCTGGGGCCACGTTCTTCGTATCTCCCCTCTTCCTGGAGCCACGTTGCTCGTCTCTCCTCCCTTCCTGAGGCCACGTTGCTCGTCTCTCCTCACTTCCTGAAGCCCCGTTGCTTGTCTCGCCTCCTTTATTGAGGCCAAGTTCTTCGTATCTCCTCCCTTCCTGAGGCCACGTTGCTCGTCTCTCCTCACTTCCTGAAGCCCCGTTGCTTGTCTCGCCTCCTTTATTGAGGCCACGTTCTTCGTATCTGCTCCCTTCCTGAGGCCACGTTGCTCGTCTCTCTTTTCCTGAGGCCACGTCGCGCGTCTTCCGTTCTCTTAGTTATTGTTGAGTGTAATGGTGTAAACATGACCTTGTATAAAAATCAAGTCCACACATTACTTGTGTTTACATTTCTTTATTCGTGTTAATTGTGCTACAAATTTTGAATATTAATAAACATCACAGATTATTCAGCATGAAAATCACCGACTATGATTTATTGCTGATACACAAATAATCGCTCTGCTACCATTCATTGGTACACGTATAGAGGCAGGGATGGCTTAAGGACCGTGCGAACCGGGCATCTGCCTGGGGCGCCGACTCAAGGTGGCGCCAAACAGAGCTAAACCTAGCCTAACGTAGCCTGGGAGTGACATGAAAATAATACCCAAATCTAACATAACCGAGGCGTAATAATGGAGTTACAATCGTTCACATTTTGATATTAACGTGACATTTTACATATTAATATAATTTCATGTGGAGTAAATTAGAATTTAGTGCCATTCTCCAAAGGTTATTTTACATTTACCATTTTGAAAAAATGGCAACCTAAAACTGTTTTGTTTTTTTTTGCCATTATAACGTAACCCGTTTATATTGTAAAAATGTTTAACTTATAATAAAACAAATTGAAGATAGCATTGTCTACAAAACAATGTTAGGTATGGGAATTATTTTCATACTTTTCCATAGTCCAATCGCCATGATAAATGTGGTAGCAGACAGCTAGCAGAAGATTTATATAATGTTCAAAATAAAAACAAAAAATTTTGTCAGCGTTTTGACTGCAAAAAGTGACAACAAATAAATATATGGTCTTGCAGATTATTTGGTTTGTCAAATAGATACATGAGAGTAGATCTGGTAGCTTTTACTAGCTGTCAGTTATAACCACTTCTATGTCAAATGGACTATATTATCCACTGGTTACCCAGGGGACGCCAAAATTCAATCCCGTCTTGGCACAGAATTTACCTTAGGCTGCCCCTGAATAGAGGATATCAAGGACTAAACATTGGATGCACGCAAGGACAGAACAACTCAGCTTTGTAGAATGTTTTATTTGCTGCATACCAGTGACTGTCAGTTCATGATGCTACATAATAACAGGTATTTTTCTTTTGAACAATATAATGTTGGTAATATTGAAAATGAGATATTTTCCTACAGGTACCCTCTTTATCCAAGCTTACATGATGGTAATGCCGTCGTAAGAGGGCAAAATACCCTTTTGAAATACAAGCTAAGCTCTAGACCAAAATATTTAAACAACCATCAGTTCAAATCACTTGTTGTTTTTAAATTTCTGATTGATTGTGGTTTTTCAAAATATCTATGTGAAAAAATTATTTAAAATTTTATTTTTATTCATCAATTAAAGTTTGAATTTCAAGATTTATACTCAATTTTAGATTAGGAAATCTAATTTGATTTATTCAATCCCCAAAAAATACGTCAATCAATAGTCTATTTTAAATAATTAGTTCAATCTCACATGTTCGTTTTATTTTCAAGAACATATAAGATATTGTTATCCTATATATTTTTTATTTATTCTGATTCATATTATCTAAGTTTTTATGTGATTGGACTGCTCTAATATTTTATAAAAAAAAACATATATATGGGGCACACATTCTACAGTTCGCAGGAGGCCCCAAATTGCCTAAGACCGGCCCTATAGATATAATAGACGTAACCAAATAAGATTTTTGTTTCATACATAGATTGAAAAAAATATAAATTTCACCATAATAATAATAATAATAGGCACTTTTTTGCGGCAAAAGAACGGAAATAAAATGATGCAAAGTGTATAGCGTTTTATACAATGTCAAATGAAAATTACCTTATATATAGTACATTAAATGTTCAATAGTTGCTTATTCATGATGATTGAGTCCGTAACTAAGGTAGCCTTGCAATTAGTATGTTTAGTTTCCAGTGACTAATCACGGAAGCGTCGCAAACCAGTTAGCAACAGTAGCCCCGTCAGTGAACCGCCATTGAAATACATGGGCGGTGACGCGCAAACTACTGGCTAGTAATACAGATTTTATTCACATCACTTTTGAGTCTTATTTGAGTAGCACTGTAGGTGAAAGAGCTTTAATGACGGGTTGTCACATTGCGAGACAATATGGGGAGTTATAAGGGGAAGAATAGTAATGAAGGGTGTGTAAAGAGACAAACCTACAAGGTTTTCTAAATATATGTGCTGCTGTCACATTACTCTACAGGGAAGGGTTGTAACTTGAGAATCTCCCATGACCACTGATATTCACTTATCTCTTAACCAAGCGGAGGCAATAATTTTGGTGACCAGACCTATTTATAGCTGCTTAATACGGTATACAGTGCCGTAAAACACGCAATAACTGTTATATAGTTATATATTTTTTCATTTCTTATCAATTATTATAATACACATTCTCCTAACCAAAGTTCCAAAATGCTCTCTAAATCCCTTGAGTACCGGTATGCTATAAATAATTACCTGGTTCTGATGTAAAACGTTGTTTATAAAATGTTCAATTACTAATCCAAATAAATAATTATTATTTTTAACCAAAGCTACTTGTTTATGATATAATGTTTTACTTGAGACTCAGATGAGCACTTAATAATCTTATAATATTTTTAAAATGACACAAAAATGTATAGTACATTAAATGATCTGGTTTTAAATCCAAGATGTGTTCTACTGCGAAACCTTCCTACGACAAGAGAGATTACGTTTCTAAGAGATCTTGAGGTCGAAGCAAGTTTTTTCTGACATTAATCATCGTTTCTTATTTTATCCACAAATCCGATTAGAAAGAAATAAGATATTTTATTTCAGCTTTAGGGAAAAACCAATTGCGATACAGTTACAAAATATCGATTAATTATCTTTTTCTCTAGAAATTGGATATTATATCATAAACAAAACAAAAACATATAATTATATAATATAGAATTCAAGTTAATTGATTAATGTATGGAAGATATTATGACTGATTTCCTGATATTATAAAAATGTGGTTAGGTTTCTAATAAAGATTTTGAGCTGTAGATTTATACGAAAATCACCAAATTTCTTAATCGTCTTTGAGATTTACTACAAACCCTATGATTTGGGAAAGCAAGTGGACGTATGCGATTTTCACCTAGATCAAATATTATTTGTATTTATTATATAATATTACTACCAATACGCTATTGAAAATGTTTACTAAATTTAGGAGTTTTTAACATCCTTAGCATGTTTTTTTGTCGCCACATCTTTACTACCTGTTCAGGTTATACGCCTATGTTCTGATGACTCTAATGAATTGGGGACTAGGAAGGTTGAATGGTTAAATTTAGAGGAAGTGTACCCACATTTGAGTGGAAGGAGAGTGAGGAACCGTGTAGGAAATATCACCCTTAGTACACCCGACCGGGATAGAACCCCGATCTTCCCGTCATTAGCAGACTAGCCTATTGTGAGAGTCACGTCTTAGAGGCTTAGAGCATACAGCCACCAAAGCGGGTCTTAGCGTGTTATTTATATTGTTTTTTTTAATAAATATTCCTAAATTATACTTATTAAAAAGCCACATCAGTGAGCTCGCGGGATAATGTCATGCTCATCTAGCTTGATTGCCGTTGACGGGGAGGTTGGCTATCAAATGTCAACAGGGTGTATACTGAGGATGTTTTATTTTCGAAATGGCTTCCCACTATCTACCCACTCTCAATTCCTATAAAAATAAATATTTATGATCCCTAACCATTAGTGTTAGTATATGAAGTTAACCCGGGTAGTAAGCCACAATGCAAACAAAAATTGGATAAGTAAGTTACTTTATGGGCGCAGGAGAAATTGAGGTGGACAAAACAAGAAATCGTAGTTGCTACAAAATTTAGCTTTATGTTGCGCTGAGAATGAAAGTATATTTCTTTGTTGACTGAATTTTCCAACTTCTTAGGCCGAAGAGTTTTTATTTGATACAAACTTTTAAAATGTGTACATTCGATTCACTCAGGCATATTGAAAGCGTCAACACAATTTATTTTGAAAAATCAACCTGGGAAGACATGTTACGTTTGAGTCGTATGGATCCACGCTGGTTTTGGAGTTTAATCCAGATATTTGTATGCACTCTCAGCAGAGAACCGACTCAATAGTCCTGACGTACATACTGGGTCTCTTTCAGCGTAAAGGTAGGGTAGAATGCCGCCACGGCACTACATCACTTTGGTAAACATCAAACCCATATGTCGAAGTCATAGAAGGAAGGAGCGAGCGAGGGGAGAGGGGGGAGTAAATTTATCGTCCCTACTCGCATTCCAAGTGAAAATAAAATTGTTAGTAGCACGATATTGATTTAACCCTGGGTAAAACCTAGGCTATACCTTACATTGCGCCTTAACCATATAGATAGCATATTATAATTTTGTAAACACACTCCGTATTCTTAAATAAGTTGCATCACCTTAAGAAAATTGTAACCCGCTTCGACGGCCGGCTGCATGGTTTAACGTGCTTTTCTTGCAGTAGACTAGACTGCCGATGATGGTGAGATTCTAGTTCTAATCTCAGTTTTTTTTAAATGGTTTTCCACTCTTCCTCCATTCAAATGTGGTTAGAATTCCTCTAACTCTAACCTTACAAATTCCTAAAACCTTTAGCGTAACTAATACAAGATAGTAAAGCCCAAACAGGTAGTAAGAGCCGGAGCTAAAAAAAAAAAAGGTAAAGTATTCAACTTTGTCCAAAAACTCATCAAAATAAAATAATTTCATAAAATGTTGTATACATTCAATCGACATTTTAATAATTTTAATAATTTTAATAATTTTTATTTTGTATTTGTTACTTTTATTGAAAACTAGTAGAAAGTTACCCGGTGTTGCCCAAAGTAACCACGCAATGTACCAATCAAAGATTTAAGATTCCAGCTTCAAGGTGCACATGTTTGTGTACAGGTCCAACTAATTTCTAAATTTCAAACCTCTGTGTGTGGTATATATCGTGCTATGCTCATTACAGACAGACGAATTCTTCATTTTATTAATATAGATAACCATGTTCTTTATTTAATAAAGTTTTCTAAGATTTGCTATTAAATCTCATTAAATAAAAAAAATATACTTTTTAAAAAGGTTGATTGTTTCCTTAACCATAATTATTGAATATTTCTTCTTGCTCCGCATATTAATGTTCGTTTATATGTATTTTTTGATGTAGTATTTGTAGTCAAACCTAATGACAATCCATAGAAAGTCTTAAAAGTGTCTCCAACTTCAACGGACTAAGGACATTACTTATAGGGAAGTTATGTACACAGAAATCTTTAACTTAACTATGGATTTGATATCTTACGGACTAGGGACTTTACAGAAATGGAGTATGTAGACGAGGCTTAATGGTCAAGAGTAGTAACAACTAAGCGAGCCCTGCAGCCAGCTAATTGTAGACTAGTGATACCACCGTTGGACATAAGGTGTTCTAAAGTTTGAATATAAGGTGTTCACAGACTCACAGTCGATATAATTCAATCCTCCATGTGCCTTCGCTGTATATGGACTTAGTGTAATGGCCTGGAATATTTCGAGGCAGCAGAATGTTAGAAAATCCTATTACTAAAGAAGTCATCATTTGGGACACACTGCAAGAGGCTATTTAGGGGAAATAGATAGCAAACTCAGTAAAGCTCCTGTAGCCAGGGAAGAAAAATGACATGATTTCGTTTCTGCTTCATTCCGACACATTATAATGCACAAGGCTCGGGATTATGCGAGATTCACGTTTGTGTGGAGGAAAATAATAATTTCAATTTTCATAATTCAATTACAAGTAATATGTGGATACCTTAATTCAAGCCCTTTTAGTAGCTAGCATATTTTAATTTGCAGGTGTGTTTGCCCTATTAGAATATATTTACAATCGCGTCTAAATGACTGACCAGATCGCACAGAGACCTCGTGATCGATTCAAAACTATTGTAGTATTCTGGTAAAAGTAAAGCTTTATAAAATACAACATAGATTAATTAATTTCTCAACATTGTTAAATTTTAATATATTATTAGTAGTATTTATTCTATCAGTACTGTAATACCAATCAAAAATATTCAATCTTATAAAAGCAGGCCCTTACATAATTATATATATTGTTGATTTGGCTAGCTCATGTAACAACAGCTACACAAACTATATAGGCTGCTGATCAAAGTCTCAAACACTTAAGTTTAATAAACAATACAACAATACCGCTGGGTACAGTAACAGCTATTCAAAACAATCGGTTAATATTGCAAATTTTTTCACCAGGTACCATGGACAAGAATTCAAAACCACTAACTCCGTAAATTATCAAAATGTCAATTATTTTACAAGGCTAAAAAAAATATAACATTGCAAGACACAAAACAATACAACACTACAGTTATTTTGCCATGTTACTGAACAATAGAACAATGCAGCTATTTCGCCAGGTTACTAAAGAATAGAGCAATGATGCAGCTATTTCGCCAGGTTACTAGAGAATAGAGCAATGCAGTTATTTCGCCAGGTTACTAAAGAATATAGAAATGACGTTATTTCACCAGGTTACTAAAGAATAGAACAATGCAGTTATTTTGCCAGGTTACACAGCAATATAGCAATGCAGTTATTTCGTCAAGTTACAAAACAATATCGCAATGCAGTTATTTTGCAGGTTACTAAACAATAGAGAAATTTAGTTATTTCACCAATTTACAAAACAATAGAACTACTCAGTTATTTCGCCAGGTTACTAAATAATAAAGCAATGCAATTATATTGTCAGTTTATTAAACAATATATCAATGCAGTTATCTCGCTAAATTACAAAACAATAAATATAACAGTGCAGTTATTTCTCCAGGCTACTAAACAAAAGAGCAATGCAGTTATTTACAAAACTTTATAGTAATACAAGTCATTGAACCAAGTACCTCAATATAATAATGCATGTTTCTTTACCAGGTCTAAAGCATCAGGGTTACAAGACACTATAATAACACTATAACAATAACATTTGTCATGGTCCTAAGCTTCAGGTTTTCAAAACCATATAAAAGTGCAAGTTATAAAAAACCAGATGCCATGATTCAGGTTAAAAAAAACAAGTTAATACTATAGGTTAATTCTCCACACAAAATAAATACAGAAATAACACAATTTTTTTTTCTACCCGTTCACACAAATCAGGACGACAAAAACGTTAAGCTCAGTACATTCCTATTTTTATAAAGGATCAAGCTCAAAATTATTGAACTCTGTAGCAGCATTAATACAGTTTGAGCGAATATCCGGAGGTCCACTTTCATATACAATGGATCTGGAAGTTTTATATAATTCCTAATTATAAAATTTGGGTTTTTCAGTTATTCTTGTATGTATATCTGTTTGTGCCTGGGAAAACAGCCGGGGTGTTTTGATGGACTTTTAAAACTTGGTATTTAAATGTTGTATGGTTATATGTCGAGATGAAATTGTGATTATGATTATAGCTATGAAATTAAGGGTAGTTAAAAAAGGACTAATGTAAATTTATAAATTGTTTAAAAATTGTTCTACATTTTTCTTTCAAAATGGGTATCTGGGAGGTAAATAATACTCTACACTCTTATTTTTGGAAAAAAAAAATTATTAAAAGAATAGTTTTCTGATTTTTTTACAAACTTAACAGACTATTTGAGAAATTATTTACGATTGTGTCATACCACTGATTTATTAAAATATACTGTAAGATTTTTTTTAAACACAACAAAATAATACAAATAAAAAATGTACTTTACAAATGTCAAATTGTCAGTTGACGCCCTAATATAATGCTGTGTATAAATTGGACTAGTTCGAAAGCCCCAGTTATAGCTGTGTAGTCGGCAAACATTTTTCTTTTCATGATGCTACTACTGAGTTTATTGAAACATGTTTATGTATTTATGTTAATCCTCGAACAACTTTATTTTAATGGAGTGTCCTTAGAACGTTCTCCCTTGGCCTCAACCTCCTTTCATAAGATTGTATCTCTTATTTAACATGCCATTTAGATTAGAGGTGACAAATATAATTTGAAACAAAATAACTGGAGCGTGAAAAAGATTACTTTTCTTTATTAATGTATAACTTAAAAGATTAAACATACTAGAGCATATTTTATTTTACATAAATTCCACATAATTAAATATTATAAGAGTTTGGGATGTTTTATATTCAACAAGAAAAACTACCACTCTTAAGTTCCTGGAATTTTACTAGGACATTTCATTAACTTTAACCATTTATTTCTTGGTTTTTCAACTTTTAGTGAATTCTTTTGTTTTGGTTTTTGTGCACTACACCGTATTATTTGCCCGGACTATCTATTCATATACACTATGTTAGAGATGAGAAAGATAGAATTTAGAGGAACTGTATCCTCAATTGCGTGGATAAAGAGTTGAAACTTCTTAGTAAAAGCCACCCTCAATAAAAACAACCAGGATCCAAATCCTGACCTATCTGTTATTGGCCAACCAAACTAGGTTGATGCCTTAACCCACCTGCCTATCAAGCACCATGTTTGATGCATTCAAAACGTATTTTATTTCGTTCTTTAACTAGTGTATTTTTTGACATAATATGTACAATACTATATACAAAACTTTACCTTTTTTTCTTGCACCTTGGCGGCTGTGACCATTGTCACATTGCAAAAAACCAACCTCAATGCCCCATAAAGATATCCAAGGCCCTTTTTTCACCATATGGTGACGTGATAGCGTGCTCTGTTTTGAATCCAAGTTTTCTCCCCTTTTTCCAAATATATTAATTTTCAAACATCCAAGTTCACCATTTATTGTCTCATTCGTTGAATGATTAAATATGATATGGGTTCAGTTTTCCAAGGTGTCTGCCTAACGAACCCGGTGGTAAATTCAATGTGGAATTGTCAAGAGTGTCATGAGAACGACTGGTCGTGCAGGGATAGGGGAAAACAATTTAGCAAAAACATCCTTATTAGATACATTAGGATTAAAACGTCAACATGTCCGTCGCAGGCCATCCAGTCTATTGTAAGAGTGATTATTTAGACCATGCAAACACAAATGTAGGTAAAGGTTGTTAAACTATTTTTTTTTATGATGGATAAGGATGGGCTGGAAAAAAAGTCACAGTGATTAATCATATGTGTAACAACACATCCAGTTCACCTGGCTTGGACTCAAACCTCAGCCTACTTGTCTTTGGATAATTATTTATTTCGATAGTCAGTCTAAAAAATTAATAAAATAATTCATTGATAATTTTTATTCACCATCTTACAATATTTAATCATTGATAATTTTCATTCATCATCTTACAATAGTGCACCGTATTTTACTATCCGTTAGGGCTATTTCATATTTACACTAATAAGTTAAGGATCTCCCGCTTAGGCGGTTGCGTGGTCCAAGGCACTACTCATGCAGTAGAGTAGATTGCTTATGACGGGGAGGTAGAGCTTTTAATCTCGGTCGGGTGTACTGAGGGGGTTTATTTCCAAAATAGTTTTCTACTCTTCCTCCATGCATATGAGGTACACCTTTTAATAAATATGTCCTTTCTCCCCTTAAAGCCACTTACGTAATTAGTACATGAGCGTATAAGCCAAACGGGTAGTAAGACATGATACTAAAAAAAAATCCAAAAATCTCAAATAAAATAGAGCACCATATAGCTCTACATAATGGATGAGTAGGAATGGATTCTTTACCATCAATCTCAAATAAGATGAAGTACCATAGGTCTACTTAATGGAGGGGTAAAAGTGGATTGCGTACCATGAATCTCAGATAAGATGGAACATCATATGGACTCGTAGTTGACCTTCATGACCTGTAGACCACTGAGATGGATGGTGGCGATTCAGTCGGTTGTTCTCCCAGTCGTATCCACCGTTAGTTTATCACGAAAGAGGGATGGGCGCTCTTGAGAGAGCGTGTTACTCCAAGATAACTCTGGTATTATTCGGGGTTCCTTCAACCCTGCCACCACCATCACATAAGCTACAACCGTGATAATGGCGATATTGCATCGTACAAAGGAAGGAAAGGGTTTGGCTGTTCCGTGGAACGCCCTGCAATCTTTCCCCCTTTACTCTTAGACTTCTCCACCTCTTGCCGAAGTACGTCACGGAAGAAAGTTGAAATAACGCCTGGCCCCTACCCTTTCATCCTCTCTCTGTCTCCCCCTAGTTTACCCAACGTACAACTGCAAATACCAGCTACTCCACAAACTTTGGGGTCAAGTACTCCGCAGACATGTCTCTAGGAGTAATATTGAAACAGCCATTAAGTTAGATGAGAGTTTGATCTTCATTGGATTGATCACTAAACAACTTGCATTGGTGGTAACGTGAACAAAACGTCGGGCTCATCTACTCAGGTCTGCTGGTAGGGGGGGTGATTATAGTTCAAATCCCATTCGGATGTACTGAGAATATTTTTATTTTACTTTTCTATTTGATTCTCATCCTCTCTCGATGCAATATTTTTTACATACGAGGTGTTTATCGTGCACCTTCTCAACAGATTATATCAGTACACGATAATTTTTTATGGGCAAGAGAGAAAGGGCCTACCAATTTTTCCGGGAAAGGTATTTTCACATAGCTTCCAGGGTTAAAATATATGCCACAGTTGACATGGAACCGTCGGCTTTACTTCCCTTCCGAAGGAAGTTGTGTAACGGATTTTTATCGCTCAAGAAAAGTTCGTGGACTCCAGCTGGATTTGAACCCACTATAATCGGGTCCTGATGCGAGCGCTTAGCCCCTAAACCACCTAGGGCATTTCTTAATGCAATAGTAAGTACATTTAATCTAAATTTTACTTCCTCGTACTACCTTATTAGTGTAAATCTAGTGCGTAAAGCCCAGGCTGGTTATAAAACGTAAAGTAAAAATAAAGTTAAATCGCACCCTTGTATAGAATATGGCTTGTATTTTTAATGTTTGCTCACCAGTGGATTGTTTATAATGGTTATCATTCAGGACGCTAACGTAAAGTCTGAAATTCTATAACACCCTAAAATCAACGGGGTTGTTCCTCCCTTACCTTCCTCCCAGTTTCCATACTTGCCAATATCCTCAATGCTGCGTTTATTTAAAATCAACCCTAATCACCTAATTATTCAGAGCCAATTACTTTAAAGCCAATGATAAACAGCCTAGTCTGAATCGGTGGGCAAGTGAACTAAACGTCAAGTTCATCTACACGGGTTTGCTGCTGACTTTAAGGCCAGGATTTAAATTTTGTCAAGTAAACTGAAAGGGGCTTTTCCTCAAAGTTTTCTCACTCTCCCTTCATGCAATCGTAGGTATATTTCCTCTAAATTTGAACTTCCTCATCGCTAGCCCATTTGTTTGGTCAAATAAAAATATCTAGAACAGAAATATATCAATACCTAACATTGGGAACATATTATGATAGTAAAATAATAAAAATTTATATATATATAAAACATGGCGTCTTACTGCCCGTTTTGGTTACATGAATATTTACTAATTACACTAATGATCTAGGAATAAGAAAGGATTAATTTAGAGGTAGTGAATTTGCATTTGCGTAGAGTTAGAGTGGAAAATCATTTAGTAAAAATTACCCTCAATACACCCGATCGGGATTTGATCCTATACTCCATTCACGGTATGAATTACTCTTTGAAAGGTCTTTATTCCTACCAATATCCTACTATATAATAGATTTCTGTTAGGGAAAAAGGCCTTTCAGAAAACAATTCCTACGGTGAACGGACTTTATATCTACCTCCCCGTCATCAATAGTCTGAGCGGTGTCTTAGACCATGCGGCCACTGATTTGGGTAATATGAATAACAATGCATTAGTATTTACAAGAGATATGTACTTTTGTTTGTTCTAAACTTGTGTCGACAAATTAATTTGGTACAATCTCTAGTATTATTTTTAGTTCATTTACTTCCAGTAATCTCATATCCATCAAAACCACTCAACTTGAACGTTAAATCATGAACTGACTGCATACGCTTCTAAACGAAGGGGAAACTTTATAAAAGTTGTGCTAATGATTTCAAATCCGTGCTTTTTGTTGAAAATATTTGAATTGTAGGTTTTAACGTGCATCTCCTACAAACAAGTTAATCCCAGTAAACCGATTACTAACTAACTTAACATATTAGAATAACAATTTTTGGTGAACTGTCTACACTTTTGCCGCGAGTTTTATTATCTATACGATATATGCATTGCTGTTAAGCTGAGAGTGTAGGGAACGCGAGAAAAGGGCCAGTGTTTATGCAGATTTTATAGTAAAACCTTTTTGGCCAGAATTAATAAAACAATGCTTCAGTATAAACATAGAGTTTAAGTTTCGTCGCACGGTGTTATCAACAATTAAATATCAGTTATGAGCATAGTGGCATTGGATGAAAAACTTTTTAAATGAAGTGAAAAATTTGTCATTAAATTCCAGGAGAGGCTTGACAGATATTCACGAAATTTTGGGATTACTATGTAAAGAAAATTAATCTCTATGTTTATGCAGGAGCAATATTTGATTTATTTAAACAACAAAAAAGTTTAGATATAAAAACTGCAAAAACCCTGACCTTTTTTCGCGTTCCTTGCATCCACACCTTAACATGGCTATTGTCAGAAGCTAAAGACAACGAGCCCGTGAAAACGTATATTCTCCCACACTATAACATGCATTTTAACTATGCTAATGAGGTATGGATGAGAAAAGTAGTCTTTAGAGAAAATGCACTAACATTTTTCTAGAAATATGATGTGAAATAGCTTATGAAAAAAACAGTCTAATTACATCCGAATGGTACTTGAGCTCCAACTAATCCATCGACCTAGAGGTGAGGGTGGCTCAAAATTGAATACGTTTTTTGTGGATTATAAACCATTTTCCAAAACACAAAAGTTTATGTTAATAATCTCAAACACACATCAATATTCACACAGTCCAAGGTAGTGGTTCTCTACACGTTATGTAATTTTCAATAAAAATAAAAGTAGTGTCATTCACTTATGATTTTTTTAAATAAATAAGAGAAAACTATGCTAAAGGTTAATATAGTCGTATATGACTTTCCAGCGAAAGTAATGGCTTACAAATCAAAGAGTTGAGAAATTAATGACAAACTTGAGCTAATATTTTCTTTCAAAAAATTTCAATCCTTAGCCGAATAAAGGACAAACACCCATGCATTCCCTGTTCAACTGATAGAAACGGGTAGTAAGACGCGGTGCTAAATATTAAATTAAACTGAGAGAAGTTTCTACGCATGCGCATGTCCGAATCACCCTTAGTGTCGCCAACCTACGTGTGCCACGAGGGCTCATGACCATTTATACAGTATGTCGTGAACAATTACTGATGATGGGGTGATTAAGGTTCGAATCCTTTTTTTTTTCTCCATGAAATGCGGGTATATTTCCTTTAAATTAGAGCATCATCATCCCTACCCCATTAGTTTAGGTAATTAATATATTCCGTGCTTAAGTGATAATAGATACTTATTATATATCTAGAGAACCTTAGGTCCTTCATTTCTTTCACTGTGGTTTAGTATTAGAGAACCTGACTGTGAACCTGGGATATGCTGAGTTTAGGCTAAAAGCAAGTGTATAATAATATAATATAGTAGTTTGAGCTGCTTCGGTGGCCGTATGGCTTGAGGCGCTACTCTAGCAGTAGATGAGACGGCCGATGACGGGGAGATTGAGGTTCGAATCTCGGTCGGGTGTACTGAGGGTGGTTTTCCAAAATTATTTTACACTCTACTTCCACGCAAATTTGGGTACATTTCATCGTCTCTAAAAACATAAGTGTAATTTTTTTTTACCACATTTTACTACCCGTTTGAGCTATATGCCTATGCGTGTGTACCAATTACATTAATATGTTAGGAATGAGGACAGTTAAGTCTAGAGGTAACTTAGCTGCATTTGCGTGGAGGAAGACAAAGGGCTAAGAATTTGTTAAAATATGAAATAATAATAATTAACTAAAGGTAGAGACACCGAAATATCAAAAGACGAGTTTTTACCAAATTTACTTAGCCCATAAAAATTAATAATATATATTCTGCAAGTTTATTGTAGCATTTTAAAATGTATTTTACACACGCGATATAAAACTAAATTGGATCTTTACGTGAAATTTATTATTTGGCACTTTATATATGAATAATGGTAAATTGTGTCGATTTTAATTAGAATCATTAACGATATAAAAACTACACACAATTTAATTAAGTAGCAGGCGTCATCTTTGCCTGAAATGGCAGAAAAAAAAGTACCAACTGCACGTAAAGGTGTTTTTTTCGTCTCAGTAGCCATATAACCAAATAAAGTCCCCATTCTATAAAATATGTTCCTCTCAACGAAAGACCATTGGTAAAGAAGTAAAACAAGTGTTTGATATGGCTGTCATCACGGTCAAATTATAACCAAAGGCAAATATTTTAAATTTTAGATTAAGAAATTTAGCCGTAATTTTTCTACCAACACACCCCTTAAATCTGAGTTGATTTTTTACATTTTTAGCTGAAAAAAGCATTTTATTTGCCGGCTTAAATGGAGAAATCCATCTTTTTATTTAACGAAATCGAATCATTTTATGTATCACAAATCAGGGTATCAAGCATTAGGGCGCCTAGCCAGTTTGACTTTGTAGCATATTGTGTAAAAGAACTGACGTGGTCGACCCGTTTCACCGCAGCCATTAAATCGAGATAGATTTCCAAAAGTGCTATTCGGGGGGGTTGTAGGTGGAAGGGTTGGATTTTGAAGGGGGAGAAGTGAGTCGCGCGGTCGATCATAACGTTAAGTCTCGCTCGTTCGGTGTTCTCATTACGATACACTGCAGCAAATTCGGCAAGGGGAATGGCGAATGCCTATAAATGGTTAATTCACTCAAATGACTTAGACTTGTGCAAATATGTTACGTTGTTGTGATAGGGAACCTGAGCTAAGAACCGTATTTTGGAAGTTTTTATGACAATAGTTTTTTTTAATTCAAGATAAACTAAATTTAGTTCAGAAGAAAGGCTTAATTTTATTCATATAATAATCTCTATAATTCTTGAATAGGCTCTGTATACATATTTGTCACGGAGCTTGCGCTTAAAACTTTCTGATAAAATGACGCTATTCTCATGACAGATATACGAACTTATTTATTTTATTTTAACACCAAGTATTACTACTTATTCAGGTAATACACGTAATTGTATTACTTACACTAAATATTTATGGATTAGAAAGGTTGAATTTAAAGAAAGTGTACCAACACTTTCTTGGAGGTATAGTGTAAAACCATTTAGGAAAACCACCCTCAGTACACTCGACCGGGATCTGAACCCTGATCTCTCTGTCATCGGTAGTCTAGTTTACTGGGAGAGTGACGCCTTATATCATGCCGCCACCGACGAAGGTAATATTAAAGAAATTGTGAAATTACTATGGATAAATTTAAAGTTAACAATACTAGGTACTCCAAGGATTTTTTATTTTCTATAGAAACTATTTTGTTATGAAAATAACCCCAACTCAAAATTTAGCTCGAAGTCTCTTCCACCTCCCCCTAACATATAGGTTTACAGTTCACCCTATATCACTTTTTACCGGTGACATGGATAACAGTCAGTTGAGCTAGAACTGTCTCTACGGGAGGGCTCTGCTACTGCTAATAACTCAAACTGATATATCTGAGTGAGCCACGTGCCAACTTGATCTTATTACAAGATGATGTGGTGTCAATTTTCCCTTAGAACTAGATGATGTGGTGTCAATTTTCCTTGGAACATAATGGTGTGATGTCAACTTTCCTTTATAACAAGATGGCGTGTGTCAACTTTCCCTTAGAACAAGATGGTGCGATATCATTTTCCCTTTGATAATAATGGTGTACTGTCAACTTTCCTTTAGAATAATATGGTGCGGTATCACTTTCCCTTAGAACATAATTGTGTGATGTTAACTTTCCCTTAGAACAAGATGGCGTGGTGTCAACTTTCTCTAATAACAAAATGACGTGCTTTCAATCTTCTCTTAGGACAAAAAGATGCGATATCAATGTAGAACAAGATGGTTTATTATAAATTCAAAGCCTACTTCTTACAGTTATTCTAGCCATTTGAATTATCAATAAAATACTTCAATAATAGTATAAAGGAACGAGTATGAAACCCGCACCACTGGGCACATAGATAAAGCCATAAGTATCATGTTGTCTTCTTTACCTAAAAAAAAGTGTTCAGGATTTGATTCCTCACCGGCTGAGCTGAGAGCCGGTTTCCCGCCCTCCCTACACGCAATTGCAGATAACAAACAAAACATTATCTCATTTTAATTTGTCTAGTTTAAAGTACGATGCACCTCACAGAATTTCTCTTTTATCTTAATATAGAGACGTTTAATAAAAATTAGTAAGATATGTGAAACTACATAATATACATTGTTGCAGAAACACTCCAGCAAATAGCATAAATGAAATAATTTGCACTGTTACAGAAATATATATAAAAGAGGAACTTATCTTTGTGTCCACTAAAGAGCCAAACAAACAATTGCAAATTTTAAAGTTTTCCATAAATAATGTATATGTTTGTTTATATCTAAGAAACTATCGGTTTTATAAAAATGTATTTCCAAATAAATGTTTTTAATTTTAATAAAACTACAACTTACAATGGTAAGTTATTTAGTATCTCAAATATATGATCAAAACTGGAAACTTCGACTTTCCTAAAGTTTCCTTTAAATTAATATGGGAAACGAGAATTATTGCTATTTTGTTTATAATGTTAAACAATGCCTATATACAAAATTTAATCAAGGTCGTTATAGAGAATTTTTAGAAAATGATGTTATTTATTTTTGCTCTTTAGTAAACTACCCTTAATTTTAGGGTTGAATATCTAATTCCAAAATGCCCTTGGGGGAACCTTACAAACCCCTCAGATACCAAGCCTTAGCACGATTGGTAAAATAGTTTCTCTAGTCCGAGATACAGACAGACAGATGGACAGACAGACGGCATTGCGATAACCACTTTTTCTGATTCATGGGGTCATGCATGAAACGTAGAAATTTTTTCATAAAACTCTCGAGCTCGATTTTTTTGACGCCAACAATACTTCTCTCTCAGAGGATTCAAGAGAAAGTAAAATTGTATGACACATTAAATATATTTGTATAAAACATCTATTGATTTGTCCCCAAAAATTTAATCTCTAATTAAAATTGAATGATCCCCCTTTCTGAGTAATTAATTAATGGTAGTGGATTAAATTGTTGCATTGCCATATAATTGGATTAGAATTAAGTTTATTACCCATACCAGTGGGAACGTGGAGCTAATTTCAGGCTCATCTAGTCGGTTTTTCCAATGACGGGGAAGGTCGGGGTTCAATTCTCAGCCAAGATGGTGTTTCCCACTCTATTCACGCAAATAAAGGTAGGCCTAATAGTAGTGCAACTAAATTAGGATAGCATGGATATAGTAGAAATAGAATACATGACTAAAATCATATTTAAAACATAATTTAAGAACTTCATTTGATTTAACACTCGACAAAATAATTTTGTTAGAAATATTGTTAAGTGTGGGCAAAACAAAAAGGTTGCTTTTTCAATAAAACGAAGCACATTATTTAAGTGTGGGAAAGGCGTATGTTGGTTAAAACTGTTATTGGAACCGACAACATCTAATAACGCTTTAATGGCCAAACTCTCAAGGATATTGCGTCCCCATTTGATGGTCGATAAACCTAGAGCACCGTGCAATATTGGAGAGAAAACATTTTCGAGAAGTGGATGGATGATGGAGAAATTATCCTTGAATGCGATTATTTAGTAATCTTATTACCAGCATTTTTGACCCGTTCTTCGTACGTGTAAGCCATATTAAAACTATATATATTAGAGCGATCAACATCCAACTGCTAACTTTTTGATAGTTTCTCCCCACAAATTCCTGAGCTAACCATGGCAATTTATAGATCTCAAAAAAAAAAAAATCGAAACAAAATGCTACCTCGCTCACAAACTGAGTGCACTAACGAACGCAATCCATAGGCAGTGAAATCATTCCCTAAGCACGTTCGTAAGATAAGTGAAACGAAATAATCTACATTGTTACAGAAACACCAAAGATCGTAAATGAAATATTTAGCTCAGTTGCAGAAACATGTTTAATTATGAGCATCGTGGTATCCCAAAGAGCATCACAGTTTACAAAGCTACGTCAGCATATATATATATATATATATATATATTTATTTGTCAAGTCGTGCTCCTAGACTAGACCGGTGGTAATAATATATCCTTTGATTTTTAGCTCTATATGGATACCCTTTAACATAATATTGAGTTTATATATTCCTTTTTTTTTAAATTTGGTTTACCTTTACAAATTAAAAATTTCCCACCGAATTGTGTGTGGTTTAGAGGCGCGTCGACAAAAAACATGTCATTAGAGGCCACCATTTTATTGGGAAGGATATTTTTCTATTAGTTTAGTAAATGTTGAGGGCTCCCCCCCTACCCTCCATTTACAGGCCTTCTATTTAAATTACAAACTTTCCAAATCTTATGGTTATGTGAGGTAGTCATTTTACCAACTTGGCCAATTTAAATGTTCTTACATGCTGTAAAATATATTTTCTAATAATTTTGGTAAAATTTCAAGCTACTTCCCCTCCCCTTTCTTTCATTTTTAACATTCCCTTCTTAATAATTTAAGGTTTATTTGGTTATATTACATCTTTGTAAAATGGTCCTTAAATACCTAAATTTTTAACCACACCGAAAAACAGTGTTATAAATTAGTTGTATCAATTTCGAGCTTTTACATTTCTTGGTCTTCAATTTTGAAACTCCATATGTTCAGACATCTTTCGGCTATCCAAGAAGTTATATTTACTTACGTGCCGAATTTCCATTTCCCACCACACATAAAAAAAAGTTTTTATATTAGATTTGTAAATTTTAAGGGGAAACCCTTTCCACTGCTTCATTTTTAAATTTTAAATTTTTCAGGCCTCTATGATTGTTTGAAGTGATCCTAAAACTCGGCTGACAAATTTAAATCCTATAACACTCTCATAAATAGTTAGTTAATTTATTTTTGGAAACTTTTAAATCTCCCATTTCTCCAGCTCCATTCTAAAAATATAAAATATTTAGCACTTATTTGGAAAGATTACTGGATTCTGGGCAAATCTCAATTTTATAAATCACCTATTATAAATGGTTTTACTATACTTATAACCCCATCCCCCTAGCCCCTCCTTCCAGTTCTCTATTTCTATATTTCCTGGGGTCTCAATCTAAACTTTTCATACTTTTTTTGTTATTTAAAGTGGTACCTTTTCCTGTTTTACAAATTTCAGTTTTCTAGAACACAGAGAAGATTTTTTTAGCACTACGTCTTACCACCCATTCGAGTTATACGCTTATGTACTATTTACGCTAATGGGTTAGGGATGTAGAAGGTTAAATTTAAATAAATTGTGCCCACATTTTCGTGGAGAGAAAGAGTAGGAAACCATTTAGGAAAACTCACCCTCATTACACCCGACAGGGAACGAAACACGATCTCCCCTTCAGCAGCAGTCCAGTTTATTGCAAGATTAGTGCCTTAAACCATGCTGCCATCAAAGTGGGCTGTTTCTATTAAGTTTGAAATGCACACGCCCCCCCCCCCCCCCC
>CABEEJ010000026.1:493645-506952 GCA_901482245.1 Timema douglasi | reverse complement strand
GACCTCGGTGGTCTTGGGGTTAAGTGGTCGCCTCAAGACCCAATGTCCGTGGGTTTAAAGTTATCCGGGGTCAACGGATTTTTGTTGAGAGATAAAAATTCGCAGCACAACTTCCTTCGGAGAGGAAGTAAATAAAATTGGCTCGTAGAAGTTCTCATGTGATGATATAATCAGCTGGTTTAGAAAAATGCTCGTTAACTACCTCAAATAAGTAAATAAAATATGCCGCAGTTTCAAATTGCTAAGTCGCCAACCCTTCTCCCGCTCTCCAAACCATAGAAGGTTCCTGAACCTCTGATTTGGTTCCTAGTTCAATAACAACACGTGTGTAAGAATGCGGGCTTTTCTCATGGGAGCTCACCAGCTCTCTTTGAAAACAGTTGTTTTTTCGTTGTTTTGTTTCTTTTTTTTATTCATCACGTAATGGTTGGTAATAATTTATTTGTACAAAACGTTTCTTTTCTTATGAAACAGTTATACCAAGTTAGATGAAAACTAAATGTTTTTGCTGTGTGTCAATTCCATAGAAAACAATTTAACTCTTGTTTTGTTACATTAAAAAATAAAAATAAATATTACGTAAATCGCAAAAAAAAAAGTAGGAAGGTCCAATCGCGCTCTGGAACTGGTGAAATAGCTTAATAAAAGTCAACTTATGAAATTAAACCTGTGTTTTTGTAGGATGTTAAACAAATTAGGAAGCGTAGCCCTTTTAGTTAAGGGGGTCAGAAATACTATCTACAGGCCTAAGGAAAGCTGGTTTAAGCTCAGGTGCAGCTGAATATTATATTATTCCTATCCTTGAAATAGGCCTATATCTATAATTATTATTTCTAGAGTAGTCAATTTATTAGCAGGCTGAGTTAATGTTTAGTTGTAACGTAGGTGACCTGGCGGACTAGGGGTAAGGTGTCAGACTTCTACGCTGGCGGCCGGGGTTCGATCCTCGGTCCAGGCAAAGATTTATCTGATTTCCAAACCCTTTCTTCACCTCTGACAATACATCTTGTGAATGTGAGGAGGGCCAGGCCTCCACCGTGGTTCGGATTCCACGTTAAACTGTAGGTCCTTCATTTCATCTCACAATCACCCTACCATTACACATTAGCGTAAGTGCGTATAACCCGAACGGGTAGTAAGACGCGGTGTTAATAATAATAATAATAATAATTTAGTTGTAAGAAACTCACTTCGGTGGCCACATAGTATACGCCACTACTATTGTAATATACAAACAAGGGGGTTGATCCCAGTCGGGTACACTGATGTTTTTTTCCTGAATCGTTTCTCACTCTCCTTTCACGCAAATGCGAGTGCACTTCCTTTAAATTCAACCTTCATCATCCTTAGCAAATTAGAGTAATTAGTACATAGGAGAATAGCCCGAACGGGTAATATAAGCGATGCTAAAATGAGAGTTGTAAAAATGGCATAATTATTTATGTTTTTGAGAAGTGCATATTAAATGTGTATTACTAAAAAATAAACATACATACTTTCCAACAATCTACTATTGGTAAAAATGAACGTTTTAATTAACTCCACATTGCTGGGCACGCAGACTAAACGTCAAGCTTGCATAGTCCTGTATGCCAGTTATCGGGAGGTCACAGCTCGAACCCAGGCTGTGTTAAAAAGAGGTTGGTTTTTAATAAGGGGTTTCTCACTATCCTACCAGGTAGTTTTCTGTTAAGCTCCGCTTTCCTCATAACTACCCCATCAGTAGAGTTGGATAATAGCAGGACTTGGTGCGGTAAAATGTTCGGAATATGTATTTAAAAAAACTATTTTAAGTTTTTCGATATGAAACACGATATCGCTCTGAACAAGATATTAAAGAAACTCCCAGCAGGAAATAGGAAGTTATATTTTAAAAGTGATAACGGTATTCCTGTATCAAAATAGGTCGCTGATTGCAGCTCGCGGTAAGGAAGTGGCCTTTTGTCACAACTCTTGCGCGTTCATCAGAAAATAGGTGTGAGGAAATGGGGGCACAAATCCACTTTGACAAAAAAAAACAGGGGTAGTGAGTAAATAGGTCCAAATCTTTCTTGACAAGTGAAAATGATAAAAATCACACGAAAAAAATCACACCATTTAAAATACGAATGATTTAATTTTTTATCCTTCCCTTCTATTCTACTCGTACGGTCTATCTACATATTCAATTTTTTGTGAATGGAGAGTGGGAAACTATTTGGGGAAAAATCATCCTCAATACACCCAACCAGGCTTGAACCTCAACCACGCCATCCCCGGAAAATCCTACCAAGCAAGACTGATACCTTATTATTATTATTATTATTATTATTATTATTAGCACCGCGTCTTACTACCCGTTCGGGTTATACGCACTTACGCTAATGTGTAATGGTAGGGTGATTGTGAGATGAAATGGAGGACCTACAGTTTAACGTGGGATCCGAACCACGGTGGAGGCCTGGCACTCCACACATTCACAAGTTGTGATTAATATACGTCTTGTCAGAGGTGAAGGAAGGGTTTGGCAATCAGATAAATTTGTGCCGGGACCTAGGATTGAACCCCGGATCCCCAGGACAAAAGTCTGACACCTTACCCCTAGACCGCTGATCTCTTAACAAGCGTGATTGTATAAATGGGCTACATGTGACTATTTTATTCAAAATAAGTCAGTATATAAAACTTTAAATATATATATCCCTTCAAAGAGATGCATTTTATTTTGTAACCATTACATGTTTTGTAATAGTTTATTAGTCTTAACACATAAGTTATACGACGGTTGATTCAGTTATATGGAGATGAGAAGGCTAGTTATAGAGGAATGGCACTCGTATTAGCTTTTAAAAGTGAAGGGAAAACCCACATTGAAAAGCCACCTCCGAGAGTATAGCCTACTCAATTTCCCAGTCTATTAGGAGCACAACTTCGTATACCACGAGAACCACCGGTGAGGAGTTCAGAAAGTCGGAATTCACTCCTCGGCCAGGTGTCGTTCCTTATCCTATCTCCAGGTATAGCATGTTTTAAATTAACTCTCCTCATCCTGTATTTTATGTTAATACTGATATTACCTTGTGTTTGGAAGCATGCTTTTTTAATTTCATTCTATTTCAGTAGATGCGCTTCATCTTCAAGTTTTGATTAAAAACTTTTTTTTTTAATAAAATCACTTCAAT
The DNA here is from genome assembly GCA_901482245.1 of Timema douglasi. Lineage (NCBI taxonomy): Eukaryota > Metazoa > Arthropoda > Insecta > Phasmatodea > Timematidae > Timema > Timema douglasi. Next base: position 503,791 of record CABEEJ010000026.1, on the reverse strand, counting down.
ATTATAGAATGTATAAAACAACATCTAAATATAAAGCCCCCGTTTTTGATTTAATAATACCTATCTTAACGAGATTACATATTTTATTCTGAAATATGCTTCTCAGTATTTTACTTTTATCAAATTTTTTTACAGTATTCTACTTGCATTATAATATTATTTTAAACAGCTTGCGCTGCTTAAAAATGTTATTTTAATTTAAATAACAAATAGAAAGTAAACTAATTGTACCACTCTGAAATGTGTATTAAATAGTAAGCTTTACCTTGTACACATCAGTGGTCACGTGGTGTAGTGGTTATCACATCTGCTTTACACGCAGATGGTCCCCGGTTCGATCCCGGGCGTGACCTTATTTTTTTTAATTTGATACATTGAAAAGTTAGATAGACATATTTAACATTTGTATTGTATTTTGAAAATAAAAAGTTATAATTGTAAGAAAATACGTATTTTTAATGTTTTATTTATCATACATTTCACTAAGCCCAAAAATTCTGTAAATATAGCTTATAACGAATTGAATTGATGCATTTGTCTATTAAACTAGAATCTAGAGGAACAGGGCTGGCCAAGCACGTTCGACTATGATTTTAAAATGTATGCCTCGATTCTGATTTCCTGTACTGAGAATGGAGTTTCGATAACATGGTTTTACATCTTTCTCGAATAGGCAGTAAGTAGTAGGCCCTTTATTTTCTTCAGGATTCACCTAAAACATCCTATTAACTTGTATTAAATCGTTTAAAGGAATAGGACATTGTGCCCCGTCACTCTGTGCTTGTACTAGTAACACACTATTTGCAGAACTGCGCGTCTTAAAGTAGGAGTGTATAGAACGTGAGAAAATGACAATGTTTTTTAAGTTTTTATAGCAAAACTTTTTTTGTCCAAAATAAATAAAATATTTCCTCAATACAAACATAAAATTTAATTTTCTTCACATGGTGATTTCAACATATGTTGAATATCTGTCATGAGTATAGCGGCATTATATTATAAACGTTTTAAATGAATAGAAAAAGCTCTCATTAAATTCCTGTACATCCATGACAGATATTAAGCAACTGTTGATATCGCCATGTGAAGAAATTTAAACTCTATGTTTGTACTGAAGCAATATTTGATTTCCTTTGATCAAAAAAATTGTTGATATAAAAAATGCACAACACTTAACTTATCGCGTCCTCTAAATACCCTCATTACTCGCCTCGGTGGCGCAGTTGGCTAACGCGCTAGTCGTGTTGAGCTCGACCGCTGAGGACGGGGAGATCGAGGTTAGAATCTCGGTCGGGTGAACTGGGGGTGGTTTTTCCTAAATGGTTTTCCACTCTCCCTCCACACAAATGCGGGTTCACTTCCTCCAATTCACCCTCCCTAATTCCTAATCCATTAGCGTAATTAGTACTTAAAGCGTATAACCCGAACGGGTAGTAAGACGCGATGCTAAATATTATTATTATTATTATTCTAAATCTCCACCTTAATGTGAACAGTGAAAAAGAGAATAAATACATATTCCGACTGAGCTGTTGATACATATAACCGTTCTACCGGGGTTCTAATCCCTGTCAAGTTGTCATATATATTTACGTAATCACTAAATCGGAATGTCATTTGAAATGACGTATTTATTTCTGTCTACACATTGTTATACCCTGTCTATGGTAAGAAAGAATATCTGGAAGGTAATTTTTACTACCAAATTCTTACTACATGGGGACGTACTTAAATGACGTAAGGTTGGTTTTTTTTCATGATTTTCGACCCCAAACCCCTTCTCCCCACGTAAGGGATCGTGTTCCCATCACCCCCGTCATCCCTCTATCTTACGCATTTCTTTTACGATTTGGTAAATTAGATTATTTTAATCCTTTAATTATTTTTGGTTACCAAACGAGTGATATGAAATTTTAGAATACTTTAATTATATTATTACTACACATATTATATTTTTTTATTCAAACAAATTATTATTATTGTTTTCATTTATTATAGTAATATATATTGCTTATATTATAATTAATTATTAAAACAAAAATTAATTTTTCATGTTCATTGTAATTAACTATCTTTGTCCAAAATATGAAGTTAATATTTCAATTATTTCTAAAAATAGCGAACATTAATTATTAAACTGAGTTCAATCAATGAATGAAAATTAAACATATCAGAATTTTCTGCCAAAAAAGATGTGTATACATATATAAATATTTAAGATTTTGTCTCATAAAAGACCTTACGGAAGATAGTATCTGAATCCTCCCTTTTTCGTAAGAAAACATAAGAACATAAAAGCCCTTACGTAATTCAAGGACGGCCATAATAGTATAGTTCTGACAAGAAAAAACGCCTTTCCGACATTCCTTCTTACTATAATAGACAGAATACCGTGTTGGTCCCGTTGGCTGTATATTTGATTACTTGTCTGACAGTAGTAAGTTTATTTCCCTTTCTGTTCACTTTCCTGTATTGTAACGAAAACTAATTTACAATTAATAATTATTATTAATCTCTGCTAAGAACATAATGACAGCTGCTGCAGACAAGTTGTCATGGAAATGTTCACAAACCTGAATGCTAGCTTGCAAAACTCTCGTATTCCCATGTCAAGTTCCTTGGCTGTATTTTGTTTGATAAATTCAAGGCAAAAACTTGAAGGTGTTGAGAACTTTAACTTGAGAGGCAGCAATTAAACACACAAAACGACACGAATTAATCCAAACGTTTTCTTTGTTTTCAGTGACAAAGAGAAACATAAAAAAACATATTTGAAAGGAAACCAGTTTATTTTTCGTAGGTAAACATTTGGAATCTATACTTTGAGTAATTATGATAAGTAGAACAGAAAACTCACTTATTATCTATCATCATTAGGCCTACATCAGATTCAATTTCTTGAAATAATGTAAATATGGCATTTAGGCCTATTTCATGTGAGTAAATATTTATTTATAATAAATCTGTTTCCCTGCCACCATAAAATAGTCTTTGTAAGATTATTTTATACGCATATTCTAAGATTGTAAGTAATAATTGATGTATGAATATTGGAGGTAAGGTTAAAAAATAACTTGTTTGAAATAAAATCATCTTTTGAGATGATATTCTGAAATAGGGATTGAGTAAATTGAGAAAAATGACATCGGACTAGGGATTCAAACACGGGTCTTCCGACACTCAACACACCTGACGTTCTACCAACTGAGCCATCAAGGTGCTTGCCTTAGTGTGTCATTTAACTTGTTCAACACACGCATCGGTGGCCATATGGTCTAACAGATCGTTCTCACATTAGGCTTGAATGCTGATGGCGAGGAAATTGGGGTTAATTTACCGGTCGGGTGTATTGAGAGTATTTTTTACAAAAGTTTTCCCACTCTCCCTTCACGCAAATGCAGGTAAATTTCAACTTAATTCTTCCTTCCTCACACCTACCCTATAATGTAGTATGCGCATAGTCTGAACAGGCTTTTTTTTTTAGCACAGCGTATTACTACCCATACGGGTTATTCACATATGTACTAATTGCGCTAGTGTGTTATGGATGAGAAAGTCTGGAAGGAGATTTACCCACATTTGCGTGGAGGGAAAGTTGAAAACCATTTAGGAAAAACCTCCCTCATCCCACCCGACTGGGATTTGAACCCCCATTTACCAATCTTCGGGAGTCTAGTCTACTGCGATGGTGACACCTTATGGCCTGGACCATGCAGCTACCGAAGAGGTTGAACAGGTATTAAGATACCCGCCTCGGTGGTCGTATGGTCTAGCACGCTACTTTCACTGTAGACCAGACTGTTGATGACGGGGAGATCGAGGTTCGAATCTTGGTCGAGTGTACTGAGAGTGGTTTTTCTAAAATGATTTTCCACTATCCCCTCACGTAAATTCGGGTACATCTATTATAAATATAACCTTCATAATCAGTAAAACCATTAGCGGAACTAGTACATAAGCTTATAACCAGTACGGGTAGTAAAACATGGTGCTGAAAAACTAATGTATTAAGATACGAGGTGACCTGGCGGTCTAGGGGTAAGGTGTCAGACCTCTGTGCTGGCGGCCCGGGTTCAATCCTCGGTCCCGGCACAGATTTATCTGATTACCAAACCCTTCCTTCACCTCTGACAAGACATCTTGTGAATGTGGTGAATGCCAGGCCTCCACCGTGGTTCGGATTCCACTTTAAACTGTGGGTCCTCCATTTCATCTCACAATCACCCTACCATTACACATTAGCGTAAGTGCGTATAACCCGAACGGGTAGTAAGACGCGGTGCTATTAATAATAATAATAATAATAATATTAAGATGTGGTGCACGACAAACCTAATACTAATCTCCACACTAACTGATGTAGCTAAGTAGTACCACACTTTGCTTCAAGAGCCCACTGTAATACATGATTGATTTTAACTATGGAGTTCTCTCTATCAGAGCACAGTAGAAATAATTAAAACAAACACATGGGGGCCGCCTACCAGGCTGTTGAGGCGTGATGCTGACGTCCAGAAACTCCAAGTAGTTTAAAAATAAGTGTTTTTATTTCAAAATATAGTTCGCACTAAAATGAAGCCTTACACTTTGGGTTTAGTAATAAAAAAATAATTTAAAACGTGAACTTAGTTTGCTATCAGTGACGCTTAACGCAAAGTGTCGCAGTTCTAAAAATAAAAGTAAATTGTTAGAAACATAGATATAATCTTCTTCAAATAAATAATCTCATGTTTGAAATGGCAACAACAGAGAATTCAAAAACAATGGAGAAATGACTTAGAGGTTTTTAAGATTCTCATAATAAATATTTCAGAATGAGGATATTTCCGTTTAAGTAAGAGACGCATTTAACAAACTTACTTCCGGGCAAGGTCTGAGATAGACGGATCTGGCTACTCTTTAGTTCTGACTTCACCTTAGAATTATCGTGGCATAGAGTTAAATAAATATTGCGCAAAAGCTTGAACCCTTAAGTTTTCATTTTATTGTTTTGTTATTGTTTTGTTATTTAGCACCGCGTCTTACTACCCGTTCTGGTTATACGCTTTCAGTACTAATTACGATAATGTATTGGGAATTGGGAAGGTTTAATTAGAGGAAGTGAACCCGCATTTGCGTGGAGGGAGAGTGGAAAACCATTTAGGAACCACCACCACCCCAGTTCACCCGACCGAGATTCGAACCTCGATCTCCCCGTCCTCGGCGGTCCAGCTCAACACGACTAGCGCGTTAGCCAACTACGCCACCGAGGCGGGTTTTATTGTTTTAGACAGTGATTACAATTATAAATCCCCACATGTGGTAACAACAGAGACCTTATTAAATAGTCTATATCATTTACAGTTAATAGTTTGCTCAAGACTATAACATAATTTTTAATTTGCTCAGTATACACAATGTCTAATAAAAATGGTAAGAATATATTATAAATAAAGTACTAAAGGTCAAGGCACCTGGTATCTTACAACGTCGACATCTGGGTATTCGTGTTTGAATCCTACTGGGTGACATTTAGAGTATTTTTTCCTGAATACGAAGGTTATATTATTTTCTCGGCAAAGGCATTATTTTTATTTGACAAAAAAAAAAGTTGTAAATATGGGAAGGATTGGTATCTAACTGTCCAAGTTGTGTCTTCCATCTTGAAAAATACATTTTTAAGCAAATTAAATTTACTAACGCACAAGGAAAGTGGTTTATAGTAGTATACTTAAATTATTTATTTAAATAATTGTAATAATACTGCCTTAAGCAGTAAATACAATGTGATTTGCCTCTGCTGATGTTACTGAGCCGTATCAATGTGATAATAAAGTTAACTATAACATTATTAATATATTAATTAGTGGTTTATCATAATACGCCACTTATTGCCTATTTGGACTTTCTCTATCTTGACAAATTTTAGGACTCAATATGAGGAAGGTGGCTTTCAAATAAATACATGGTTTGCTGTATTTTATTTAGACTTGATATTTAGACGGCCAAACTTTAATCAAATTAAAGGTAGTTTACTTACGACAGATTTTTGAAATTTTGAAACATTTCAAAAATTCTTACACGTTTATTCAAAATGGATGCATTAAAAGTATTTTACATGATAAATAACACTTCACACTTGTTTTTAGAGAAAATTTGAAGATAATTTTACTAATTAAGTTACTTGTTTTTGAAAATTTTAGAATGAATATATCAATTATTGTTTTTAAAATGTGTGTTTGAGCTATATTTTAAATTATATATAAGAATGTATGGTTTTTCTGAAAACAAATCATTGATTATTGATTTTAGATCATTTGAGATTTAAAATTATTCTATAACAATTTAGTTTAAAATTTATATCTCTACGATGTTTTATGTGACTATCAAAATAATATTGTGATTTACCTCATTTAAACATATTAAGGGGTAGTTTATTGATAGATCCTGTATTAAAACTTTGTATGAACTATGAGAGACTATTTAAGAAAGTATGTGCGATGGTTTCTTACAAATTTTTTTATTCACATTGAAATCTTCTATATTTTTTATTTTAATGCTTAGCACCAGATTGTACTTTATTTTAAATAAAAAATGTACTTTTAAATTATCTAAAGTGTATAACCCGTGTGGGTAGTAGTACGTGGTGCTAAAAAAAATCATCCAAGCTATTCTAAGGACATTTTTACCTTTTTGTACAAAACAGATTTAATGAACAGCTGCTATCGTGGCACATTTTCATAAGATTAAAACGCTACCTCGTTTTGAAGATTTCAAATAAAAATCTTAGTCTGATAAACTTCTATATTCTTTGCAGATTGTAGTGTCATAAAGAGGGGCGGGGGCACCCAGAATCTTCAAATTACATTTATTAACTTCACTTTCATTCATTATTCTAAAATAATTGTTTTGTAGAAACGATTATATTCCTTCCTTTCCAAACAATATTAAAACATTGTTCCTAAAATAGATTTTAATAATCAGTACCAAAAGTAATTTAAACTTTAATAGAACAGTAAATAGTCTAAAGTTGAAAAGTGCAAAGAGCATTATTTATTTTATTTTCCACTTAATCTGACAACTTCTAAAAGTTTCGCCTTTCTTCTATTTCCTCATGCCTTGTCGTCCCGTAATTTTTCCTCCGGAAAGTTTTATCATTCCTTCTTAAATTAATTGAGAATATCCTAGAACTCTTATCATTTTACTGAGAACAGATCAAATGGGTATGTAAGTTATTAAATCAAAAGCATTTGGCTGATTCAATCACTACTAAAATATGTCATTACTTTAGTAAAAAGCTGGCTTAGTTTACCATACATTTAAAACAAACATTTGAAAATATTTTTTTTTTAACGTGAACTTTATATGTTCTTATAATTAAATACGTATACTTTTTACATTAATTACTGTTCCCAGCCTGTGGAATGAGTAAGTTTTTTATTCAAGTAGTATATTTTCAACTACCAGTTGGCTAGACCTGTCCTAGCTTCATATTTCTTATAATCCATCCTAATACCAGGAAAGGCACAACATTCTGTCTACGGCCTTCAATTTATCAATGTGAAAAGGTAAACCCATATTTTCATCAATGACAAATATTTGGCCATGCCGGGAGTCGAACTCGAGACCCTTATCTCAGCATCCAGACACTCTTTCAACTGAGCTAAGGTGTCGGGCATAATTACATACTAAGGTTTCAAATTATGTTCTGGATCACGGCCATCTTTAGTAACAGCAACACCTTTTGATGTGACGTCAAGGAGTCTAGAAATTGGCCGCTTCTTGTGGAAAATTATGTGAATATTTCTCTTTTCTTCCATTTAAAACCTTATTTGGTATTTTGAACGGTATTGGTTTTGAATGATTGTTGACCAAAGTAGGGTTTACCTACCCATATCATTTTAATAAAAGTATTTTAAAGTAAATAAATGCAGAAATTACACATTAAAATAATAATTATAAATTAATATTAATTTGATAGTTATATATAATAGTACACCCCAAATATTTTGTATGTATTTTAATATATATATAATAAATGTATTATTATTATTATTATTATTATCACCGCGTATTACTACCCGTTCGGGTTGTACGCTCTCACGCTAATGTGTAATGGTAGGGTGATTGTGAGATGAAATGAAGGACCTAGAGTTTAACGTGGAATCCGAACCACGGTGGAGGCCTGGCATTCCTCACATTCACAAGATGTCTAGTCAAAGGTGAAGGAAGGGTTTGGTAATCAGATAAATCTGTGCCGGGACCGAGGATTGAACCCCGGACCCCAACACAGAAGTCTGACACCTTACCCCTAGACCACCAGGTCACCTATTATAGATGTAAATGTGGTGGATCTGAAGCCTTTGTGTGGACTCTAAATGCTTTGTTTTTTTCACTGCGGCTTATTGCGCATCTGGCCTAAAAATGTTCTTAAGTAATGAGGAACTTATAATTTAGATGAGATGTAATCCGAATTCTCGTGGACGGGGAATGGTAAAAGTAAACCATTAAGAATAATGCACCATCAGTACACTCGGCTAAGATCCAAACCCTGGCCTCTCCGTCAGTGTCAAATTAGATTAAATGAGCCTGACATTCAGGCCACGGGCCCGCCGAAGCACGCTTTATACGTTTAAATTATAGCCCGTGGCTAAAAAAGAAAGGGTAGAGAACTCCTGCCCTAGAGCTATATATGAAATAGAAACCAATTGAGAAACAACAAAAATAGTTTTTTGTGCTAAACGAATTTTACTGCTCCTTTATCTAAATAATTATACTTATATGTGAAAAGAAATAATAGGTTCTATACATTCTCATAGAAACAAAGTGGATGATAAAAGAACATTGTATTTCACCAAAAAGAATGTATAAAATAATAGACACCGGTACAAAAACATCATATTTGTTCTAAGCATTTTCAACTCCCCATTTCCCAAAGCTATATTTAAAATATATATATTTGCTTATAGATCTGAAACTATTTATTTTATAAAATATTATTTCAAATAAAAGTTGCTCATTTTAAATATGTATACAACCTTGCAACTATAAGTTATCTCGCATCAAAAAGAGTTGATCAAAATTGTAAATCTAAGCTTATGTACAGTAGCCCCGTGGCTTCTTTGGTGCTGACTGACAGCTCACAGCTGACTTCTGACAGTCAAAATTTAAGTATATACCTAAATTTTGACCGTTAAAAGTGACAGCTGCTAAACACATGTTTTTTCAGATCATCTGGTTCGGCGTAGGGACACATAATTTAGACTGGTAACTTTTTAAAGCTGTCAGCTGTGAGCTGTCAGTCAGCACCAAAGAAGCCATGGGGCTACTGTAAGTACAGTAAACCCTTGATTCTACGGACTAATTGCGTGAAAGTTTGTCCGTAAAAGCATAACATCCATAAAACTGGGGTTGGTTGGTTGATAAATAAATAAAAATCATAGTTAATAATGAATCTTTATTACAACGAAGTAGTTAAAATAATATAATACACGTTTAAAAGAACAGTAGAATCTTTGCCTTTAATTTTCTTTTTTAAGTTAAGAAAAATTAAGTTATCATCGCACATTTCTGAAATTAGATTAAAAAGGTTATGAGTGGTGTTCATTAAGTGGAAACAATGAAAGGGCAGTCATTCCTTTCCCCTAACACAAATACCTGGATTTTACTGACGTGTCTACCACTGTCCGTAAAATTGCAAATGACAGAAGGTGTCCGTTAAATCTGAAGTCCGTAAAATCTAGGGTTTACTGTAACCATAAAATCGATATTTTTATTTCTCCTTTCGTCAGTAAGTAAATTACACTTTACTCTAGGGTTAGAAGTTTAATTCCCAAAATCTCTCCGTGGATCCTTATGGAAACCTTAAATGCCAAGTTTTAGCCTGATCACTAAAATTGATTCAGCTATAGTCCCACTAACAAACAGACTGTATTGGGAAAAAAAAAACTTTTTTGAACAAAGGGGGTCATGAAACGGTGACATCCATCAACATCTCGAATTCGTTTTTTTTTTTAGATTACAATACTTAGGCCACTTTCACCGAGGGGTGGCAAAAAAATAAAAGTCTCTTTGAAGCAAAAATATGTTAAGTAAACGAAAGGAAAATGTGATTCCAAAAATAAACCTGAAAGAGTGTAAAGGAAGGTGAACGGTGGGAACGGGGGG
>CABEEJ010000026.1:388517-493591 GCA_901482245.1 Timema douglasi | reverse complement strand
GGGGGGGGGGGGGCGCTGGCTCGTAATTGTGGCGTCTTGCGCGAGCCAGTGTAGTTAGACATTTGTGTTCAGTTGTCATGGTGACGGGCGGCGGGGAGGGTAAGGGGGCAACAGCCCCTAGCGTGATCACGCGGGGTCTTGTTGAGTTCCTGGGTGAAGAGTGGAGTGGGGTGAGGTGGTTGAAATGTCAGGTTAGAGAGGGAGAGTAAAGTTCTTCGAGATAACAGGCGACGAGTTACACGAGCGGTCAAACTGATAACCGGGAGGGAGCAGAGAGAAAAAATAATATCGTTTAGTTCGGTTGCATCATTAACGTTAAAGATCCGTTTTAAAGAGCATTTTTTTACATTTTGCTTGGAAAAGGGTTACATTATTTTATCTGCATCAACACGTGCAGATGGGCACATAACACATATCTAGTCTGGTTTGCCGGTGACGCAAAGGTCGGGACTAGAATCTCAGTTGAATATGATAAGGTATTTCTAAATTCTTTTCGACTCTTCCTTCACACAAAGGTGGATACATTTCCTCCAAAATTTTACCTTACTCAAACCTTGCTCAATCAACGTAAGCTAATTATATGTAAATATCCCTAATGGATTGTAAAACAACGTTTTATCTTATATAAATAAAATATACATACGTGTATAGATATTAAAAGTGATGTCTGAATGATCAAAAATAAAGTACAATAAAGTTTAATTGAATGTTGCGTGCCATTTCGGTTAGAATGATCTACTGTAGTTTTACAGAGACCTTGTTCAATCCCGGGCATAACCTATCTTAAATGAAAAAATTATATATATATATATATATATATATATATATTATTCTTGTAGATGGGCGTTTAGAATTAAGTGTGATTTTTTTCTAGATTTTGTCAAGCTTTTATGTTTTTATTTGAATTTAGTTGGAATATTACACATATGCGTGGGAAATGAACCAGAGACCCTTAACTTAGTGTGACAAGAGACCTGGTCTCAATTCTTGTGTCTAGGTGTAATTTTTTAAATCTATATTCGAATGATTATCAGTTTACAGCCAAATATGCACCAAGAAATTACTTCCCACTCGATTGTGGAGTTTGGTTTGGTTGCACCCCCCTCCATGGTGCTTAGAACTGTGTGGCCCCTTTACCTTTCCTTTCCACTCAGCCCTCATGCTATCATGGTTAAGAAATTTCCCCTTTCTTAAATGTAGAGGGCTGTATTATTTATTATTTAATATTGTTTGAATATAAATATTTGAATACTTAATAAATATATTTTTTTTCTAAAATATCTTCTTAATAGGTAACAGTTTGAATAAAAGAATTAAAAAGAATAGGATTGGAATAAATCTCTGGAATTAGTAAGATCAAAATATACAACAAAGCATAACTTTGCACTATATTTACATAGCATCTATAAAAATAGTATAACATACCATTTTACACACACACACACAAAAAACTGAAAATAAAATGCTTAAAATCATTTAAAAACTACGGGGCCTTTTATCTAAAATTTCTTTCTTCGGGACTTTGATGTAGCAAATGAATCGATAATCAGATTAAAATATATTTACAGAGCTGTCTCATTTTCAATACCCAAATAGAAAGTCCAGTGACATTGATTATACTTCTAAGATAACTATTTTAATAGCTTCAGTTTTGAAAACAATTTCTCAGCTGTCGCAGTCGTCACATGCAATGTGGTGAGTAAAACGTAAGCTGTACAAACCTCGGGGAAACTGTCAGACCAAGCTAAATATTGACAAATAATGTATTTAGCCAGTTGATTGATATTTTGGGCGTTCTTTAATTTATATTCTCATGATTGAACGGAAGTGCAGGATTTGTTGGCGGAAAGAATATCTATTATATTGGTCACTTAAACATTTTGCTAAATGGTAGAATTCATTTATCACTAAATACTGTATGTCAACATTTTGGAACCCAAAACCTCAAATTTGGTTTTTACTAGTCTGAAGGAAATTAGAATCTCCAACACTTTAAAATAAACCTCTATTAAAACTTATTTTCACTATCATCGATACTTCCGTGTTGACTGAGTTCGTCACATTGATATTTTTACACGATAGTTTCTTCTTTCTGTAGAGACATTTTCATCATCCCATCACCATATCTAGCGGGGATTCAAGCCCCGATCTCCAGGTTACTGGAAATCCAGCCCAGATGAGCTAGATGCCTTAGCCTGCGCATCCATCAATGTGGTTATTGTTTGATGAGTTCTATAATGTAGGTTATGACATTATATCAATGTTTTTATTTATATTCCACACAATATGACAAGCCTGACTTTATTACCTGCCAGCCTTTCTCGTATCGGCCTGCAAGTTCTGTGTATTGACTATTTTTCTAGCTATATATATATTAATTTCTTATGTAAACACATAGTGTTGTTATAGCACTCACATGTGTCGCTCCATACGACGTCATTGGGAGCTTGCGAACAACAATATAGGGAGGTGTTGAATCAATAGCCATGTTTATAATTTGTTTAGAATAAACATAGCATTTTTCGGTCATTTTATCAATTCCTCTGGATGTTTTGTCGTCAGGAGATTGACAACATTTTACAATTAGGGGCAAGTTGATCCAGTCAAGCTTAATTTTCAAATGTGATTTTATTACCTATATTATTTTAGAGAGTTGTATCGGTGGGTATGGGGACCAGACGTCAATCTTGTCTGGTTTTGATGGTGATGAGGAGGTCAGGGCTCGAATCCTTAGCAGGATGTAGTGAGGTAACTTTTCCCTAAATAGTTTCCCAATCTCCATCCACGCAAATGTGGGTATCTTTCCTCTAATTCCATTATCCTTTCCTTTTTAGTCTAATTAAATGGAGTTTTCCTGGACAGGACGTGCTTAATAAATACCAACATATTTGTAAGCTAAAACCAAAATAAGTATAACCAAAATGGGTATTAAGACGTAGTACACAAAACCAACACAACGAATAACAAAGAAACAAAAAGTTAAAACAAATATATTTCATTTCAGATTTTATCAAGTTCTATGAGATTCGTAAAAAAACAAAAAAAACAAGAACGAATCATTTCAATTAACTGGGACATTTACATTTCTTGACTTATCTCAAACTTTCTTTCTTGAGAAATAAAAATTTGCATTTTAAAGGCTTGTATTCGATAATATAAGCCAAAAGAAAATTTTATTTGTCAAGAAAATGTCGTTGATTTGTAGACAACGTTAATGAATATTTAAACGATAACTTAAAAAAAAAAAAGTGTGAGTTAGTTTAAGGGGGGAAAAAGTTTTGTATTTTTTATAAAATGAATTATAAAAGAACGTCTTATAAATTTGGAAAGGCACCACAAAACAGTTTTAAGTAAAAGTTTGGTAATACATATTTATTTTGTTCAAGCTGACAGAACTATAGCTGAATTCCAAAATTACCCTCTTAGATGGCCGCATGGTCTCAGATGCTACTCTCGCAATAGACTGACTGGTGATAATGGATATATCGGGGTTCGATCTCAGTTGGGTGCACTGAGGGTGGTTTTTCTTCAGATGTTTTACACTCTCCCTCCATTTAAATGTGGGTGCACTTCCTCTAAATTCAACCTTACTTATCTCTAACACATTAGATTAATTAGTACATAGGCGTATAGCCCGAACGGGTAGTAAGACGCGGTGCTAAAATAAGTTCCAACGTTATCGACTTACATGCACAGCCATGATTCGGGAGTTCAGAAGGCCATCAAATTCCGGCCGGGCACAAAAGAAGTAGTTTTCACCATATAGAAAATATGTTAAAATTCACCTTCCCAAGCCTATATCCTTAAATTAGTGAATACGTGTAACACTAAAAATAATCTGCTTAGAAGCACTAAAGCAGAACGCTCCAAGCTTGTATGTGCACTTTTTTGACCCCATACACAGGGTTTTTCATATATATATATATATAATAACTCAGAAGGAAGCTTCCGAGAATCTATCATGTGTCAGAAAATGATTAGGTGAAACCTTTTTTATAAAATACAATGGTGTTGTTTTACCATCAAGTCCTACCACCCGTCCACATTTTAATTACACTAATAGGGCAGGGACAAGGAAGGAATAATTTAGACTATATGTATCGGCATTTGCACATCCAGCAGGATTTGTATCTTGACCTCCACCTTAAAACCACACTAGATGATCCTAATATAATATAATTCACGTGTACACCCGTGTTGGTGAGTAGTGTAATATGTTACAGTGAAGAAAAGATGAACTTAAGATTTTTTTTCTAATATCACTTTATTTCCTATAGATTGAACCATCTGCGTATACCCATTAACTGCTCAGAATGGACAACTTTTACTTTCATTGAGGGAATTAATGTGGACTTTTTAAGTAAATGATCATATCAGGAAATGATTAACAAGTTACACCTCAATTTTCATAGGAATACAAACATCTGATTGGATTTAGTTTCATGTATTCATACGTCAAGATATGTTAAATACAGATGACACTAAACATAGATATTTTCACAGCCTATAAAATAACACCAATAATATAGTAAGACCACAAAAAAAAAGTTTTTACTTTTATTTAGTCTTACTAACTGTTCAGATTATAAGCATATTTACTAATCACGATAGTGAGTTAGGAATAAGTGAGGTTGAAATTAGAAGAAGTGTACCCACATTTGCGGAGAGGGTACACCCGACCTGGTTCAAATCCCGATCTCCCTGTCAGCGATAGTCCTGTCTATTGCGAGAGTCACGCCTTGGACCATGCAGCCACCGAAGCAGGTAAATGTTCTGTCTATTGGACTGTAACTCAAATCTTTTAAGCCCTACATCCAGTTTATCGTTAGTTAATTGATTACTGTGATAGGGAAAAATACTATTTCACTAATGATAAAACTTTCGACCAAACTTGGAATTGAATTTAGGCCCGTTAGCTTAGTATATAGATACTTTATCAACTGAGCTCAAGTATCAACTTACCCACCGTAAGCACTTAATCAAACGATTAAAGGCAAATGTTCATACATTTTTCTTAACGTCGTCTAGTGAACTACCCTCTTCGGTGACGTAGTTAGCTAACGCGCTAGTCGTGTTGAGCTCGACTGCCGAGGACGGGGAGATAGAGGTTCGACTCTTGGTCGGGTGAACTGGGGGTGGTTTTTCCTAAATTGTTTTCCACTCTTCCTCCACGCTAATGCGGGTTCCCTTCCTCTAAATTCAATCTTCCCCATTCCTAATCCATTAGCGTAATTAGTACTTGAGCATATAACCCGAACGGGTAGTAAGACACGGTGCTAAATAAAAATAAAAAAGTTTAGTGAACTAACGAACATATTTTGTAAACACACAGCATGTAAGCGCGAAGCAAAAGACCTATATAAATATTTCCCTTTTTTTACCTTGATCTATTTATATCTTATGTATATTTAATTACATCTTATATGTATGAAAAATAATATATGTTTATTTAAAATATAATATCTTTAATCTTTTAAATATTTAGTTCATCTTTTCTACGTCGTGAAGAACACTTTCTCAAACGATAAAAAAAAAGATTGAAGTTAATGATGCAACAAACTTTTTTTCTCTGTTTCATATCGTTAAACCTTGTCTTTCTCTCTATTTACCAATATTTCGCTTCCCGTTTTTGCCTCCAATTCTCTACCTAGTTTACTTTCTTAAGCGCCGCCTTTTTTTTATATATAAATCACAACAAAGTTAAAATGATGAAAAAAAAACATGCAATTTTTAAATCGAACTCACATAAGTTAGTTGAAGCACTTTATCGTTTTATTTTAATAACAAGTTTACTTTATTGGGATATATTGAGAGAACAAAATGTTGAGGTCATAAGCTTTGTAGCAACCATCTTCGTGCTAGATTAGTGGTTTTTGTTTGTTTAGTTCCCCCACTAGTGGTCAAACTGCCTAAGGCGTCCAGCTCCCAATGAACTGATTGATTGCTGCTGATGAAAGGTTGAGGTTCAAATCTTTACAGTAATGGTTGCCAACCAGTGTGCCGCGGCACTTTAGCATGACTCGAGATGTGAAAAAAGTGTTGATATCTTACTAATATCGATCTTTTCCTTTCGATACTAGTATTTTTACTCGATACGTTTACTGATATTAGTACTCACACTCTGGTATCGGATCGGTACCAAAAGAAACAACTTTTTTGTCATCACCACTCATGCTTATATTAGATGTTTACTATGGTTAAAGAATAGTCCAAAATAGATTGAAAAAATATACTAATCATATTTAGCTATTAAATAATTTCCATCAGCTACATTTTCATAGATATTTTTAAAGCTGGTACGGTAAAAACTTTTATAATATCCATCATACAATATTATCTATCATACCTTCCAAGTTCCAACACATAACATAGACGCGATAGACTTAGGTATACCATAATATGGTAAAACCATTATAATTTTCAATGTTTAAATAAATATGAAAATATAATTATTACGATGCAAAAGTTGAAATGATTACTTGATAAAAACAATTTTTTTCAATATTAAAATTTCGATACTGGTACCTACTGTTATCGATAATTTTCTTTTGATACTAATACGGTATCGATATTTTTCTTTCAATAATTTTATTTTGACACCACATACCTAAGTATGACGCGAAATTTTGCAGGTGCGCTGCCAAAATTTCCCAAGGTCTTAATTTAACAAACCATCTAGTGACAAATATTACTAATAATTCCGGTTTTAAGTCTCCTAAAGTGTTATAACAATAGACCGATATTTATTTAGCTTTCGGTTTCACTTAGAATGAAGATTTTGACCAAACAGTTTATATCTATATCTTTTGTGGAGAACCTCTGAGCAATAAAACAACGGTACTGAGCAAAATGAAGCAGCTTTTAACCACCAAACATCCCAGTGTATTCCAAAAACAATCAACATATTATTTGTAAAGTCTTTTAAAATCGGTGACCTGGCGGTCTAGGGGTAAGGTGTCAGACTTCTATGCTGGTGGCTGGGGTTCAATCCTCGGTCCCGGCAAAGATTTATCTGATTACCAAACCCTTCCTTAACCTCTTATAAGACATCTTGTGAATGTGGGGAATGCCAGGCCACCACCGTGGTTCGGATTCCACGTTAAAATGTAGGTCCTTCATTTCATCTCACAATCACCCTACCATTACACATTAGCGTAAGTGCGTATAACCCGAACGGGTAGTAAGACGCGGTGATAATAATAATAATAATAATAATAATAATCATCTTTTAAAATCACAACCCAAGGCAGCAACCAAGATGGGGGGAGGGGATTTGAAGTTTTAGATAGTTCACCTGAGGCTTTATTCAAAGTTGTGGAATTGATCGCAAAAAACGCGGATTCACATGTTATTGGCGAAAATGTAATTGGGTCGTGTTTTCAGGTTATTGTTGAATCGATGCTCGAGAAAAATAATCTAGAGAGTAAATTTCAAAAGTGCGTTTGTACAATAGTTCGATTGGCCGACGTAGTGATGAAATGTCTAAGAACATCAGTTAAAATGTTGTTGAAAAAATTAAAGTAAACAGTATATGAAAACACCGATTGCGGAATACACTTATTTTCAACTGCAGTTCGATACTAATCATTTTAATTTTTATCCCAATTTAATAGGAAAATGACCTGATTAAATGGTCACATAGTCTAAGGGCGTCATTTTCATGTTATACTAGACTGCTGATGACATTGGGGAGATTGGGGTTCGAATATCGGTCGGGTGTACTGAGAGTTATTTTCTAAAATGGTTTTCTACCGTCCCCCTAAGCAAATGTGGGAACACTTCCTATTAATTAAATCTTCCTCATCCCTAACTTATTGGTGTAGTTAGTACATATACGTACAACCAGAACAGGTAGTAAGACGAGGTGCCAAAATATTGTATTATATTACGTCTTTATACAAGTGTGCCGTGAAGATATTGTATTCAACTAAGTGTGCCGTGAAGTGAACAAGGTTGGGAACATCTCCTTTACAGGGTGATTTGAGGGTGTATTTTCCATCTGTTCTCCGTACAATGTGCTTTACAAATGGTCCAGGCTATCCGCATGTGTATTCTAAAGTAAGAAGGAGGAAGAAAGTAGAATTTAAAAGAACGTACCAACCAACATTTGCGTGGAGGGAGAGGGTGAAACCATTTAGGAAAACCAACGACAGTACATCGTACCGGAATTCAAACCTGAACTCCCCGTCACCGGAATACCAAGCTAGTTGAGGTTGACATTTGGTCCACGAGCCTATTGATGTGGGTTAGTGCCCAATCAAAATTAAAGTCATTCGACCAAAAACATTTTACTACACAATTTTAACGAGTGTATAGTTTTAAGCTATAATTAGTGATTCATTAATTTCAAATCATTACAGTTAATGAGTTATAAATAAGTTAGAGAATTAAACTTGCTATTTTATGCTTTTTGTGTACATTGTTAAGGTAGAGTAACTTAGTTAATATATGGGCTGAAATGTAGTATAAATATACATTAATATCAAATGTACGCAGTTAAATATTTATAATATAAATATTAATGATATTACTATCACACATATATCAATGAAGAATATATATATATAAATGAAGCACTTATATATATACATATATATAGTATTTTTATAATATATTCATATTACTAATCTTATTATTATTATTAATAATAATAATAAAATTCATATCATAAATATTATATTATTAATATTAATTATATTAATACTATAAATATTTAAGATATTAATATTATAAATATTTAATTCTGTACAACACATATGAACGTTCAAATTTCAGTCCCATACATTAACTATTTTACCTTTAATGATTTGAAATCATTGACTTATTATTTAATGCTTATAACTTCTTCTTATACACTTGTTAAAACTGTACAAAAAAAATTTTGATGATCGAATGACCTTAAAATGGTCACACACGCTTTCTTTTAATTTCTGAAATTGGAAAATAGGTCAAACCACTTTTAAAATAGCAAGCGACCCTAAAGTGTTTGTTTTTTCTCAAGCCTCTGCTTTGTAGCCTTGAAACATGTATAATTCGATAAGAAGGCCTAATCAGTAATAATGCAAGTGGTTTTTATTAGCAGTAAATCTACTTGAAAGAGCGTTCTCAAATTTTACTGTAATTATGTGCTGGTCTGTCGCCTGTTCTTAGAAAGTACACGTAATGAGATTAACTTAACAGCCATGGGTTGAAAACTCTTTGTTTACACTCAACAGCTTTTATTAAATCTTTTTTTTTATGGATTAATAGAAAGTAAGCCAAAATAAAGTTAGTGTTAGTAGAGTACACTAAATAAAACCGTAATTACTGTATTTAACAATACAATCAAACGTCATTGGTGTAACATTAAAACGAATCGTGGAAAATTGTTCTCCTTAACCCAAAGGAAGTAATAGATTCACAACAATTATTGTTTTATTTGAGGTAAACGAATTAAGCTCCACATTTATACTGTACCCTCCGGTTACACCATAAAAAAATGGATAAGTATAGAAACGCCACTTTGATGTTGGCAAGTAGAACCACATCGCTAGCGCCCACGGAGTTAGTGCCGTAAATTAAAAGATTCAAAGCGGGACGTTATACTTGGAACACAAAGCATTTTGTATTGCGGAATGATAATCAATTCATACATCATATGTAACTAGATCCATTAATTTATGAATAAACCACGTTATAAAATGTAAAATCTAGCTAAACTCCTTCTTTAAAATAAACAACAAATTGCTTACAAAACATTAATGGAGAATTTTACATAGACTTCACAACTCATTTTTTCAAGGGATTCACGTCCACGCATGCGCATTCCTCTGTGACGTCATTGTAAGCAGCTCCTAGCGATAATGCCCCAAACTAGTTTACGGGATCACCTAGTCCTATAAGAGTGAAAGGTAGCAAGCTTACATTCCTTGGTTTCACTATGTCATGGTCTATAAGATAGAGTCATGTTGTGATCAGTCAAGGTAATATTGCTCTCTTTCTGAGTAAAATGTGTCTGCACTGCTACCTTAGCTTGCTTGGTTCCACTTTTGTGTGGATCACCAGATTATTTTTGGTTTATTTCTAGATCCGTGTTTTACTACCCCTTTGAGTTATACGCTTATGTACTAGCTACAATAATGGTTTAAGGGATGAAGGAGGCTATATTGAGATGAAGTGTACCTGCATTTGTGTAAATGGAGTAGTGTATAACCATTTGGGAAAACCACCCTCAATACACCCAACCGAGATTCGAACCTCAATCTCCCCATCATTGGCAGTCTTAGTCTAATACGAGGGGGACACCATAGATCGTGCAGCCACCGAAGTGGGTTTAGATTAGCTTAAGGTGTAATCAGTCCAGGGTAAGATGGAGTAAAAAATGGGTAAATGGAGTGTAGGCATATAGTAAGATTCCCATAATAAGAAAAATATCTAACAGTTACAAAAACTACATTCATATATTCCTACGTCATGTTATTTGTAGTTGTAATTTTTTATATATAGTACCAGTACCTATAACATAATACGTACTAATAATACATTAAAATGTCATAAATGTTGACCGCAAAAAAATTTGTGATTGTATTTTCTAAAACATTCTTCCCACCATAATCTCACTAAACATTCTCTCGTTCACCGAAAAATAAAAATAACAAAATTAGTTAAAACTGTTTTAGTGATTTAGCCCACTCTTACACCGTTTAACGGACTGGAATTACAAATTTGGTGCTAGCACTCCCACATCCTACATGTTATGATAAAGTTGACTGGTAGAAATAACTCCCCGTGGATTATTAAATGATGGTATTCCAACAAATCTAGTAACAAAACGTTTTGGGGGGGTTTCGTGTTTACCACACCGGAAAAAATAAATGGTACGACACAATCGCATAAACTTTCTCATATTGTTCTCATATTACTTCGAAGAAAATTTTCCAAAATGGGTTTTTAGTAGATTACACTTAAATAAGTTGTACTCATAAACCTTTTAAACCAAATTGTTCAAATTTATTTAACAACATTCAAATAAAAAATATTAATTGTTTGTAAACTTCCATAAAATCATGTGTTATTTGTAAAAATAGCGACGTTTCATTACTTATTATGAAAAACAATTCGCATAGTCCCATTTTGAATATAATCTTCAAGGTCAATTTAAAAAACATTAGAATTATTTATAATTTGTTATAGCTAAGCTACCCTTAAATTAATTTATTTTAGATAAATAAAGATTTATTATTATTGTTATATAAAATAGTCTCCCGATACCAATTTTGAACCAAATAACTAAAGCCATTTTTTAAAATATTCAAACTTGAATAAAACTTTCATCAATAAACTACCAAAAGACCCAACAAAATTTTCTCCCCAAAACCAGCATACAGCTTTGTTTGTCATGTTCATGTAAACACTACCCGGAGATATATTTTAAGCAACATTTATAAAGCCATTATCAAAATAAATCGAGTTTTCCAAAATCACTCCTCAGTCAATCACTCACTCACATTTTATCGAATTTTTACTCAAAACCAAGTAAACGGGGTTATGGAAAAACATTTGAAATGCTTAGTAAGGAAAGTTTAAAAATACTAAGAAAAATAAAATTCAATTTTAAATTAATTTAAGTTAGACAATTTCTAGATTGACGTGAAAGAAACAAATATGTAATATAATTATAATATATATGCACAATATTTAAAAGATATTTGTAAAAGATTTTGTAGTAATAATTATAAGTTATGATACATTTTAATCATGAATATGTTGAAATTGTAACAAACATCTAAAAATTAGGTACATTTTAAAATAGACATTTGAGTATATTACACTTAAAACTAAGTTGAAAAAATCAAAGGATGATGTGACTATGCATCTATTGACATTTAATTTATTATTCTTGAGAAATGACAGAAAAATTATTATATTTGAAAAGAAAAAATTGAATTTATTTTTTGGCTGTTGTTCCCTGTTCTTTGATTTCTGGCTGGATGGTATAATATAAAATTAATGAAAATTAATAAATTATAATGTTGAAATATAAATAAATATGAAACATATTTATTTACCAGAAACCAAAATTATGTGCTTGAGTATCCCATGTCATGTTATTAAGGGAACTAATAGAAGAATTACAATTAGAGTATATATATGTGTGTGTATATATATGTATGTATGTGTATATATATATATATATATATATATATGAAGTGAAATAAGAACAATCTGGGAAAAAATTTATATTAAGTCAAATATATTATAAATATAAGAAGGTATTTTGTATTGTGATATTGTGGAAATGAGATAGTAGATAGGTATATTTTGAATTTATGTATTCATGATAATGTTATTTAAATAAATAAAATATATGGGATTGAAGATAGAATGACAATAAAGGAAATGAAAAAAGTTTCACGTCTACTCGACACTGGCCCGAACAAGCCATTACAGGAATGAAGCATGCAGGAATGAAGGATTTTTTAATTTTTGTGTATTGAGGGAGTTTTCTTAAAGTATTAATGAGTATTCAATTTAAAAAAAAAATTGTTCATTTAATATATTTTCATTGTTTAATAAGGCGGTTTGAATAAATATATTTTCGGCTGTGTTCATTGTTGTGCCTTTTGAGGTATTGTAGATTAGTTTCATCCCTTTGTTCATTGGGTTTGGTTTATGTCCTGACTGTTTGAGATATTTAAAAAAATTATTTATTTCTATCAAATTTGAAATCACTCATGTGTTCAGAAAATCTAGTAGAAACTTGGCTCCCAGATATCCCCTATGTATACACTTTTACAGTCACAGGTGAGTTGATATATGCCACGTTTTTCGTATTGGTTGGTTTTGTTTAGGTTAGAATTATTGATATGGTTTTTTATATTATTGTTGGTGCTAAAGGCTACCTTTAATTGGTGTTTTTTGAATATATTGGTAATTCTATTAATTTCTTTCCCTGTATAGTTGAACTTGATCCATTTGGTTTTGATATCTGAATTTGAATTAGTATTTCTGAGAGTGGATTTGTTGGTAAGCTGTGATTTTTGTTTTTGAAGGATTCGGTAAACTAATGAATGGGAGTAACCATGGGAAACAGAAAGTTGTTTGATAATGTTGAGTTCATTTTTGAAGTTCTTTTTGTTGAGAGGTATATGAAGTGGTCTGTATATAAAACCGTTGAAAGCAGCTCTTTTGTGAATTGTAGGGGGAATAGTATCATTTGGGATGATTGCATCAGTATGCGTGGGTTTTATGTATATTTGGTTATTCAAAATTGTTATGTTTGTTTTTGGTGATATTAATATCAAGGTAGTTTATGCTTTTATTTACTTCATGCTCTAAGGCGAATTCGGGTTGTTAATGAATATTATTGAGATTGAGAATCAAATGTCAAACACTTCCAAGATATACATTCGGAACCAAATCATTGGAGATATTTGGTAAATATTTCAAGTTTTTGAAAATCATTCATCAGTAAATTACTCTTCATCGAATGTTTGTCCGAAAACCAATTGTATAGTGCTATATGTCATGTCAAACAAATCCTATATATTGATTTTAAATGAAATTGTTCGAGCCATTTTCGAAAATGTTGGAACTAAACAAATTACTCCTCAGTAAAATGCCCTTAATTGAAGGGGTAAGGTAAAAAAACAGGCTTTTGTCGTATAGCCATATAAAATTTAATATCAAGTTTGAGTTAGATCCTTCCAACCGTTTTGGATCCGTGGCCAGGGACAAACTGACAGACAGACATGTGTATGAGAAGATTTGTAAAATTCACTTTTTGGGTTCATATTCAAACAAAACGTAGAAATTGGTCATAATCTCGAGATAGATTGTTTTCGCGATCACAATACTTTCTCTTGAAATGAGACAGTAAAAAAACCTACCGAAATACCCCTAAGGAAATGGTTTTACTATTTTTCTAACCACAAATACAAGCTTGCAAACCTATGTTGTGGAGTAATCGATTTCCTGGTATTTATAAATATTTATTGCTAACAATAGGAGCAGTAAAAGGTTCACCGAACATTGAGCTTCGAGGGTGCGTGTTGTTCTATTCAAATGATTAAAGGTGCTGTTAAATGTGGGTTGATGATGAAGCAGAATATTATGTTTTAGAGTTCTGTGCAACTGAGTGGATGAATGTAGGTCATAAGTAGAGCCTACTGCATAGTAAAATATTTTATATGGTGGAGCGCCCTACCTCAGGGCAGGAGGACTAAAACATCGAGCTTATGGAGTCTGGTTTGTTGGTGGCGGAAAGGTTAGGGTACAAAATGTGTATTTCCCTGAATAGTTTCCTACTCCCCCCCCTCCTCCCCCACTAGTGTTGGTACATTTCCCCTAAATTCTACATTCCTCACCAATACCCCATTAGCGCAATAAAATAAAGTCATCCATTCAGTTTTTTAACACATCCTCTTACTACTACCTGTTCAGGTTATACGCATATATACTAATTACGCTTGTGTGATAGATATGAGGACGTTTGAATTTAGAGGAAGTGTATCCGCATTTACGTAGAGGGAGGGTGATTTTTTTTTTAAACCAACCTCAGTACATCCGACCGGGATTAAAACCCCAATATCCCTGTCATCGGCAGTGTAGTCTATTGCGAGAGTGACGGCTTAGACCATGTGGCCATTGAAGGTCCGCGTCTTATTCTCCGTCCGGACTAATGCTATGGAGATGTGTAAATTAGAATTTTATAGGAAATTCAACCAAACTTGCATGAAGAGAGGAGAGAAGGAAAACATAAAAAAATAAATTGCACGGCGCACCGCACAGAATATTTCCCATTTTTATCAATATACAGTTACTAAAAACTCAACAGATTTTTGAAACGAAATAATGGGTCTATACATGGTTGTCGAAACACTACATCAAAGATCATAAATAAAATAGTATACACTTGTACTTTTCATCCATTACTACTTACATCCTGACCACTCCACTTGCGATAAGACAGCCTTGTGAAAGCCGTGGTAAATGTAAATACCTAGGTGTTGAATGGGCGTGCGTTAGTGACACTTATAGGGCTGGTAACGGGTTCGAGACCCAGCGAGATTCTCTGAGGGCAGTTATCCAATATCCATCTGTGCTTGTCTGTGTGCTTTTTACAATCTCCTTCTTCAGCATTTCCTTTAAGATACCCTACTCGTAAACCTTTAGATTTTGTTGGTAATAGCTAATAACTATTTTGTTAAACACAACTAATAAATATAATTTCAATTTCCTTTGTATAGTGCTGGCCAATAGTCACAAGACCTATAACAGGCCAGCACTGAACAGCACACAAGTAATAATAATAATATTTAGCACCGCGTCTTACTACCCGTTTGGGTTATACGCTTTAAGTACTAATTACGCTAATGGATTAGGAATTGGGAAGGCTGAATTAGAGGAAGTGAACCCACATTTGCGTGGAGGGAGAGTGTAAAACCATTTAGGAAAACCCACCCCCAGTTCACCCGACCGAGATTCGAACTTCAATCTCCCCGTCCTCAGCGTTTGCCAACTACGCCACCGAGGCGGGTAGCACATAAGTACCTTAGCCTACATACATTAAATAAGAAACCAAAATAAGCAATCGTAGCTAAATAATTATACATACAGGTAAATAGTTACTACTAATAATACATGTTTCTAAGCAAACGGGTCTAAGTTTTTTTGTACACTACGTTTTACTACCAATCTGGGCTATCCGTATATTTATACTACTGTGGTAGTAATGAGTAAGGTAGAATTTAGAGACAAAAATGTACCACCCGAATTTTCATAGGAGAGCTGGAAACCATTTAGGAAAAAACACGACTGGCCAGGGATTGAAACCTTGATCCGTTCATCACCTGTAAGCCCCCCACTAAATGAGCTTGACGTTTAGTCCGCGAGCCCACCGATGGGGTTAATAACAACATTTAAATAATCAAATTAATTTAATAAAGGGCCATTTAAAGAACCTAATCCCAAATGAAAGTAATAATATTAGTATCTGATGTGTAAGAACGATTATTCAATTATATGTGACCCGAATCGGTGAGCGCATGGTCTATTGAGCCTTTTACGTGAGAGATTGTATGGGTATTCAGAAGATATTATTTCCTAATTGGTTTGGACACTCTCCCTCCACGTAAACGTGGGTAAATTTTCTATAAATTTTATCATCCTTATTCCCGCCCTCATTGGTATAGCTGTATATAGGTTTGACTCAAATCAGGGTCTCCGGTCCTGTAGTGAGCCGTAGATACGTCCCTTCCCCTGAAAGCTCCTGCTAAGCCTTCCTCCAAACAAACCCGCAGCAACTTGTAATTCTCCTCTAATTGGGCTCCTGCTGGAAGAGCTCCTCGCTGCGAACAAACCCACACCTCGGACCCGACTCTTCTACCGACTTTATAAACGCTCACGACGCTTCCTCTAATTATTATTTATCCAGGCTTTAGGTCCAAATGATTAGGGCGGCCTACTACAGATCTAGGTCGCATTGGTATTATTATTTTATTAAACTGAAATGATATAAATTATATATTATTCTCTAAACTATGTAATATATGGACTATTTACTAGGAGATACCCGCATCGACTGGCATGCGTTTTAAACGTAAATTTAGTTTAGTTTTACCGGTGATGGTGATGTCTGGGTTTGAATCCTGGCAAGATATAATGAGTGCTATTTTTTCCTAAATGTATTATTATACTCTCTATATTTATATTAATATCCTGCACTTGCGTACTCATAAGCATACTTCAATCCCTGCGCTATAATTATTTTCTGCGCTTACGCACTCATAAACATACTTCAATCCCGGTGCTATATTTATATTCTGCGTTTGCGGAATGATAAACATATTCAACTTGTCCTCATATTTTATTTCCCGAACTAATTATTTTTTTATATATTATTTTTCTATGCACACGAAAAACCGTATGTTGAGGTATGGAAAGCACTGTATACTCGTATTTGATTTGTAACTTGTAATACGAAGTTAATAATTGTGTTTCCAAATCCTTAGGTGATGTGATATTTTTAATAGCAAGTTTGAATTCAGCGTGAGATAATTTTATGAGGAATGTATGGTTAGTAGGGCGTAAAATGATTTATGTTAAACCACTTTGATAATCATATTTGTAAACCAGTAATTACAACCTATAACCGTGGAAACACCGACCTAAGGCATTCATCTCATCTGGTCTTATTGGCCGGTGGCACGAAGATCATGGATCTAATCCCTGGAGGTTGTACCAAGGTTGATCTTTTTTAAATGGTCCTCCACTCTCTTTCATCGCAAATGTAAGTATATTTCCTCTATTATAGATTCCTAATGTCTATCTCATTTGTATAAATATGTGGATAGACCGGGTGGATGGAAATATGGGTTGCAAAAATAAAATTCTGTCGTCAAATAAATAATCCTTCGTATCCGTTATTTAAATGAAACAAATAATTATAGCAATTGTTCATATCTAAATAGAGATAAGGATGACTGCTCAAAAATGTTTTTAAAAACTTACGGCAAATTTATTAGTTTAGAAAATAACCATGATAGCCACGTAAAAATTATATCTAATTTTAAGGCATGAGGATAAAGTTATTTTAATTCTAAACTATTAAAACAAACACGTCATTTGAGATGATATTCTGACGGGGCTATCGGAGGAATTAAGATAAATGACATCCAAATAAAGATTTGAGCTTGTACAGGATGATTTGAACTCTGATTTCCCAGGTTCTATTTCAAATCCTGGCCCAGGTGTCATTTCTCTAAATATACAAATGTAAGACATTATTTTATTTCAAGCTATATAACTCCATGGAGTCGGCTCGCATAAAAGCAATACAGACAAAGCAACCGGTGCAGATAATGCCAACATCTGTGGATATATTGTGTAATGTAATCAATACAATTAACTCTCCAGCCATTAATCTCAGTTTTCTAGACCAGAACCGCTGATTTTTCTTTCAAGTAGCTCCTTATTTGACTTCACGAGGCGGAGTTGACACCGTTCCAGACCCACTGCTTCACAGAAATAAGTGGTATCGCTGGGTTTCAAACCTGGGACATCTGTATCTGTAGCCAGGAAATCTGACCACTCGACCACAGAGGCTATATTTAAAAAATGATATAGTATATATTTTTTAATTTGATATTATAGTTTGTTATTTAATAGAACTGTGATATTTTTATTTCTTTGAATACATATTAAATGGTTGTGCCGGTAAGAAAAAGGAAATTTGTTGTTGAAATGAGTTGTCTTGTTTACTCAAACGTCTAAATATCTTGAAAATATTAATATACTGACAGGAGACTTGTAATAAATATTCCCATATAAATGACGTACCCAGGTAATTAAGTCCCAACAGATCCCAAACTGTTTTTATTAAAGCGTAAAACAATATTTGAATTCCCCTAACGACCTAGCATTCAAAAGTTATTTAATTATACACATATAGAATGCTCTTAAAAATTCAAATTCAAATATGTACACAAAATAGTTTCAACACAGTGATTTCCCTCCCTGTCCCCCAAATCAATTTATGGGTGAACAACTTGTTAAATTTAAAACCACTAAGACTCAAATATTATAATCAGGAATGTGCTAATCTTCAAAAACTTTGAATACGCTGTAAATGAACACTATATTAATTTCAGATCATTAGTATTTTTAAGAAGTTAATTCCAAAATGTTTATTTTGAAGGGGGCCATCTACAAGAGCACTGTAATGCATTGTAGACATCTAAAATTCTCGTATTATTTAAAAAGTGTCTTAAAAATGCTATAAATATATACATGTTACATTTCAAGTTTTATAAGTCTTAAAAAATATAAAAAGGGGGTATTAGATCATTTTCTACGACATTCTGTGCGAAATGTTGCGTTGTGAATTGTGAGAAACATAGATATAGCCTTCCTCAAACAAGTTGTCATTTTTTATTGGTATCAAGATAGGAAATTTTAATTTATAATAGTATAGTTTTAATAATTTTGGAATTATAAAACATATGTCCATAAACCCACTGTTGTATGAGGATGCGCCCGTTCAATTAGGCAATACCCCAAACACACTCATGTAAAATGTATATTCAATAACTTCTAGAAATAAAATAAAAGCAAAGATTATGCTAGAAGATTTTATTAATTCAGTCTCAATACCAACAAATAAAAAATTCTCTTATTATTTTTATAGTATATATTCCACGTAATTATGTAAGAGTTTTATCCATGATAAGATTATATAAAATAACTTTGCAAAAATATTTATAAAGATATAATTAAAATGAATGAAGATAGCTTTATCTGGAAATGACAAGCACTGGTTAAGTCATTTTGCAAAGAAAGTACTGATATGACAATATATGAAAAGTAAACGTCTACTAATATACTATAAAGTAATTACTCTTTCATCGTGTTTTGTGTTAAAAATCTGCTTTACCCTTTCACTCAAAAACAACTACACCGATTGAGCTGAAGTTTTGCATGGGCTTAACTCAAACTTTCGGTTAACATATAGGCTAATTAAAACTGATTATACCACTTAACCCAAAACACTAAATCCAATCCCCTTCCCCTTAGCACCGCCATACGTATCTTCGGGATCATTGGGGCTAGCGGGTAACCTTTCGTCAACAACCTCCCCACCCCCAGATGTATCTCCGGAACCGCTGGGGCTATGACATCGCCCTTTTGGTGGGGGTCATGTTCCGGCAGAATAATTTCGGCAATAGAAGTGTCTAATCTATTTTCGAAATGATGGTAATCCACAAGTATGAGACTCTAACTGAAATTTCATTAATCTGTTTTTGCAACGGGTTAAGGCCTTATTTCTAATTAGCCATGATTTGAACCAAAATCAATCACAGTTTTAGTATAAATAAATTTACAAGATATATAAAAATAAAAATCATAAAAAATTACAGATACGTGAAATATAAAAATAGTATGTACTTTTGTGTTAAAATTTGGTTGTGGGAAAATGTGTTTTTGGCACCAGCCGTTTAGACTATACGGATAATTATTATTAATAATAATAATAAATACTAAAATAGTTTTTTTAATAATAAATTTTACCTGGCTATCAGACTAGAAAAAAGTTATATACGATCAAATGTATGTGGAAATTTGAACTTCCCACGTTTCAGATCATAGATTCTCACACTGGGTACGATCAAACATAGCCTAGCATGTGCTTTTCTCCTGACAATTTTAACCTAGATCTGATAAAACAATTCAAAACCTAAGCTTTGAGACATAAGTTGTTTTACTTTAATCTGAGTATTTTTTAATTATATGTATATCAGGTAGTGAAATTAATCATAATTGTGACTTCCCCCTGAAAATCCAGTCTTGACTTTACAAATATGGAATACTGGAAATTAAACTGGCCGTTTCAGCAAAGTTTCTTTTCAGATTTTCTTGAAATAATGTTGTTGTTTATTATTAAATATTGTGAAATTACTAAGCATAATTGTTTTAATAGTAATATCTATGCGTGAATAGATCAAAATGTTTTAGTTTAAATAAAATACTGAGATTCAAGTCTATTATGAAAATAATGTTGTTGTTTTTTGTAATATTCTCTTATTTTGAAATTGGAGAAGATTTATTTCAACGTCGTATAAAAACAGTATTATATTATACCAATGTGCTTTGATAGTTTTTTAAATTAGTTTAAAATTAATAGTCAATGAGATTAAATGGGAAAAACGAGATAAAATGCACACTTTAGTCAAAATATTTAGCTAGATAATCAGGAAGAAGTATTTTTCTGTAGGTGCTTATTGTCTTATAGCTAGGAGATAAACTACCAACAGCCATCTCTTCATATAGTAAAATGTATTAAAATGAAACACTATAGGGGGAAAAAAATATTTATGTGGAACAGGAGAAACTTTATCAAATTAATAAGAAACTAATATACACTCGAATAATAGTAAACTCTTTAACTCAATACAACATACGCCACTATGTTATCAAACCTTGATTCTCATTGTCAGAATATTCACATTTTTTTTAAGTTATAGAAAATAATTGTGTAAATGCTATTAAGCCAAGTAATAAATTTTTTCAAACAGTGTAATGGTGTTCGTTTATCTCCACCCTCACTTTCCTACCCCCCGCCCCCCAACTAACCCCAGCCAGTCTAAGCTGACAAACTAAGAGCCAGTATTCCAATCTGTGTTTTAAAAACTTATTTTCATTGTTCTCTTGTTTTGTAGGTGGCCTTGCTACGCTCTGTGAGTGGTGATGCTGTCCCTCCCCAACAGATGGCAGTCCCATCAGGACCCACCGCCGGTAAGGCAAATTTCTACGAGCTATTCTTTATTTACCCTCTTGAATGCATATTTGAATTTTGGCTTTTAATATAGTCATTTTATCTATGAAACTCAGAGAATGGAACTTTTCTCCTTCATATGTTTTTACTATTCCTGTGTAATTTTTGTAGGCGTGTAAATTATCTACCAATAATAATTTTGGTTTATCGGGCCTTTACTACTATAAGGGATACAAGTATTCAGGATTTGCATTCATACCGAATCCCAACCTATTAACTATTTTTGGTTCGAAGAACAGTAGAGAAAATTCAAACACATTTATTTGTGGCCAACATTGATAACATTTTACTATATGATTTGTGTCATTTTATAGGTATTGATAATATCTACCAAAAGTGAGAGCTCAAGATAACATCACTTGATGTATGAATATATTAAAATTGTTTTAGTGACGTTAGTACCTAGTTTCTACTGTTCTTCCTACCAAAATCATACTCTATCAAACCAGATGCTGGTGCCAAGGCTTAGCTAGGGGTAGGGGGAAGGGTATTTGGGGATCTAAACATATATCTCTCCCAACCCCCGTGAGTTGACCAAAATACCTTCCTTATTTAGGTTTAAACAAAATAAAAAAATATTAGTTCGCTTGTTACTACCATTCTAATGTTTAGGTAAGTTTTTAAAAATATGTTGTTATTGTGTTTATTAGTCTGGAAACAAAGCTGGGTACACTAAGACGATACACTGATAAAGGAAATGGAAGTATTAGTGATTGTGGGGAAAGCTGTGGAAGTTGGTAACTATTCGACAGGTAGTTCCGAGAACACTTTGCAAATAAGTCTGCGAAGAAATAATGAATGGGAGGGCAGGTATAGGATGATGTAGGGATGGTAGTGCAGTTATCAACCCCAAACTGATTGTAGTTTGTGAAAATATAGAGAGAATCAGTTTGAAACCAGAATACCAGACATTTTGCAGTCAAAATTGGTAGCATTTTACTATTCTATTAGTATTATTTTATAGGTATTAATCATGGATTACTGTATAGTTTCTCTTTACATTGCCCTACTAGAAGAGATGGCTCTGGCCCAGCAAGAAGGCCACCATCGACTACCCCAACGCCTCTCAACCCCCTACTCTGACCCCTCCGCTACCCGCTCTCTCTAATCCTATATTTCCTCCCCAGTGCACCTATTTTCCTACCCCTGACCCCTCCCCAACTCCAAGAACCCATAATAGTATTTCCCTACGAATGGTGATGTAAATCTTCTTCTTTTCACCTCATCAATTGGAATAATAGTGAATTATCCCCAGACACAACCCCCTCCCGTCCATCCCTCCGCCTCTCTAGCCTCTCTCTATTAGACTACGTGAACAAGTAACGTTAAAATTCCCCTACACAACTACAACTTCACTGCAGCATTAGCATCTCCAACTTCAACCCCGCACCTTATGGCTCCCCTCTCCAACAGCCCCGACACTACTACACTCAGAACCCCAAACGGTAAATTCCCTGTGAATGGTGATGCCACTATCTTACACCAGATTTATCCCATCCTCTTTCCACCCCAGCCCTCTCTAGCAATTCCCCCGAACCCACACACCCCATTCCCCCTACTCCCAATTCCTCTACATCTCATCTCCCTACACCCAATTCCCCTACATCCCATCTCCCTACACCCTATTCCTCTACACCTCATTCTCCTTCTTAGCCCCGATATTCCTCCCTTCCAAAAACTTTTTCTATCCAACTTTATAGATCCTTTTGCATACATTAAAAACATTACTGTCCTTAATGCATTATATTAAAGGAATAATGGACTAAGATGAATAAAAGTATATACATTTTAATAATATTGTGTAAAGCTAAAAACTTTTTTATACCCAACTCCATCACTTCTTATGTATACACTATTAGCGTTAAGGACATTTTAACCCCATCTTAGAGGAAAAATAATCTAAGTCTAATAAAATTATATTTATTTATTCAATACACACTTCAAGCGAAAACTTTTTCTGACCCACTCAATTGATCCTGACTCGTACTTTAAATGTTTGGAGGACAGTCTATTGATCCTTTTGTATACATTATAAATACTTAGAGAAAAGGTGGGCTAGGATGAATAAAATAATATAAATTTAATCACCATTCGCTTAAAGTTAAAACCTTTGCTGTCTAACTTTAGTAATACACATTATTTCCAAATTCTACTATCCTTTACTCTTATCTTAGAGGAATAAGGACCTGAGACAAATAAAGAAATACACAATTTAAATATTTAGTTTAGGCCCATTGTATAAATTCTAGGTATAAGAAAAAGGCAGTGTAACCAAAAAAAGTCCCCCTCCCTAACCCTCGCATCTCTCTAACCCTCTCCCTCCAAAAAATCCCCTTCCTTAAATGTTTTAGCAATCCTGCTGGCATTGCAACGGTTAACTACTTGAACCCATAACGGTAGATTACCATCCCAATCCAAAACTCCTACTCACCCCTCCACCCCATTCCCGATCCTTCTGCTGATGCAACTTATTTTTCCTGCACACCTCCTCATCAGGGTGAAGAAAGGACCCTTCACATGCCTAGGTGCAGTTTCTGGCACGTATTCCGACCGCACTCTATCCACTGTTGACATCCTACACAGCACTGTAGGAGGAAATCAAGATGATTACCAAGTGTGCTTGATCAGACAAACTCTTTTAAGTTTTTTAAATGTACACTTTCTTTCTGTCTTCCACTCTCGGCAACCTTTACCTCCCTCCTATCTAGAGCCCTACATTTAAACAGGGGGGAGGAGGGAGATAGAGAGAGTGAGAAAGGGGAGAGAATTGGAAGATAAGGGAAATGGGTAGAGAGAATGAGATTGGGGGAGAGAGAGTGGGAGGATATGGAGTGTCAGGATTAGGTGGGGGAGGCATTGCTGCCATCTCTCTGACCCATATGTTTCTATTCTTATTCTATCTTATTAATTGAATGAACTAATTATATATATAAATTTATTGTCATATTTTTATTTACTCTAATATGGCAACATCAGTATGCTATCCAGTTTTCAAATAACAGACTTACTATGAAAATCAGAATTTATTCAGGGAACAAACAAATCCAACCTTCCCCTCCCCTTTATCCTTCTACCAGAGATTGGCTACCATTGACCTAGCTGCATTCTGTATAATAGAGGTGTAAAACTAACTAACAAAATAAAGAAAAATTATTAAAAAAGATATAAATTAATTAAAATTCAGCAGCGATACCCCTCATCTCGCCTTAATCAATTTGTGCTAGAATAGTTTCCCCCTTCCCTTCTATTTATCATAATATTGTTTGAATGTTCAAAGTGATTCGCAGACAAAGTGGCCACAAATATCACAAAGCTATAAAAGTGATTATTTTGTTAATCACTTATTAAAAAATATATATTCTGAGTAATAGATAAAATATCTAGATGTTTATTCTTCATTTATAAATAATTAGTAAATTAACTAATTATTTAAATAGTTATTTTTCTAAACACTAAAACATTTTGAAATGCTCCCTTAGGATCACCTTAGCTAAGTGATTCAAGGAATTACGAGCCTTAATCTACATCAAGGATAAAAGTGTGTTGGTTTTATTTCACTCAGTAGGAAGCTAACGGCCCGAAGTCAGGCTGTGTTTGTGCCGTATTTAATTTAGAACAAAACAAAACTAATTAGCTCAAGGCTAG
This sequence comes from Timema douglasi, assembly GCA_901482245.1. Taxonomy (NCBI): domain Eukaryota; kingdom Metazoa; phylum Arthropoda; class Insecta; order Phasmatodea; family Timematidae; genus Timema; species Timema douglasi. The sequence goes on along the minus strand of CABEEJ010000026.1, from coordinate 468,636 downwards.
CGTGTTAGATTAATAAAATCACCTTTGGCACGATAGGACAAATATCGGCTTGATGAAGTGGAGATAGTTTCCTACATAGGAATAATTTCACTGTGGCTTTTTTCTTTTCTTTAAATGTCACTATTTCTGGTGGGTTTTTTTTCCGATTCCATTTTTTTAGTTTTAAACACGATTTCTCAATTATAGATTCTAATTCCATAACATTTATAATTTCAATATTTTTCCATGCACCTTATATAAAAAAAATTAATTTATGTATATAGCATGAATATAAAGAAATGTAAAAGTGCAAAAAAAAAGTTTAAATACTAAGAAAAACTAGAAAAAATAACTACGATCACTAGAACGCAATATTTATGTTAAGTTCAATTACAATTTGCCAGTACTAGTTAATAAAAAAAAACTAGTGGTCACAGTTAACAATTTACCTAGTTCTGTATACTGTCGTTTCGTTTAAATGCCAGAACTTTTTCTCTAAATGATTTGAGATCTAAGAATTGAGGTTATCAAGGAATCAAGTTTATTATCTCTACTTTCTCAATCCCTTATAAGGGCAACGATGTCTTAATTACTTTAAATTCATTTTTCTCATCCTGTACCCAAAATAAGTATAAGTGGTGGATATTAAGAGCAAGTAGTAGTGAAATTTAAAACAAATAAGCGTGAGTGTTTCTATAAGCCAGTAGACTAATTATGAAGCGTTCAGACATCCAAAGAAACAAACATGCACACTAGAAACGAAACTAAAGACCAAGGTAAGGACAAAAAAAAAAGACCGGAAACCTTTAAAAGTCTTCTCTCCCCTTCACTTCCTTTAGCCAATTAATATAAATAACTATTTAGTTCATGAGCGTTGCGTCTCATTATAACTTTTTTTTAAGTTGGGTCTGAAAATGTATTTCTCTTTCTTTCAATTGGCAGGACTAAAAAATCTGCTTTTAGCACGTGCCCCTGCCTTTATACACATTCCCGCATCAACGGAGCGTATACAATAATGCATAGCTCTTCTCAAGCAGGGGATTCATTGAAATCATAAAGATAGCGGTGTTACTAGTAAAACATACTAAGTGCCAAGTTTGCTTAGTTTTCAGGGCGGTACAGACAGCATATTAGTTCACAGTTTGACGTTGTTAACACACAGAGGTTGTTTATATCACACAGAAGGGTTAGTTTTAGGGACAGGTTTGAGTATGGATGGGTCATTCGAGTCCTCAAATCCTTAAGGATATTTTAAGAGCCAAGGATTTAAAAAATAAGATTCAAGATTTTTTTAAAGTAATTAAAATTATTTTTCTCAAACCTTAGATCTGGTTTTTTTAGAGTCATTACGGTGATTGCTGGTAGTTTGTTCCAACACAGTTAGAGGTAAAACCTAACAAACAAACCCTAAGCCATTAATTTAAAGCTAAATTGAACGGAAATCACCACTATAAAGAAACATGTTATAATTTATATTGCAACTAATTAATGAATATGAACAGAATAAAAAAAATTGGCGCGTTTTAATAAACGTTCTGAGTTATATGCATACATTAATTACGCTAATGGAATAGTGATTAATAACGCAGAACTTTAGAGGAAATTTACATTTGCGTGGAAGGAGAGTGGTAAGCAATTTAGAATAAAGAGTCAAACTGGATTTAACATTCTGCCACTAAAGTAATTCTAGAGTAAGAATTTCTTAAGCAGTGAGTCCTACTACCCGTTACACTTATGCTCTAATTACGCTAATGGGTTAGGGATGTCAGAAGGTTGGGTTTAGAGTAAATGTACCCGCATTTTTGTGGATAGATTGCGGGAAGCCATTTATTAAAAACCACCTTCAGTACACCTGACCGAGATTGAACCACGGGGTCCCCTTCACTGGTAGCTTAGCCTATTGCGGAGTGACACCTTGGACCATGTGGTCACCGAATTGAAGGGGACAAAATGATATAAATTTGAGGAAGTTAACCCTTTTACTGATCATGTTTTCTAATGGTCGATTTCTAGAGTCAGGATTCGAGGTTAAAATGAAGATTCGGATTTTCGAAAAATTAAATTTTACCCATCTCTAGCTTTAGCTTTATAATTATATCAAGGTTTCGTTAATTATTCCAGCTTTTCTCACATTACGTCTTGTTCATTTACGAAGTCAGTCTCATACAAAATATGTAGGGATAAACCTCTCAGTAACGAATATTTTAAAGAAAAAATATGCCATTTTTTCTAATAGGATCTCTGACCACGTATTAATTATCCATCTGTTTTAACCGCTATTTACACTTAAGTAAGGTTGAGGAAGATAAAAGTTAGAAAAAATATACTGGCACTTGTGTGGAGGGATAATGGTAAACCATTAAAAAAATCCTCAGTACGCTAGGTCAATATTGGAGCCCAGATCTCCCCGTCACCGGCCAATTATACCGGATGATGTTAACAACATATTAACCCGCTTGTCCATTGATGCAGATCATTTAGTTTTTTAATATTTTATCTTATGAAAAAGGGCGTGATAGAGTACTTGATTATTGACTACATTGAATACGGTGGATATTTGTTTCTTAACAAATATCCCATTATATTTCCGGCTGAGGGATGTATTTTCTTAAAGCTTCTACTTAATATCATTTTCCTTTAAATGATATCTTAAGTTAGTTGCATTACATATTGGCATTAAATGTGTGTATATATATATATATATATATATTAAATAGCTCAAATTTTAACTAACAATATTTATAAATTATATATCCAAGGTGACCTGGTGGTCTAGGGGCTAGGTGTCAGTCCTCTGTGCTGGGGGGCCGGGGTTCAATCCTTGGTCCCAGTACAGATTTATCTGATTACCAAACCCTTCCTTCACCTCTGACAAACCGTGTATTAATCACAACTTGTGAATGTGTGAAATGCCAGGCCTCCACCGTAGTTCAGATCTCACGTTAAACTGTAGATCTTCCAATTCATCTCACAATTACCCTACCATTACACATTAGTGTAAGTGCGTATAACCTGAACGGGTAGTAATACGCGGTGCTAATAATAATAATAATAATAATAGATTTTTAAGAACGGAATATATATTCTGAGCTCTCATTTGAATAATAAAAGAAAATGGGAAACAATTTACCGATAGCCGTCCCATCCCCGATCCCCTCACCTACCCACTTCTCTTGCTCCAATAAGTTTCAATTCAGTTCCTTTAGCCAAACCTGCCCTCCGCCCCCCCTGTTTTAGGTGGTATCGCCACTTCCACTTTCCTCCAATTCCTTGTGCAGTCTTCCACCTCCTTGTTTATTATTAATAATTTCTGTAAATTGAATGTTCCTCTCCACTTGGAAGGAGAACGCAAAGACAGCTCCTGCCATTGAAAGCTCCATGCAGCAGCCGTCTATGTCACTCACAAGAAATATGATATTAGAGCACTGTCGTCTTGAATTAATTCGACGCTCGTCACACTTTTGATTATGTTGTGTGTTTTCTTAAGTTAATTTTACCACCTGACCGGGCTATTCACATACTTATACTAATGGGTAAGGAGGATGAAAGTATAATTTATAATAAATATACACGCAATTGCCTAAATAAAGGATTTAGGGGGGCGGGGGGGAAACATTGGGTCCAGCCAGAATTCAAACACTAACAACTCCATCACCGGCAAATCCCACTAGATGAGCTTGAAATTTAGTCCGTGGGCAGGTGTCATGTAGATAAAATTTACAAAAAAACAAAATACATATGATTACATTCAGTGCTCCAAAAGGAAAATTTGAACAACCGGAACGGTAGCAAATAACGATCAATAATTCCTTAATCTATTTTACAGCATGAAACTATTACATTTGTAGAATCTAACACATTGTCTATACACACTTCAATAAGTTGCATGCTAAGCCATACCAGTTTAAATGAATTTCAGTAAAATGAATATCACATTGCAGTTTACTATACTAATCTAATTCATTGATAATTACAATAAATTAATATTGATTTATATTAAAACAAAAAATACACGGCCACATTTAAACGATATACTATAGTTAAATTTGTAGGTAGACACTAGTCTTAAACCATATAATATTCATTATTTATTAAAATCCTTCATAATCAAATTCAAAATTAATTATTTTCAGCAAAAAAATTAATAATCACATTATGTTGACATTAAATATAAACATTACATTGTTGTTAGCATTGTTGTTAGCATTGTTTTTTCTCATCTCTTTCGTACTTGTAATAAATAAAGACACTTGAAACATGGGAAGGATACCTATAATTTGTGAGAAAAATACTAGACTGAAATTAATTGAATTATAATGAGAGGAATATGCATGCTAAGACATTCCCCAATCACTTCTTGTCAAGTAAAAAGGGATTTCATCCTAGAAAATGTTGCTACAAAAGAGGCAAAATATGGCAGCAGAAAAGTTGAAGAAGCCTTTGTTTCACATTGTTATGAAAAATTATGAGAATGTAAAGAATTATTATTATTTAATCCATATGAAAATTTTTGTTTAAATGTAAAATATTGTGTGGCAAAAAATGTTCATTAAATTGGCAGAAACAACTAGATATTACTTTCTTTAATGTAAAAACCTTTCTCATCGTCATCATTATCATCATCAACAACAACAACTATTTCTAGCCTGTGGCCGGGTCAGTTTAGTAAAATGCCTCCATCTTTCTCTATTCTTCCACAACTCTTCCTCTTTTAATTTCCTCTATTGTTATCATCTCGATTGAACACTTTCTGCTATTTGCTCCTTCCATCTCTTTCTTGGCCTCCCTTGAGGATTTTTCCTATATACTTCATTTCCAACTTGTTCTTTGTCATCCTCTCATTTTGCATCCTCATTACATGCCTATTCCATCTCAATCTTGCTTCCTCTACTATCTCGTGTACTCCCTGTACCCCTACTCTTTCCCGGATAGCTTCATTTCTAATCTTTCTTCTCTTCGTGACAGCTTGAGTATAGTTTTGTTTCGGCCACCAGCTTACTAAGCCTATCGTGGTAAAAACCTTTCTATTACGTGCTAATTTTAATTTATATAAGTATTATTTCGGAACACATCAAGACAATGTTGTTTTTTTTAAACAATATTGGCAGTAATCACCTGGGTTGTGGAATTTAGTGTGTATTTAAATATTTCATATTTAACATAGGTCTATATTGGGACTTTAATTTTGGATGTAAATTCGGCCAATGATCAGGTTCAGTTTTTATCAAATACATTTGTCATTTTTCATTTCATTCAATTCAATAAATATTTTGAAGAAAGTATATTTATAAAACTTAGTCACAGAGCCCAAAACTTTAAATAGGTACGGTATTTACACTATCAAAGACAATGTGAAACTGAAGCTAGAACAGAAACAGCAAATGCGCTTTCCAAATTTAATCCTCAAAATAAAGACTACAAAAGGGGAGGTGGCAAATTAACATAAGTAAAATATTTGTATTGAAGTAATATTCTTGTTATAGGAATCGTTGTCTTTGTTGTGAAGCAATTTCTTGGAAAACCCAGTATAAAACGAAATACCATACACTATACAGACACATAGTAAGTAGCATCTACCCCTAATTTAATTGCTGAGGGAACTGCAAGCTTAATATTGAGCAACAGGGTTGTCATTCTTTTGTTTTCCGTGATCAGTCTTCCTTCGAATGTATATAAAATTTGGTAATGCGGGTTTGCCGGCGTTGCCAGTAATTGGAGCTTCTTCCTCCAGCACAGTCGTAAAGTTACAGTAATCTGAGTCTCGTGTTCCTGATAGCTAGCTGAAAAACATTCACCAAATAAACACTCAGATTTTATTAGTACTCTGTGTAGAAAAATGGTTGGTTATTGATCACGTTAAGATTTTGTGTGTATGTGTTGGTTGTGTGTTGTTGTTTTTTGCCGTAAGGTTGTGGAATTATAGTTTTATGTGCATATTAATATATTTATTTGAATAATAATGTATTGTTAACAGATAAAATATAACACAAATTATATAAAACTGTCTTGATACAAACAATTACATTCCAAGAGGAAAATATTAAGTAGTAAAGAAAGGACAATCGTGTTAAGAGTCTACACCTATTTTCGTTAAGACGGAACTTTGTTCAGTAAATCAAGTGGCAATTTAGACTGCAGGAGCTACAGGTGTGTCTTATAGGTTAGTAAGTAATATCTACTAAACAAGAATTCAAAACTAACGGAAAGTTACTAACACCAATCAAAAGAGGAAATAATTGCAATCAAATGAAGCGTTTGGATAAATATCACACTTTTACTCAAGCAGCAATTCGCGGAAAGGTACATTCATTTTACCATAACAATGAATTAATTACCTACCCTAAGGAAATTGATATTGATAGTAACCTTCTTAATTTTCTGATTAAGAACAAGTAATAATGTAATTTATAGCATTTAGTATAAAATGCATGTTGTAATATATTTATTTGTATAGTAACTATGAGGAAAAAAGCTTTATACCTAAAATAATTTAAGCATGATTACGTGAGGAATATAGAAACGTTAACAAACTTCAATCTTGAAAAAAAAAATACTATTATGGAAATTGTTAATGTTTCTAGAAAAGGCTGTATACCGATAGGTTATGTGTTTGCATGTCAATTGAACCCCCAAACCTCCCCATGCCACATTGTTTACAATGAGGGATTTCTGAGTAAACCCTCCCCCCCTCACTTCCCAACAACCAAAAGCTATAAGGTTTGGCAACCTCTAACAGAGAGAGAGCGAAGATAAATCTTTTCTCCACAAGACCTGCAGTTCCCTCAGCTAGGTGTAGGTCCATTAAATATCCAATACAGTATACAGAGATGTAGTAGGACCTAGGTTCGTTCAGACTATAATAGAGATCCTTTTGGGAAACGATAAGAAGAACGAATAAGTAGCGTTCTAGTGTTGTTGTATCAACCGGACCACTCGTAATATTCTTTCTTATTGTTCCGGTGCGTTCCGGCCCAATTCGAGCACTGATTACATTAGATCATGAAAATTATTCTGTCAGCGTATTTTTAATTTACACAAGGTAATTGCTGGTAAATTTAACTAGTTCAACATACAGACCTACTTGTATAGATTGGCACTCTTTTGACTACGTGAATTAACACCCATTTTATTAAATCAACATACTTGTCTCGACACCAATCTGACTATTTCATAGGAATCTTATTGATTGACATCTGTTTTACTACTTCAACAAAATTGTATTGACTTCCATTTGACTTTATCTGTTAATACCCATTTGACTTTTTCAACATAAAGTAAACAAAGCGTATGTCCCGTCTTGTCAAGTTTTCCGGTAACATGAAGGTCGATGCTTCAATCCTGGCAGTGAGCATTGAAGGTTGTTTATGATATACCTTTCTTACTGTTACTGTGGCCTGCTAATTCTCTCCTCGTCGGTAATGTGAGTTCATGTCCTTGTAATTACCGTTCTCATGGCTACTTATAAGATCTACAAGCTTTTAATAACTCTTGCGACCCACATCGATGAACATACGGGTTAGATAGTCAACCTTTCATGGTCTGGTTTAAGCCTATTGCTGACGGGGAGGTTGGGGTTCGAATCCCTGATGGATGTATTGATACTGTTTGTTCTGAATGGTTTCCCACTCTCCTTTGACGTAAATGTTGGAATATTTCCTTAATATACCTTCTTCGCCAATGCCCTCTTAGTTCGAAAAAACTTTGGGTAGTTCAAACGGGTAGTAATACTTGTGAAAAAAAAGTTAAACATAAAATTATATAAAATCTATCAATAGAAATGTCAATATAAATGTAGAGAGTAAAGTGTTCAATAATATATTTAGTCTCCATTCAACTTATAAAAAAAAAGTTATTAGAACTTTATTATGCTTCACGTCATTTTAAATCAAATACGTTACACTAACGTACAATGTAGGTTTTAAAAAGTTATAATAACTTTTAATTAATAAAATTTAATTTGAAATTGTAGCTCATCTACAATGTGAACTTCATAACACCCTATATATCATCTTAGCTGATAGTTTAAGCAAAGCCTGCTCCGATTGATAAATAATTTTGTTCTGAATGAAAGTTTGAATGAGTATGGGTAATAGAAGTGTTCAACTTATAATTACTAATCGTTAAAGTTTGAACCCCTTATTAATTACTTTCGTCGCCCAAATCATGAACGAATGGCTACCTCTTGAATTCATTTTGCATCAGACCGTTTTAATGAGAAGTCTTGAGTGTCAGCGAGAAAGTCGAAGGGGGCTCGAATAGATAAAGATTAGATAATAATTGGTTCACCTACATTTAAGGGGCAACCTTCTTTTGTGAGACATGAGATTGTTTAAAGATATTTTTAGTGCATAGTGATTTAAAACTTGTCTGGGCTAAACTAAGCTAATAATATCAGGGTAAATTCAAATCAAGTGAACAAGCGCTCATCAGAATATAGAATGTATCTATTTGAAATATTTAAAGTGTACGTTTTGAACGTATATATAATCATAAAACCAATTATAAACTAATTAAATTATTTATCAACTACTAAAACTAATGTCACAATTGTTAATTTATTGGCGTGGAAGGGGAATCCTCACTTTTACTAAAGATAAAAAATTTGTTTATGAGTGGAATAGAACCAGGGATTTTTAGTTACGTAATAAAAAGCGTGGGGATGGTACCCATCATCAAACGCAAAAAATATTATTTTAAAGATGTAAAAACTATATAAAAACAATTTATAATAAAGTTAAAATAAATTTAAATTTCTAATTATATTGAGCAAACAAATGATTTAATATCCTCACAAAACGATGAAGCTCTACACCGCAGACGATCATGGGTTAATATTATAAAGCAAATAAATTGTCAACACAAAGGATAGTCAATATTTACATTTCTATGTTTCTCTTGTGTTTTAGTGACATTTATTTTAACTGTAAATTATTTATAACTATCAAATATTATAAAACCTGGTATTATTCGATAAGCCATCCTTTTAAGAATGTAATAATATAAATATTATATATATATGTAAACTAAACAAAGAAAATAATTTGTATAAAAGTGTAATACTGTATAATGTACTATACCCAAACGGGCTATTGACTGAGCTAATGTGTTTGACTAGAATCTATAAAATCATTAGTAAAAAATAACATCCTCAGTTGTGTTTTGCACCTAGTCCTACAACCATCCGGGCTATTTGTAAACTTACACTAATATGAATCGGGTTTAGGATAGTAGAACTTAGAGGAAATATACCCGCATTTCTCAGAAAGAAAGTGTGGAAAACCATTTAAGGAAAAACCTCTAAGTACACACAGAGGGGATTCGAAGCATCCCCATCCCTATAAATTCAGACTAGAGGAGCTTGATGTTCAGTACGCGTGCCCACCAATGTGGGTTTTTATTCCTCTTATCACCGTGTCTTACTACCCGTCTTGGTTTGACGCACTTTAACTATTCTTATGAGGGAGGAGCAAGGCAGGTAGAACTTGTTCGTGTGAAGGTAGAGATCAAGTAAAACATTTGAGGATTACCTACTTAAGTGACATGCCTCGGTGGCGTAGTTAGCTAACGCGCTAGTTTCATATTGAGCTATACTGTCGAGGACTGGGAGATTGAGGCTTGAATCTCGCTCGGGTAAACTGGGGTAATGGTTTTTCCTAAATTGTTTTACACTCTCCCTCCACACAAATGCGGATTCACTTCCTCTATATTCAGCCTTCCTAATTCCTAGCCAATTAGCGTAATTAGTACTTAAGCGTATAACCCGAATGGGTAGTAAGACGTGGTGCTAAAACAAAATAGAATCTTGATGCTCCCGTTACCTAAAAACCTGTCAAGATGAGACTGACGCCTTTTCAAGCATTTGCGGATAACAGCAATGACGCTAAAAGGCTCCCTCGGTGAGAAGACGCCTCGTGTACAACATTATTAATGTAGATCCAAACACCGGAACTGACAGTGAGGATTCTTATACAGAGGATGCTTTGGAACTTGCGTTGTGCACACTCTAAAATAAACTTTAAAAAAAAAAGATGAAGCTCATGCTGTTTCCCTAAAAATATACATTATAAATATAGTTTTTGCGAGCAGAATAAGAATAAAATAATGAATAATATATATTAATCTATGCTCGCAGAACAGCGTTTTTCAACTGGTGTGCCATGGTGCATTGGTGTGCCGCGGGAGTTTGGGGAAAGATCAAACATGAAGCGAGAAAAAATTAGAGGAGTAAAAATTAAATCTTTTTAAATCCATGAAAAACATTACCTTTGAAAATAACACAATAATTGTTAGAGTGTTAACTAATTTTTAAACACATATCCTAATACTAGTTTTTTTTAAATGATAAAATGTATCTTAAAAAAACTTATGGTGTGTCTTGACAACTTTATCGCCTTGCTCATTGTTCCTTGAATTGAAATTGAACTACACATAACCTGAACAGGTAGTAAGTAAGACACGGGGATTTAAATCAAATATATGAATCTTAAAACCCACTAAGACAATTCGTAAATTATTTAACAACGTTCTTATATAAGCCTGTCGAGCAATGATTGTGTTTTTTATTTTATTTTTGGGAAGCTTGATCTAAGTTTCTAACCATTTACTTTGATCTCAGAACTGAAACATTGCGCATGTAACGTTCTTAAAAACGGGCTAATTTAAACTTTTTGTGATTTTTTTTAAACTATAAATTTTAAAATGTTCCAAACCCATAAAGACAATCTGGCGCCTTTGATATTTATTTTAGCATGAACCGTATTTTGAAATGATAGAGAGTACCTTAAATAACACGAGATTTCTGAACATCTGCAACGCGTCTCAGTGCTTTGGTAGGCTAAGCTGTCTAACTTTTGTAACTGAATTAGGAGGGATAGTAATACGACCACTTGCTAGCATTGCCTTAAATTATCTAACAATAAGACAAGATGATTTTCAGTTGGTAAAATAAATATGAATCCAAATAAAATTATAGGTATTCATTTCGAACAGATTGATTATATCACAACACGACATAGAAACTAACTTAATCCCAGAACCAATTTGACATAAAATCCCACTGCCGTTAATTTATTACTGTTAAATTGAAAGCCTCAATTTCACCAGATCAATTGTTCACCCCTACTGGGAATAAAACGCGGGACTCTTGAGGTGGGAATACAGGAAACGCGAGTTAAGGGCAATTTTTTTTTTTTTGCAGCTTTTATGTATAAACATTTGTTGGGCCAAGACGAATAAAATATTGCTCCAGTAGAAACATAGAGTTTAGTTTTATTTATGGTGATATCAACCGTTATGAAATACCTGTCATAAGCATAGTTGTATTAAATGAGAAACTTTTTAAATGAAGAGAAAAAGTTTTAATTAAATTCCAGGACATCCTTGACAGATAGTCAATAAATGTTGATATCACCATGTGAAGAAAAGAAAATTCTAGGTTTCTATTGGAGAATTTCATTTCGTTCGAACAAAAAAACAATGTTTTTTATGAAACAACTGTAAAAATACTGGTCTTAACTTGTGCTCCCTACACGCGCTCCTTTGTTTTCCTTGAACTACTCGCTCTGAATGTCAGAAGCGACTTTCAGAGGGGGTAGGCGGCTTGTTTATGCCTAAAGTACCAATCTCTAGTCACATATCATAACCTTTATTTCTAAAAGTGTAGATTGGATGTAAAGGGAAAATTGAGTTTGAGGGTGAAGGTTTGTATGTTGGTGTACTCCTTACACTCTCACCATTAGTTCAATATATATACTCTCTACCTGCTGAGTTAAGGTGCCAGATTACAATTCCATCTAAAGTGAAAACATTATAAATACATTATAAAATTATAAATAGATTTAGTGTGACCTCGGTCTCAATTTCTCATAACACTGCTTTGACAAAATTACTTGATTATGTCAATCAATTTGACAATCATAATATAGTTTAAATAATTTATCTAATAACATAAATCTTAAGTGTATTCAAAAGCATATCTCATTAGTTTACACTCTTAAACCCTCAAAAGTATCTTCAACTCATGTTTCAAACAAAGCGAACAGCTTCTTGAAGTTAACTTCACTTCACAAAGAGAATCATAGAAACCCGTTCCACTTACTACAACACATTACTGGCAATTCAAGAACAAGAGTTCACTAACAAACTTTTAGACAAGGAGCTTATATCTTGAGTGACGTAAGTGAAGTATTAAATATCTTTGTATAGCCTCCCACACTGCTAAGTAATAAGGGAGGAACAGACAATATCACAACTGTGCCGCCACCCTCCCCCCCCCCCTCCCACACACACCCCACGCTTACCCCCAACCCTCTGGCCAACGTTGCAATTAAAACAGGTGAACCACACAACGATGCCTCATAAAACTGTGCAGAAGCAATTATAAATCTCACCTCAATACTACATAAACCAAATAGGAAATAATCTATAAAATAAATGTTTAGTATAGAAAAAAATTAACTAGAATTTAAAAATACAATTGCTTTATTATGTCTATATTTAACCCAATGGTCCAAAATAATGCAAGAACCAAAAATATTGATTTAATAGCACACAAGTTTCACGCTATCAAAATTTTTCAGTGTCGGTGTGAATATGAACAATTTAATCCTTTAAATGCTGATAAAAAATAAGACCACGACGGTAGGTATGTGAAATAAATGTCCTGTTCATCTAGTTTTATTTGACGGTGACGAGGTTTCAATACCGGTCAAGTGTACTGAGGTTGGTTTAGTACACCCTATCCACGGTATGAGTGTAGGTAAATGACAGATAGTAAACGCTACCAGATCTAATTTCATGTATCCATTCGCATAACCACATTATCTGCCAGACCATAATACGTTGAGTTGTCACTTTTGGTAGTTAAAACTTTCACAACCAACTATTGATATATTTTTTTTACCGCATCTTCTGCTGTCAGTTACCATCACTTCTATGGCGAATGGATTCTCTAAATTGTTTCTCAATCTCCCTTCACGCTAATGCAGTAATATTTCATCTTTATCCCTTCTACCTTCCTCATCCCTTTCACATCAGTGTGATTAAACTGCGTATAGCCAGGATGGATAGTAAGACGTGGAGGAAAAATAATTAATATAAAAGTTGTATACATGTAAATATTCAATACTCATTCACTAAGCCTTTATAATCTAGTACGTATTTTCTAAGGAAAACTGTAGAGCTACTTCTTTTTCAAGTTCTTCATTTATTTACCTCTATAGTTCACGCCTTTAAAAAAACTCCTCTCAAACATACACACACCCGTTCAGGATATCTGCATTTAACTACGATGACCTGGTGACCTGGTGGTCTAGGGGCAAGGTGTCAGACTTCTGTGCTGGCGGCCGGGGTTCAATCCTCGGTCCCGGCACAGATTTATCTGATTACCAAACCCTTACTTCACCTCTGACAAGACATCTTGTGAATGTGAGGAATGCCAGGTCTCCACCGTGGTTCGGATTCCACGTTAAACTGTAGGTCCTCCATTTCATCTCACAATCACCCTACCACTACACATTAGCGTAAGTGCGTATAACCCAAACGGGTAGTAAGACGTGGTGCTAATAATAATAATAACTACGATGGCGTTGTAGAGAGGGTTAAATAAGGATGAACAAAGATAAAATTCAGCTGCACATGCATGGAGGGAGATTGGGAAACCATTTCGGGAAAAAACATCCCAAATACTTACTGCCGGGATTTGAACCCCCCAATTTACCGTTACTGTTAAACCATATTATATGAGCTTGACACTTAGTCCACGTGCCCACCAATGCGGGTAAGCACTAAGTTGTTTTATCGCTTCCATCTGAGGTTGAAAGGGCCATTAAAAAGTGTCTCATTCAGGATTTAACTATGAATTCAAAGTGAGTCCCCAAAGTTGGCGTCTTTCTGTGCTCTGTGGCAGATGAGTGACACCTTTATACCTGCCCATCACCCCTTCTATGGACTGGTTAGCCAATGGCGGGAAAATATAGGTTTGAACCCTGGGCGTGTATACTAAAGATGGTTTTCTCTTAAATGGTTTACCACTCTCCTTCCAAACTTTTTTACTTAGCACCGCGTCTTATATCCATTTGAGTTACACGCTTAAGTACTAATTAATCTAATGGACTAGTAATTACTAAGGTTGAATATAGAGGAAATGAATCCGCATTAGCGTAGAGGGAGAGTAGAAAACCATTTAGGAAAAATAACCCCCAGCTAACCCGACCGAGATTCGAACCTCGATTTGCCCATCCTCCTTTTCAAACTAAATAAGGTACATTTCTTTTAAATTATATTTTCCTCCCCCTTACCTCATTATTTAAAAAAAAAAAACAGATAGACTGAATGGGTATTAAGACGCAGTGACAAAAAAAAGTTAGTGAAATGGACTGTGCAGTTCTCGGAAAACTCCGAAAAATAGTGAGCAGTTCTAGTTCCACTATAATTTTCATGTTTTAAATTATAATTTAAAATTTTCTTTTAAAAAAAGAGTAGTTTCATGACTCCCAGCTAATTTTAAAAATACTGGTCAATTTATTAATTACGTTTCAAAATTCTATATAATTTGTGGAGAAAAATAAATAAATTGTGTTCAAGTTTTATATGTAGACATATACAATTTAATTTATACTATTGAAATTAATAACACTACAGATTAGATATATCCCGTAATAATCATTCAAATTCAACCAGCAATGGTTACCACGTGAACAAAGGCGTCGGTCACGTCTTGTCTAGTTTGCCAATGACTTTCCGATCTCGAATCCCGGTCGGGTGTGTTGAAGGTGTTTTTTTACAGTTTCTCCCACTCTCTTTCTACTCAAATGTAAGCACATTTCCTCCAAAAGACTCCACCTTCCCCATCCCTAGTTATTAGTATAAAATGGCAGATAGCCATATCAGATGGATAGGAAATAATGCACACAAAATATAATAATGTATTTTAACTACTAAACTCAATAGATATTACTTCAATAACTAATGCTGTATGGATTAATTAATATTATAGATATATAGTTTTTATGAATAATAGCTTTTCGAACTCTATAATTTGAATTTATGGTTACCATTAAAGCAATAGTTCAGTAGCGATTTCTCCACCTATTTTGTCTTCTTTTATCCACTTTTAATTGCGTGCCTCGACCATTTGCATTTAATTACGTTCTAAAGGCAGCAGTAAGGTAAGTAGAATGAATACGAAAATCATTCGCATTTGCGTGGAGGTAAAGTTATTAACCATATAGTAAAAACCACCCTCAATATACCCGGCAGGGATTTGATCCCTGACCTTCCCCTTACCAAAGAACTTGACTGAGTTTGACATGTATTACAAAAAAAAACTCTGTTAAATATATCTCGAGCCCCAGTTAGGTAGCCGCCGGAGTAGAGTGAAACTCCGTTGTATACAATAGATAGACAGTCAGACAATGGAGCATGACGTCAGTGGTCGCCTAGAATGGGCGGGGGTGGGCTCTTACAATATTGGAAATGACGAAGCAGAGAAACTTAACTGCGCAAGAAAATATAAATTGCTTTCGCCTTTCCTTCAATTATACTATGATAATGTTCTCCAACAACTTTTCAACTACTTTAGTTTAAGAATTTTTTGATAATTTGAATGATATCGCTTAAAAAAATCAAAAATAAGATAATACTCCTTAAGGATCTACTTTGGTGAATAAGTGGACTAAACGCCAAGTCTGGTCTGCCGATGATGAAAAGATTTGGGCTCGAATCCTGGCTGGGTGTAGGGCCTATTTGAGAGATGTTTATTCTATTATTTTTATTTATTATTTTATCACCTTGTCTTACTACCCGTTCGGGTTATACGCTTTAAGTACTGATTACGCTAATGGATTAGGAATTAGTAAGGTTGAATTAGAGGAAGTTAACCCGTATTTGCGTGGAGGGAGATTAGAAAACCATTTAGGAAAAAACACCCCCAGTTCACCCAACCGAGATTCGAACCTCGATCTCCCCATCCTCAGCAGTCGAACTTAACATGACTAGCGCATTAGCCAACTACGCCACCGAGGCGGGTTTTATTCGAATTAATGTTTAACCACGTTCATTCCACGCAAATTCGGGTACATATTCTATCAACCAAACCGTTTTCATCCTAGCCCCATTAGTGTGGTTAAATTCAAATAACCCGGACGAGTAATAAGACATGGTGGCAAAAATAATATGTTTAGTGAGTCAGTTTATTTGGAATGTATGTGACTTGTTTTAGTTCAAGGACACGGGATGAGTTACCTCCAAATAAAATAAATTCACTTGTATATTCCTGGAGAAAGTATGTGAAAACCTTGATACAAAAATTGCCTTCGGTGCGTTTGATCAAAATTTTAGCCCCACATTCTGGCACAAGGATAAACATTATCAACATATATGTCGTGTCTTTACTTTCTCTTGGTGACCTGGTGGTCTAGGGGTAAGGTGTCAAACTTCTGTGCTGGCGGCCGGGTTTCATTCCTCGGTCCCAGCACAGATTTATCTGATTACCAAAACCTTCCTTCACCTCTGACAAGACATCTTGTGAATGTGGGGAATGCCAGGCCTCCACCGTGGTTCGGATTCCACGTTAAACTGTAGGTCCTCCATTTCATCTCACAATCACCCTACCATTACACATTAGCGTAAGTGCGTATAACCCGAACGGGTAGTAAGACGCGGTGCTAATAATAGTAATAATAATAATTTCTCTTGACCCCTCGGAGAGAGAAAGTATTGTGATCGCCCAAAAATTCTAGCTCAACATTATATAAATGTCGTCGTTTCATGACCGCCTGAAATTAAAAGATTTGTTTTTGCGATTACGTCTGTCTTTGTCTCGGACTAGAGTGGAAACCAATTTGCCGATAAGGCTAAGACTTGGTATACGAGGTTTTCATACGATACCTCCAAGGGGTTTGTGAAATTAAGATTAGTTTACTGAAGAGCACAAAGAGAAAAAAATAGATTTTCTCAAAATCAACGCTAACGATTTTGACTAAATTTTGCATAATATATAAACACTGTTTAACAATACAAACAAAATGGTAGTTTTTGTTTTCCCATGAAAATGCCCTTACACGGGGGAAATTTTCCAATGTTCATCATTTCTTCACAACTATTTGAGATACGAAATTACTTATCATTGTAAATTTGTAGTAGATTATTGCTCAAATTTAAAATATTTTATTTTGGAATATATTTTTATAAAACCAAAAGTTTCTGCGCTATAAGCAAATATATGTATATTTTTATGAAGTAAGCCTACTTATAAATATGAAATTTATGGTTATGCTCTTTTGTGGACAAAGATGCTCCTATTTTCTCAATGTTTCTGTAAGAGTGTATATTATTATATTTGTACTCCTTGTTGGAGTGTTTATGCAACAGTGTAGATTATTTCGTTTAACAAATTTTACAAGTTTTTAGTAAATCTATATATTCTAGGTTTAAAGAGAAAGTCTTTGTGGTAGAGATGGGAAAAACAGTGATTTTGCGATATCAGTGAATACAGTGACTGTGATTTTAAAATATCGGTGATTTATACCAGTGATTTTCCACTGTTAGTATTTAGCTGCTGTCCGAGTAGGCGCGTACAATCGAGTATCGAGTAGGAGTATGGAGTATTTCTGAGTACTGGGTATTTACTATTTACTCGAATAATCCCATGACATTCGGTTGTCGGTTGGAACTTGAAAGGAGAACTAATTACTTGGAAGTTTGGCGGCTTGCAATGGAATTCGATACTTAAAGACTTAACATAAGCTCTTTCTGTCGGCACTCGGCAGTCGGCACTGACATTGACATTATTGACATACAGCTACCTAATCTCCGGGTTTCGTGTTGCCTGACTAATGTACAGTCAATACAAAAGTATGCGTTTTAAGAAGTTTAATACAATTGAAAAATAGAGAAATAAAATATGTTATTTAGTATTTTATAGTGAAATGTTATGTAATTTGGGCAAAATTAGTGGTCCAACAAACATTATGTTAAACTTGAATACCAATATTAACTTATTTTACGTACTATGAGAAACTCTTGTAATTGTGTAATTTATTTAGTGATCTATTTCACTACAATTAAAATTTATGTGAGATTAAAAATGAACATAACATAATGGTGATTTGTTTAGAAAACGTTTGGAAAGCAGGTCATATATTATATTATTGTAGTGTTATTTTATTTTAAATACCGTACATATAATAGTAGATGAGCTATACATCTATTAGAAGCAAATAAACCTATAAGATGCTAGAAAATATTTAATCAATTATTATATAAACACACTTTAGATTATACTATAGGATGATGAGGATCATCAACGCATTGTAAATAATATAATAAGGTTTATTTCTATTTTTTCTATTTTGTTACTTATTTTAATTCATTATTTACGATTTTGGGGATAGGATCACCGAAAAAAAGAAATGATTTTTTTTCGTAGCCTACTTTTAAAAAGAATCCGAAATGTGATTTGCTTAGTAAGCTAAGCTTGCTTTTGAATTTTGCTCTTAACAACAAATGTTTTGTATTGAAAATGCATGTGAAGGAAACATTTAAACTATTAAAGTCATTTTTACGTAGCAATCTTATACTGTTTTTGATAAATGAGCTCTAAGAGATCAAGTGTTTTAAATAGAAATAACACGTAAAACATGCCAGTCAATAAGGTCAATTCTAAATTAGTTGGTAGAAAATAAAAAATAAAAGAATAACAAAGGCCGTGAAGCGAGTATTTATTCGAGTGTCTAGAAAAAGAAGCTATACTAGCTCCGTAGCTCGAGTATTGCGAGTATTTCGAGTATTGTGAGTATTGTGAGTATTGTGAGTATTGTGAGTATTTCGAGTATTTCGAGTATGCGAGTATTGCGAGTATGCGAGTATCTCCGATCACTGATATCTCAATCACCGATACTTTTGGGATCGAGTAACTGGGAGTATCAGTGATCAAATGATATCGGTGAAAAAATCACAGTCAGTGATATATCGCCCATCTCTACTTTTTGGTGCACCGTACTATTTTATTTAGTTTTCTCTTTTCTGGATTATATTGTGAAAGCAAAACAAATTAGTTCATTTCAAATGTTAAACCTTTTGTAGATCTCTACTTTAAAAATAAATTGTAATTAGACACTACGGTCGTCTAGTGGTCAGAGCTGTGTAGACTACCCTGCCTGCTATGGGTGCTGACGTCATAAAGGTGATATACCATCTTGGAGAAGATGAGGCGTAGTAATGGCGTGTCAACACATTTTGAAAATCAATACGCCAAGACACAAACTACGTGTCACTAATTTAACTACTTTCATACACCATGAAGAAAAATAACTTGGTAAAAAAAACTACCAAATTGTCAATTAATAGAATGGCCAAAAGCTAATTGATTATTCGATAAGATACATAAAGTGCTTGACAAATATATATAAGAGGAATCACTCATTCATTCATTAACTCACTCACCCATCACTAATTCCCCCACCTTCCGAATAGATCAGATGAAACTTGTAATATTAGTACACAAGGGGTTATTCAGAAAAACCACACAAACATATCATCATATATTCATAATGCGAGCCCAACGCCTTATACTGCATGCCTACTGGAGTGGGTCCCTAATTCTTCCAATTACTGACTAGCTAGAAGGCATTGCTGTACATAAGAGGGTTTTAGAAAAAACTACGTCAACATAATAATTCATATTGACGATCTCTCAGAACTGAAAGAGAGGGTTTGAAAGTTTTCAAAATTCACAAATGTATTTTTTGAATCAGTGAACATAATAGAGCCTTGAAATTTAAAATTAAGGTTCCTTTTGTAGAAATGGGTGAAACAATTTTGAGGAGTTTTCAAATTTAGTCCCCTAAGAAGAAGTCTGGGGGCAGAAAGGGGTGGGAAAACTCAAAGATAGCGTTTGTTTCTTCTACTCGTGTACTTACCCAACTCGGTGGCGTAGTTGGCTAACACGCTTTGTCGTGTTGATCTCGACTGCTGAGGACGGGGAGATCGAGGTTCGAATCTCGGTCGGGTGTAACTGGGGGTGGTTTTTTCCTAAATGGTTTTCCACTCTCCCTCCACGCAAATGTGGGTTCACTTCCTCTAATTCAACCTTCCCAATCCCTAATCCATTAGAATAATTAGTACTTAAAGCGTATAACCCTAACGGGTAATAAGACGCGGTGCTAAATATTATTACTCGCGTACTTTGTGTATGCTAAAATATTAAATCAAACCCCGTACTCGAAGGTTACATCAGCTAGTCTATTAATATACTAAATACCCACTTCGGTGGCCGCATGGTCTAAGCGCTGCTATCGCAACAAACTAGACTGCCGATGACGGGAAATCATGGTTCAATTTTGGTCGGATGTACTGAGAGTAGTTTTCCTTAAATGGTTTCTCACTCTTTTTTTTTTGAAAATGCGGGTACACTTCCTCTAAATTCAACCTTACGCATCCCCAACACACAGGCGTAGTTAATACATAATCGTATAACCCGAATGGGTGGTAAGAGCTGTGGTATAAATACACTAAATACCCACATCGGAGGTCGAACGACCTAACGCGTCACTCTGGCATTCTACTGAATTGCCAGTGACGGGTGTATTGGGGCTAGAATACTAATCGGGTGTACCAAGATTTTGTATAAATGATTTTACACTCTCCCTCCTTACAAATGTGTTTATATTTCCTCGTTTAATCCTTAGTGTGTCAATTTGAATTATTGTAAATAAAATCATGATCTTAAAAAGAATTTAATTTTTTGTAGGGGGTGGGAGCAGTTTGAAAATCACAAGCTTAGGACATGAATATATTAAGATTCAGTTTTTCTCTCTCTCTCTCTCTCTCTCTCTCTCTCTCCTAATCAGCCTTTTGAATTACATACATATGAATTACTTAAACAAATGTAATATGGATTAGAAAGTTTTAATTTCGACGAAATGTACCTGAATTTGCGTGGAAAGAGAATGAATTTGTTTTCGAAGTCTACATTTAATAAATTCGATTGATGTATTTTTTAGTTTTTAGCAATTTGTATTACTAAGCATTCGGGTTATACGTCTATGTACTAATTAGACTAAGGGCTTAGAAGTGTTTAATTTAGAGGGAAGTACATGTGCATAAGCGTGGAAGGAGCGTGGATAACCATGTAGGAAAAACATATCATTGCACCCGAATGGGTTTGAACCCCGTTCTCCCTGTCTCTAGCAGTATAGTCTGACACGAGAGTAACACGTTAGACCACGCGACCACCAACCAGAGTAATGAATGCAATTAAAGCTACAATATCATTTGAAATGGCGATTAAAGTGCCAGTAGTAGGGCCTAAGTCTTCAAAATTCTAAAGCTCAACGTTTCTAACCAAATCAAATTAAAAGATATAGATGGAAATATTCGTAGAATTTTCCCTGGATTTAAAATATATTTTTCTCCAGGTGCTGTCTAACACAACTGTTCTTTCTTTAAACATCAATCTTGGATATTTCACATTCTTGTAAATGTGTTATGCTCCCAACAGGTTCTGATGGTGGTTATAATTCCCCTCCCCCCATCACGTCTTAGTACATGTTCGGGTTGTAAACATAAATCTTATTGTGTTGATTGCATATAAATTGGAAGGTAGCATTTTAGAATAATTTGTAACCGCATTTGAGTAGAGGGGAGAACCGTCTATTAAAAAATAATCCTTAAAACATCCGACCAGTATTCAAACCCTTCCCTTGCAATCCAGTCTAGCATCAGTGATGCCTTAGACCACCGATGCGTGCTATGTGACTAATTACTTCTGGGTATTTCCATCCAATTTGGTTTAAATTCTTCAATGTGTGGAAAACTAAAAACTTTACAGTATCCTGAATACTTTATGGAACCGCAATTACTATTAGAGTTGAGAAGAGAGTTTTCTTAACATTTTATTTCTTTCATAACAATAATTTCAATACCATAATTATGTATACTGATTACTGATTATTGTATAACCTTAATAGTAGTCTATTAATTTGATACACGCATAATACATTGAAACCTATCAAATAAAGCAGATAAATCCCATTAGAAATTAAAAGTTTTGCACGGCAAAGAAAAGAGGACAAATAAACATTTCCGTCTGCCCTGAACGTGCTGTGAATTAACAGGCCTCTGCACGGTGTTGCCAAACTTTAATATTCTGGTCTTTAACTGAATTGATCATTTTGAAAATTGCCAGATTTTCAATTTTACTAAAAAAAAATATTTTTTTTCATTTTTCATACTCCTGTATTTCATGAAATAATTATATTTTAATTGCTTCTTATATATTATTTTTGTTAGGGTTCCTAACTAAAGGCCTTATTTCTGGAGCTATTGGTCTCAAACAAACTATAAGTTTATCTCCTGTAAAGTATGAAACAGCTATGACACGCTGATCAAAAAAAAATCATTTTATATCTTCTTTTTTTTTAGCTGCACAGTAGTGTAATATGCAAGGATACCCTTCCACGTAGACGATGGGTACTTAAAAGAAAAAAAATACTATTTTATAATCAGAAACCCGCCTCGGTGGCGTAGTTGGCTCACGTGCTTGTCGTGTTGAGCTCGACTGCTGAAGACGGGGAGATCGAGGTTCTAATCTCGGTCGGGTGAACAGGGGGTGGTTTTTCCTAAGTGGTTTTCCACTCTCCCTCCACGCAAATGCGGGTTCACTTCCTCTTAATTCAACCTTCCCAATTCCTAATCCACTAGCGTAATTAGTACTTGAAGCGTATAACCCGAACGGGTAGTAAGACGCGGTGCTAAAAAATAAATATAATCAGAAATTTATTGTTGAGACATTAAATTAGTATTAAATAGGACTAAAAATAATAATGGTGCAATTATTGTGGACTTTATTAAGATTTTCCCCATATTTTCGTGTCATCTCTTAGGAGATCACCAAGACAGAAATCCACCATGTATTGTTATCCATTTGGACTACCCACCTATTTACACCAATGGAATAGGAAGGAGGAAGGCGTAATTTAGAGTAAATGTGCTAGCATTAAAGTAGAGGGAGAGTCAGAAACAATTTAGGGGGGAGGGTGGTGAAAACTAAAAATAACCCCCACTACACTAGGCTGAGGCTCAAACCCCGATTTCCCCAATACCAGAAATCCAGTCTATTGTCTTAAACATTCAACCACCGACGTGGTTAGCACTGTAAGGGTTGATGTCAGGAACACGATCAACTTATCGTTCACTTAACATTAGTGTGTGAGCATAGTTCACGTTGTATAAAGTAAAAACTCGAGCAACATACTAACAATAAATTTTGACTTTTGAAAACATAGTTTATAAATAAATTATAATTCAAAAATGAATAATCATTTGTTTGCCATCTTAGCTTACGTTTACAATTTCGTGGTCGAACAATATGTTCGCTATGTATTAGCTTGTCGATCACTCAACCCTAACTGGCTCCGTCATGACGTTTGTCTATCTCTTGGTCCTCTCGTGTCGACCGGTTGACTGTCGATCACTTGATCATTCTATAAATTAGCTTGTCTAGCAGTTGGTCTAAGTCATGTCGAACACTTGACCCACTATTCCAAGAGTTTGTCTACCGGTTGGCTGCCCATCACGTGGTCTTGTAGGCCTACTCGTGTCGACCACTTGCTCCACGCTGCTTTCTCATGTCGATAAATTTTATGTATACCACTTTCTTCTCTCGTGTCGACCGCTTTTTTGTTGGTCGGTTTACCTCCACCCTTTTCCCTCTCCCTGCTTCAGACGTGTTGTTATCAACATAATAGCTTGTATTTTGTTCTCAGTTCAGTGTGGAAGTGATGTATTGCTGGAAGATGATCGGTCTGTAGTGCAAGGATTACCCTTCCGAGCTGCCACCCTACCAGCTCTAGTCCGCCTACTAGTCAGTGTGTTTGGTAAGTTTCTAAACAATTGTAAAATCTCTAGTTATGAATTTTGTTAAAAATAATATGGAGAATGTATAACCCAATACAACAGTTGTATTGGGTTATACATTCACCATATTATTCACTGTTACTGTTTACACTAAAGAAGAATATTCAGATAGCAGAGCTGACACACACCTTGAAAACATGGAAAATCTGGAAAAGTCAAGAAATATGGTGCAAAAGCTAAAAGTCAGTTAGATTTTAAAAAGTAGTTAAAATGTTTATATATATTTTGCAATAAGTGTAGAAATACTAAATAGACAATCATAAAAACCCACTGGAAAATATTAGTTTTACTTTTAATGCATAAGATTTGGCGAAGAGCACTGACCTATTTGACTTTACTAATGATTGTGTCGATAGTATTTTATATAACCTTGAAAGTAGCAAAGATATTTTATTTTTAGATTTTCGTAAACATACTGAAAAAAAGCATAATGTTTTGTTTGGAAAACTTGAAAACCTTAAATGCTTAAAAAATATATCAACACTGAGAGATCATTAAATAACGTAACCAAATTTTTAAAAAGAATAAATAACACCAATTTTCTTAACGTTCTTTAAAATAGAAGGGTCTGATATTTAAAACGAATTAACAGTGCTGTTTAGTACTAATCATATGTGTTAATAATTATACTTGAAATTAATTTAACTGAAATCATATATTTATTTCACATTCAGTAGGTAATATTTATATATCTATACTGGCATATGTCAACATTTAAATTTGCATCTAACCAAGCTCAGATAAGACATAAAAATACGCCCATGAACATAATCATTATTATAAAACGCAAGCACATCCTTTATTGTTGATTGGCTAGAGGTGACCTGACGGTCTAGGGGTAAGGTGTCAGACTTCTATGCTGGCAGCCGGGGTTCAATCCTCAGTCCCGGAAAAGATTTATCTGATTACCAAACCCTTCCTTCACCTCTGACAAGACATCTTGTGAATGTGTCCTCCACCGTGGCTCGGATTCCACGTTAAACTGTAGGTCCTCCATTTCATCTCACAATCACCCTACCAATACACATTAGCGTGAGTATAACCCGAACGGGTAGTAAGACGCGGTGCTAATAATAATAATAATAATAATAATGTTTAGCTAGAGCTCATAGAATATTTCAAATATGTCCCCTTCCATTTATCCTAAAATACAGTAAACGAATCATTCTTGGTTTCAATGGTGCTCAGGCTACCAGTAAAACGCTTCTTGGATGATCCAATCAACACTTACATAAGATTCCAATCCGCACCCACGAAATAAAATCGATATTGGTATCAATTGTTATTGTAATATCACATACCGAAGCACCAGTTTATTAATGTATATAATTTATTATATTAATTTATATTTAAAATTATGTATTAAAATCTGTTTGGCTATTTTTGAATATTTAAAATTGTAAGGGGAATACTAAAACTATCAATAATATTAGATAGATATAAAAAGGCTGGAGTTTATTTCTTTTTCTTTATATTTATTCCACAGCAAGTGTGCGCACACAGTTCCAAGCAAACGAAGTATATATTTTGTTAACGTTATTGATTTATTTTGTGGGCGCAATATTTTTTTTCTGGTTGTTTGTGCAGTACTTGTATAAAACAATATAATATAAATTAGATGTTTATAACAATTTTATCCAAAATACTCACTTGTATCCGATTCTTATCCGTCCTTCTGATATTACCACGTATTATACATCCACACAAAGCTCTGATAATCAGATAGGGCCATTTTACAATAAGTTATGGTAAGACTTGTACCTTTCTGAGTGAACATATGAAACTCTCTTTACCTTCTTTTGTTCCACTATGGTGTAGCTTAGAATATAGTCATTTTGAGATCAGTCAAGGTAAGACATT
Organism: Timema douglasi; assembly: GCA_901482245.1. Classification (NCBI taxonomy): domain Eukaryota; kingdom Metazoa; phylum Arthropoda; class Insecta; order Phasmatodea; family Timematidae; genus Timema; species Timema douglasi. The sequence continues at coordinate 442,881 of CABEEJ010000026.1, read as the reverse complement.
TCTTGGTAAATAGAGGGTTCATTTTATCTTCTCTGATATATTTAGTCAGTACGAAACACAAATAGATGAACAAAGTTGTGTTATTATTGAATTTGTAGGGGCAGCTATTCTGTGTGAGGTGGGTATACCCTGTGAACCACAACTTACAACTATTATTTTGCTCCCAATGCTTCAGACTGCAATGGGGACTTGTCGGACCAAGCGTTCAGCCTGCCGATGGTCGTCCTTAGGACACACCGATGGTTCACATCCTCGTCTGTCCTTGCGGGGCAGCTCATGGCCCTCCACAAGTGTGCGGGGGACATTGCCCCTTGCCAGAGATCAGATTGTACTCATGAGAGTGACGCTGATTGCTCCGTGGCGCAATACCGTACCAGAGTCTGCCATGCCATCAGGTAACTTGGAAAAGTATTTATCAAATACCAGACTGTGTTCACAATTAAGGATCCATGCATCTTACTTACTGTTTGCTCAGAGTATCTTGAAATTAAATTAATTAATCCAAGGATTCACATGGTGAGCGAATTTTACTCAAAGGCACCAACACTAGCATAAATAAAAAATGAGCAGCCATAAGGGGTGCAAAAAATCTTTATTTCTATCAGTTGAGACCTTTAAGTTGATGCATCCTTTCTCTATGGTTGATGTGTTAGCCCTAGTAAGTAAATTTTGTTTAAAACAGGATCATATTAATTCTTCATGAATAATCTCATATGATTCAAAGACTTTGCTGTGACACATACAATACATTTTAGACCTCAACAAATCTTGTATTGACAAAGTATTATCTTTACGTTAAAAATAATCCGTTTAATGTAAAAGCATCTGTAAGCTTGAGTGTCAGATTAGTGGGGTGACACAAATAGACAACAGTAATACTAATTGTATGACTATACCACACACTAAAGAACTGCCACATCGATCGATTATTCTTATATCCTGGCCCCTCCTCCTTGAATTGTTCCACGTGTGCATGCCACACTATAGTCAAATATTATTAGGACCTACCTGCTTGGTTGCTGGCCCAGTTTATTTTCTCTTTGGTTCCTTCCTTAGTTATTATCTTCTGCGTGTGTCGGGTGAGCTAATCCATGTCGTTCAGACACAGCAACGTTCTGCCCAACTCGAAACTGGGCCCATACAATGTAACAGACACCCAAGATACAATATCCATCATTTAATTGTAATGTTGTCAAAAACTCTCTCTGCTTCAATCTTGCGTAGATTTACACCCCAATCTCCGAGTTAATCTATGATACTATCTCCTCCATGTATTGTACATAAAATATACCCATAATTTATAAGTAAAATATACCCTCCTTACCTTAATTCCGTATATTAAGTCACCCAAAACTCTTAAATCCTTGTACTTCCCTTTCAATAATCCGTCTAGGTGTATAAACATTAAGTTACCAACGTCTAAAACACATGACCCACATTCCCTGCGAGAAATATAGCCAATTTGTACCATAATACTACAATATAATGATCTTCAACCTTCTATTTAGGCGTATACTATCGTTTAAAATCCTAAAATGTGTTGGGAGTAAGTATTTTTAATACAACATAAACATTCTCTGCATATAAAAATTGGTAATACTGTCATATCACAATTTTATGATTTTTCAACCATCTCTCCAGGCGTGTACTACTGCTTAAAGATTTTAAATATATAGGAGGTATGCACTTTAAGCATAAAATAAGCAATCGCAACGAGAAAGATGACTAAATATGAACTCCCACTTCAGCGCGACATTGCTCCACGTGCCTCTGCGTACCGCCACACGTTTTATTATTTACATTTAGATGATTATGGATTACACCACTCATACCGATACGTGTCGTACCACGCCTCCGCACAAAACGTTGGTTAGAATTTGGTGGAGAGAATAAAATGTGCCGAGGCGCACTGGGTGGTGGAGCTTCTTACTCCTGTGGGAATAGTCTTGCATCTTTATTCTGTCTAAGCTTATACTCCCTTTCACCCTTCCTCTACCATCTTCCCTTGGTCATGTCATGTGAAACTTCCCACCTCAAAGTAAAGAGGAAAGCTCGCTGTTAGTTCTCAAATATTAAAACACAAATCTGTTGTGAGCCTATAACAATATTACTGTATTTGTTAAAGAAAGACGGTGACCTGGTGGTCTAGGGGTAAGGTGTCGGACTTCTGTGCTTGGGGGTCCGGGGTTCAATCCTCGGTCTCGGCATGGATTTATCTGATTATCAAACCCTTCCTTCACCTCTGACAAGTCGTGTTTTAATCAAAACTTGTGAATATGTGGAATTCCAGGCCTCCACCGTGGTTCGGATTCCACGTTAAACTGTAGGTCTTCCATTTCATCTTACAATCATCCTACCATTACACATTAGCGTAAGTGCTTATAATAATAATAATGTTAGCTCCACAAATAGGTTTAAATATTCGTTTAAAATTAACTAATGTTATATGTTCACAATTTTTTGTCTATTAATAAAACAAACTATGAAGTTACTAAGAAAAAGGAGCCCTGTTGGAATCTTTCAACTTTATTTTGGCATCAGCCATATTTTGAAATAACGCATCGTAGAATTAAATATTTCTTTAGGTCTGAATGTCTGCATAGTAATTCCTTGCTTACTGAGGTGGCATCCTTAAGACCGTGGTTGATTTTCCACCCTCTCCCTAGACGTAAATAAACATGATTAACCCTGAAATATCGTTGTTGCTGCACTAGTGTGATAGCCTGTATTCCAGTAGACTGCTAAGCGCACCCTCTCATCACCCGTTAGTGAGAACAAATTAATTTCAATCAATTGTGTCGTGGACGTCACTACTGTGGCACTCTACGTACGGTCGACGTCACGGGTGGAGAGTGTCAACGGGATCTCGTCAATAGTGAGGCATTCTAGTACCTTGAGAAGTACGGGCCTATCGTGCCTTATGTACGAGAGGGATAGTTTGCTAGATAAGAGTATAGCAACATCTTGTGAATGTGAGGAATGCCAGGCCTCCACCGTGGTTCGGATTCCACGTTAAACTGTAGGTCCTCCATTTCATCTCACAATCACCCTACCATTACACATTAGCGTAAGTGCGTATAACCCGAACGGGTATTAAGACGCGGTGCTAATAATAATAATAATAATAATAATAATAATAATAAGAGTATAGCAGACCATTCATGATTAGTGGAAGGATGATGCTCGTTAGTTGGTGGGCTCGAGAAAGGTGAGCCTATACATCACGGGTATTCTAGTGTGTTGAATGTTGAGGGATGGAGCTGAGCTAGTTATTCTGGGAGCATGATCGGCTATGATGATGAGAAAGAGTATTAGAACGTAAATGCCGGAAAAATACGAGGCTTTGTACCACACTTCCATAAGGGATAAGACGGTGGTAGTGATTCTAGATATGGGTAGCTGTTATTGGATGCTGCATATTATTTTGGGCAAGATTTTTTCACATCCCCAGTTTTTAGAAAAGGTACGGGCTGATGAGAAGGACAAATAGACACCATTAACTTCAGTTAATAAGGACCTCGAATGAACGGGGTGGAAAAGGGCGTATCCCAATTGACAACAATAAATGGATGAGATTCATCCAGTGCTTCATTACGAAGTGGCGTCATCCCTAAGTGGTAAGACCATGTAATTGTGAAAGTAAGTCGATAAAATACACGGTTTTTGATAATAAAGGCCGTTGGGTATTTATATCTGAAAGTAGAGTTATACTCCTGCTCCCTCCCTTTTCTTAGCGGGAAAAAAAACCTTGATAAAGTAAGATTTTTAAAAATTTTAACAAAGAAAGACCATCCTTGTTCGAGCTTGTAACGATAAATTTAAAAAATATTTATCTATTAAAACTGATTTTCGAGTAAAATCATGCCAGGGAAACTTTTTATGTTTATATGTTATGTACTATTATTTACTATGATATAATTTAGCGTAGCGTGATATGGTAGTCATGTTCCAACACCTTCAATCACCAACCTAATCTTCTCAGCGCACACAGAGGGAAGAAAGACTCGGGTAAACCGGCAGATGAGAACGAGACCAGCAGCCAACCACGCATCAAGAGGGGACGGCCAGGGATTACAAACAATGGGTGTGCTGGAAGTTCATTTGTGAGAGGTGTAGTCAGACAGCTATTATTATTATTGACAGTAAAATTCCTAACTGTAGCCACATAGCCCTCGGACTTTGGCCAGCCCCGGATAGGTTTGTAAGGTAAAGTAAGGTGTGCTATGAAATTGAGTACATATTTATAAAAGTGGTGTGAGATTTTAATTGTGTCTTAAAAATTTCAGATACTGGATCCTTCAATTCCCCATTCACTTTGATCTTGAATCAGGGTTGGCTACCGCACTACGAGACTTTCAAACAACCTTGACACCCCAAGCAGCGGAGCTGTTGGACTTATCACAGGTTGGACATGATACAATGGTTTAATGGCTTTCCATTCTCCTTCCACGCAAATTGGGTTACATTTACTCTAAATTATGCTTTCTTCATCCTCAAGGTAACAATACTTGTTGGAAGGAGAAAAAAGATATGTGGCAAAAATTGTTTTGTTTTTTTCTTAAAAGTACGTGAATAATATAATGTCCAGGTTTAATAAACGAGAAAAGAAAAACTTGTTAAAGAACAATAATAAAACACTTAAAACCAAACATAAAATCATCCCATGTAATGCTGTTTTTAAATTATTTAAAAAGTAGCAAGGCACTAATACAAATATTGTACTAGTCATCCTACCTGTAAGGTAGAAAGAAATACGACTCGGTTCACATTACATATTGTTAAACAAAGTTTATGTCCAAACATATTTTTCTGTTGATTCGATTTTCTTAATAAAAAAAGTGCAGGAATACTCGGTACGAAAAAAGAGTGAAATTGTTCACATAACATATTCTTTAAATTATATTGCACCATAAAAATGTCCTTTGTGGATTTAGCAGAGAGCCTGTTTCTCTATTTTGTCCATTGATCCCAATCCAAAAACACGATTTTTTTTTACAGATATTGTGCATACATTTGTATTTATACTTTGTAATTTTTAATCAACAATAATAAAATTACTGCAAATATTAATTAATACCACGTGATGCGTTACAACTTGTTGTTACAAATAGTAGGAATTCGACCCAACATGGAAAGACAAGAGTTTCTAGGGCACCTACTGAGAAAGCGATGCTGCCAAATTATTCACACGCTAAATGCCACTGCTATAGAAAGTGACGATCTTTTTAAATTAGCCAAATATAAGATTAATATAACCATCAATATTATCTCACTACCGGTACTGATATAACCTGTATAATTTTGCATTTTAACAAAAAAAAATCTTTCAGAAATGTATTTTACGTCTATAAAAGAAGACGTGTTCAGAGAAAGGGGGCCGAGAGTAACCCTCCTTTATTCCCACCTCATTATTGTCAATATGTGTATAGTTCATACGAATATTTAGAAGCAAATCACACACTGTATTGGTAGGGAAAAAAATGTTTCTGAAAGCATGTTTTGTTTGTTTGAGGTTCCAACTTATGACTGGATGAGACACGTTTCCATCAGGAACAACAACGTTTCTCAGCAGCAGATCAACTTGCAGCGATCCTGTAAGGTGTCTCTTGTGTTCAACAACCTGGAACCCTTACAACTGGCCGAGCATATTACCTACCTTGAGCATAAAGTCATCCGCAGGATCAGCGTAAGTGAACATTTTTTATTAAGTGGCACGCACTACACTAAGTGTTTAGGAAATCTAAGCTATTAGGGCCTCTGGAGCCATGAGGATCATCATGTCAGTAGCCTGATTCCTACTCGAACCCGCCATTTATATATTTACATATAACAATAGAGGCCTATATTATTTCTTACTATAGCAGTTGCACACACATACAAACACACACCCAGCACACCCACACTAATTTCGTCTATTCATACTAGATAATGAAACTCTTATAAATGTTTGAATAAATACGGCCCATAAGAAGTGGCAATACAAATTTGCTGTAGTAAAGTTTTAGAGAAAAAATTGTTATTAATTTCTGATGCAAAGGAAGTATTGTGAAAAATTTTGACCACAATATTATGATTGATCTTTACATTTTATGTGCACCCGAACTCAATAAATGTTATATTACAATTTTATCTATCATTCTGTCTGTCTGTCTGTCTGTTTGTACCTGGGGTTACAGCCAAATCCATTAATTTATTTTTTCTCAAACTTTATATTTAAGTATGTTACGTGACTATTCTTAAAGGCCAAATCGTAGTTTTAATCCTAGCTTTAATATTAAAAGTAGTGTACTAAAGACTGCTTTTTGAAAATTTGAAATTGTTTGGAAACGAATTTTTTAACATGATAAATAAGAAAGTGTGATTTTTTCATAAAGAAAACATATTGAAGGTAATTAAGTTATTACTAATATTTGGAAATTTGATTTGATGTTTAATGACTTAACAATTGGGTTGTTATTGCCCGTCCGCTTAGTGACATTTGCCCAACCCAATCCTGGGATAGGGATTGTTGTAAATCACGTTTGTAAAATATGGAAGAAGGCAATGGGTTCCTTTCTTTGAGCTTTTATTATAAAATAAGTATGAATTATAAAAGGATATTCACAAGTTGTACAAGAACTAAGTATGAGCATTACGCGCAAGTCCTTGTCACATTCTTCAAGACCATGAGCCCTTTCCCTGGCCTTTTATGTCCTTTAGTTCCTACATGAGTGGTATCCCAGAACCCTTAACGAGATCTTTACTAACACGAGTATCCCTGAAAAAGAGCCCTAGGGTGTTCCCTGGTAACTAAATCTCTCACAAGGATGTAACAAGAACTAGCAAAACTGCATCTCTTCTAGACTCTAACAAGACTATCCTCTGATGAGACTGCAACAAGAATAAAGCGTGTGCTCGTTCCTAAAAAAACTGCACACTTCTTTCACTACTCAAGCGAATTTCAGCTTGGGGTTCATGGACTATAAGTATGTGACAGTTTATTGCTTACATCTGCAAAACTACATATCAAAAAACTTTCTCGTTCAAATACAACAATTTGATCTGTTTACTCTACAGTTCAAACTCTATATATTAATACTATTTCATCATGTAGAGCTATCAAAATAATGTTTTTATTTTTATGATGAAGAGAGGAGAAGTTTACGGATAACCAGCTTTCAAAAATCTTGCTATAATAGACTATACGATTGTGCTATAGCAGCATTTATTTTCGACTTATTTACATCAGTGGCTCACCCAGGGGGAAGAAGAAAATGGGTCAGGTTGCCCCCCCCCCCAACCTTCCCCCACACCCCACAAATTCAAATAATTATAATAAAACTTAAAATACCTGAGGTTAAACTATAAAATAGAGCCCTGAACATGTGATGAATTAATTTAATCTGCATTTTTTTTATCTAATAGCCAACTAATTTCAACAATTTTCTCCAAATAGCTTCTAGAGGGATCTAGTTTTCAAACAATCTCCAATCGAACACTATTCCAAATAACTTCTAGAATAATCTTGTTTTCAAAAATTTACCAAGCGAATAATACTTCAAATATATCCTATAGTCAGCTAATTTTAAATGATTTGCCATATAAAGACCACTCTAAATACCTTCTAAAGGTATTTAATTATTGTTTTTAATCATATAGAATGAACATTCCAAATATCTTCTAGGTGCATCCAAGTTTTTTACTTTTTACTGGAGAGGGTCTTTGAACTTATCTTGGAGCTGAAGGGCAAACCTCTTTAAAAAAAAAAGAATTTGCTAACCACCCCCTCTCCTTCTAAAGTTAATTCTAACTACAACCTTGATTGTTTGTCGTCCCCTCTCCCCCCAAGTAAAATTTCTGGGTGCACCTCTAGTCTCCATGAATGTATTGTTTCAGTTTCATGACTTCAAGAAGTACGCTGAGACCGGCTCGTTGAGGGAGACGCCTAAGTTGGAGCGCTCAGTGACTCTTTTCAACGGACTGACCCAGTGGATCCAATGTATGGTTCTCAGTAGGACAATGCCTCAACACAGGGCTGATGTCATTGCCAAGTTCATTGATGTGGCCAAGGTAGGTCACACTGCACAGTATGAATTAAGACACTGTAAACCAATCATCGTTAAAAATAACATAGATTGCATGTACTCTAAATACAAAATCAAATCAGAGAACTACTTACAAAAAATCTTCACTCCAAGACTAAACGTAGACGCGTTACACACGTTCAGAAATTCCACGTTTATTAAGAACTTGGCTTTTATTTCAATATATGTCTTTCTCCAAAATTAAGGTGAAAAGAATTGGCATATCACTCTAAGACTAAAAACATTTTAAAATATATATTTTTAATGTGAAATATTAATTTTAAAGATGCTTCGCTCGATTAAAAACAGCCTTCTTCAAACAACTAAAGTATTTTTTGTAACAGGGACACAGCAGAACACTCAAAGAGGATTGAAGATTATTTAGTGCGTTTAAAGCTTCATAACTGCCATTTCCATCAGAAATACCGGAATATGAGAACATTTAGCTTCAACAAGGAGGTACTATTAGTTCTAAAAATGTACAGTAGCTAATCTTTTCTATAAGATTTTGATTATCTGGCTAAGAAAATATTATGTTTGACTCTGAAAGTTTAAAATATCCATGTCCTCACTAGCTCAGTAGTTTAGCAGTAGATATCACCTTCAATAAAATTGTACCAGAATATTATACCTATGCATTCAACAGAAAAACCGCAGAACAAAAGGATAAAGTATATTACATGTTCGCCGAAAATAGAAGACATCTGCTTGAGTGGCTTAGCACTTTACACGATCATAGAAATGGGAATTGACCCCTGATGCCCTTTAACGTAAGCTAGAAACTGTCAATCAAATGTTTTGTTTAAGAGTGGATTAACAAATATTTTAGGTTAATTTCATTTTGAGTGTTTTCCAATTAATGTTTTTCTGCCACAGCACAGCACAATACACTTTCAAATCACTTCAACACACTTGTTACGTCGGTAGACCTGGCTCCAATTTCACAGCACATGCCTACTGAATAGGTTAGGCTGTGCGTAAGCATAAATTTACTTTAACAAGCAGATTGTCTAGTGCAGGTTGACAAAGCTGAATGTATCTCAACTCGCGCCGAGCGAATAAATCATATAGCACTGAGATCTTGTGATTAATTAAACACTCGTTTCGTGACCATAAAACTGCTATATCTAATTATGTTGTGCTAAACCAACAATTAGAAAAAAATTAGTTCTTAAAGCAATTTTTATACAAAAATCTTTAAACAAATAAATATTGAATCTTATATTTTTTTAAATATTCAAATATCAAATACTCATCCTGCTTTAATAAACATTGAAAGTAGGCTATATGGAAAAGGCCTACACACTTTTATTTAGCACCATGTCTTACTACCCGTTTGGCTTACACGCTTAAGTACTAATTACGCTAATGGGTTAGGGATTGGTAATCTTAAATATAAAGGGAGTAAACACGCATTTTCATGGAGGGAGATTGAAAACCTATTTAGGAAAAACCAACCCCAGTTCATCCAAGCGAGATTCGAACCTTGATCCCCTCGTCCTCGGCAGTCTAGCTCAACACGAAACTGGCCCGTTAGCTAACTATGCCAACGAGGTGGCTGCCTACACACTTACCATAAAAATGCAAACCTAAAGTTTACAATTAAAACACGACCAAGCCCATTACAGTAATTTTTTTAGACACACTAAATTCTGATATTCAAAGATTAAAATACCCTTAGTTTGTTTAAGTAAATCTGATCGCAAGTGATCTGTTTTCAGAAACTTGCTGATCTGCAAAACTTCAACTCGCTGATGGCAGTTGTGGGCAGCGTCAGTCACAGCGTCCTGGCGAGACTCTCCAAGACAATGGCCTGTCTGTCGTCAGACAGTAAAAGACAACTTACAGAGCTAACAGAGCTACTGGCCTCTAACAACAACTTCAGCAACTACCGGAAGGCACTCAATGAATGCAAGGGCTTCAAGATACCAATATTGTGAGTTTGGTGGGCTTAACAAAAAAAATTTAAAAAAAAGAATTGACCAATCTAAGCAATGGAAAGGAAGGATAGCCGGTGGCGGTTTGTGAACTTTTAGCTTACTGAGACATAATTTGTAGTGATGTAGACTTTAAATAAATGAATAAAGGAAATTTTTTGTGATAATCGAGTTTGGTCGGTAGGAGAGACGGAATTGATTCTCAATCACTATAAACAAGGAGAAAGGGTATCCTAAAACAATTTTGAGCCTTGGATAAATAAAAATAAATTAGAATAAGAACACCAAACTAAATACGGTGCTAATCCACACCAACCCCCAAATAACATTAATATATAAAACTAGCCCTTGCTTACCAGGGACATATGAAGAATTATTTTTAAATATAATTGTATAGTTGCAAATATTTATCTTCCAAAACTTAAAAAATATAATAGATTCTAATGAACTGAATCTAATATGATGTTTGCAAAAAAAAAATTATATATATATATAATGCAATCCGGATTTTTCTTCTTTTTATCCTTTAAGCAAAAAAATTAGGGGAGCAAGAGGGACCAAATTATACACGTTAAGAGAGTTGCGTCCCCTCTACTCCACCCCCCGGCCCCGGTCCCCCAACATAATCCCACTTGTACCATCTAGTCCCCTTCATACCCCTAGTAATCAAATTAGTCTCCTATAGTTCCCAAACTAGTCTTTTATAATCCACAAATTAATCCATATTGTTCCCTACTTAGACCCTTCTAGTCCTCAACTTAGTGTCATCATGCATCATACTCATCCATTTTACTAGTCTCATCTCGCATAGGTGAGTACGCATACTCAATTTCAGACTTGTCTGGTCAGATTTGCCAGTAAAGGTGAAATTGGAGTTCAAATTCCGGCCAATTGTAGGCTATTTTTTACTAAATTGTCTCCCTTCACATAAATGCGAGTAAATTTCCTCTAAATTCTAAATTCCTCTCCCTACCTCTTAGTCTAGTAAAATGTATATAGCCTGGAGGAATAATAAGTCGCGTAGCGAAACAAAACCAATTCCACACATTATTCAGGTTACTAAGTAGAGCTAAAAGTCTTACTACCTGTCCGGGATATCATATATTTACTGTATGAGTAGAGAGAAGGAAGAAAGAATTTTTAGGAAATGTACTCGAAGGGAGAGTGAGAACAAACGACCTTGGTACATTATAATAGGTTCAATAGTGATGGATTGAGTAGAAACAATTTGGAATAGCTCTTTCACTTTTGACACAACTACTATATTTTCGATCTTTTGTTCCGAAGGCCTACACTAGTTGGGTCAAGAATGCCGAATATTGTGTTAAAACTAATAAGATTTATATACACAAATAAGTCTTAGAGAATAAATCAAATATGTTAACATTTTTTCCACGGTCAGTCTCTAAGTAAATAAAAATGTATACAATTTGGCAAAACGATAACAAGTAACATACATAAATATCTGTAGCGGTCAACACAATACTAATATTTAAAATAAATAAAAATGCACATAAGTTTACCAAACAATAAATTCAAAAGAAGAATAAGTCATTAAAGTAAATCAACAATAAATTATGAAAAAGTCCATAGTTTACGGAAACATCCATTGTTCACAAAATGTTATTCGCTGATATTTACTCTATGTAGAATCCACCCTAAGCTGTATTTTATTTTTTTAAATCACCATAAATATATGTTCCTACCTAATTAGTATATAGTATTTAAAGTAAAATATTTAAGAATGTTTTAGATATAAGCTGAAAATATATATTTATTAACATTATTTATTTTACATCTTTGCTTCAAAAGAGGAGGGGTGATTTTTCTGCTTGAAGCTCTTGAATGTGTTGATTTATGTTAAGTTATTTCATTGAAATGAGAATAACAATATGCAAATTAGTAAAAAGTTAGCACAAATAGCTGTATATCAAATAATAATACTAACAATTTGGTCGACCTCGATGGTCTTTATGTAAAGTGCTTGCCTCAGGACCCGATGTTCGTAGGTTCAAACCAAGCTGGGGTCGACGGATTTCCATCAAGCGATAAAAATCCGTAGGGCAACTTCTTTCGGAGGGAAAGTAAAACCGATTGTTTCATGTAAAAGAACCCTTTAGGGTATGTGAAAATACCTTTCCCAGCAGTGGCGGCTCGTAGGTAAAATTAGTGGGAGTGCTGCTCCAGAAAAATGTTAGCCTTTGTTTTAAAATTGTGTAAAAGGAAAAAAAACATGTATAAAAAGAAAATGTATTTATCAACTTGATAAAATCTTAACAAAAAAAACATTTTTTTACTTACTTTAACTTAAATCGTTACAGTTCAAGCTTGATCTATTCATTTAAAAATGAAATCCATTCTTCTTGTTTTAATTTGCATAAAAAGTTCAACAATTTTCTCCTTGATCTCTGGATGACAAATGAGGAAATTTTTCTCCATTGGAAGTATTTCAAGCGCATTTAGTCTTACTGTTAAATAAAAGAACCGAAAAAAAAGAATCAAATAGAATAGCTGGAAGCATAATAATAATCTAATTCTACACTCTTCTACACTTTATCACATTCAAGAATATGGTACACGGCTTTTAACATCATCACACCACAGCCGGCACTGCGAGATCAACAGTGCTCTCTCTACCTGGAAGTCCCGCCTTCCTCCCCTTACCCCTCCTATGTGCGCATGCGCACAGCAGTTAAACACCACGTCGCTGGCACTGTGAAGTACACAGTTCCATACAAAAATGTTTGTATCTTTTTCATAAACTGGGGGATGGCTATTGAAATACTGACATTAAGCTTAAGGAATATACATTGTATTACAAAAATAGAAAAAGAATTAAAGAAAAAAGGACTCATTATATTAAATGTTATTGATAATATCAAGTAGAAATATAGGGTGCTGCAGTTCTGCAGTGCCTATACACGAGCCACCACTTTTTCCAGGCGAAATTGGTTGAGCCCATCACTCTCACTTATAGAAATTCTTAGGCGCTGACATAATCAGTCGGTTCAGAAAGCTCATGTTAAATTTTTCAACTAAATAAATAAAACTAGCAGTTTGATCCGTTCTTTACACACGTATTAAAAATCCAAATTATATCAAATTAGGACATTCGCCACCCAGTTGCCTTAATCCACAAACTGAGTGCGCACACGAATGCAATTCATCGGCAATGCAATCCAAGCACTATTATGTTTATTGTCATTGTTACAACAACATGTTGTAAAAAAAAGAGCATCACAGTTCACCAAAAATAATAAATGAAATAACATAATCTGTTAGAGTAATTGAATAATGGGCAAATAGCATCACTGCTCACCGATGTATGTCACTAGGAATCTTTATTTTTAATTTGCTCCTAGATAGGTGCTAGTATATATAATTCAAGTTTTAGTTGGTAATCATCACGCCAATGGACATATTTTTTAGATAATATTTGGTTTTTGTATTCGTTTATTTTTAGATTTTTTTGTTTGCCTGTACAAAATTAAAAATTTTTACAATATCTCAAAGTTATTTATTTTTATATGCTAATTTTTGGTCCCTTATTTTTAAATTACAAACTTTTCATCTCTTAGGGATATTAGGGGTGGTTATTTTGACAACTTGGCAAATTTAAATTTCCTTCTATGCCAAAACGTAGATTTACTGATAACTTTGATAAGATTTCAAACTACTACTACTTCTCCATCTCCTTTTCTCACCCCTCTCCACAGAAATTTAAGGCTTATTTTGCTATCTGATATGGCTTTATTACTTTACTGTCAAATTTCAGTTTTCGACAAAACCAAAAAGTATTTTTTTTTTATAATTGTTGTCTCAATTCCAAGATCTTTCATTTCCCCCGCTTTAATTTAAAATGTCCGTATGTTTAGACGTTTGGTTATCCAAAGTGTTTATTGACTTATAATATGCCATTTCTAAGCCCCCCATTTCAAAAGCCCTCTTTGAGAAATATCAAATATTTAATACTCATTTGGTGTAACCCTTCTACATTTTGGCAAAAATCAATTTTATGGCTCGCCTAAAAGTTTTATTTTATCTTAACATGTATACGAATTTCTCTTACCTCCTCTCTCACCCTCATTCGCTGTTTTTTTAGAGTCTTGATTTAAAATTTCAGGATTTTATGGTCATTTGAAGGGGTCTCTCTAGTTGCTTATCAAATTTCAGTTTTCTACCACCCACAAAAGTAGTTGTTTGTATTAGTTTTTTTAATTTTTACCTCTATATCCTTTCCCCTCTCATTGATCTAATTCCCAAAGAAATTTTTAGAAAATTAAGAATAATCTTGTTATCTGTCACTTCTACCTGCTTGACCAATTTAATTTTTTCACCAACCTAAAAAACTTTTATGTACACTCCTCTCCTCTTATTTAATGGAATATCATTTTAAATATATATTTTTATGACTTTTGTAACCGCACGGCCTAAACTGGAAGGCGTGTTTGTGTAATATTGTATGTTATGAGCTGCGAATGACAAAACGAGCTTGCAGTTGTTTTGATTATCCTATAAACAAATAGAATAGAGGATCTGACCACAAAATCAGTGTCAGCATTCCTTATTGAGAAACCAGGCCAGGGACCACGATAAAATGTAGGGGATTCAGCCAACATGGCTGACTAATCACCACCAACGTCTAGGGTCACTCTGCCCAATTCGTGACTATGCGGGCCAAGACGCCATTTAATCAGTAATTGTTTTGAGGGATACCGGGATTCGGGGACTGTGTAAGGATCGCCTAGGATTCAGACAGGACATTGGGTATTCCTAGCAACACCTCGTTTTGTCACAAGCTTCCAAGTATTATCTAAGTTCTACCATTCTAATATCACTACAAACATCATATTTGTACTAGCATGGTAGTACTAATAAACCTGTTTAAAAACCAAGTCTAACATCAATCACGAACCCATAGAAGAATAAACAATCACCTTCCCCTTATACCCAGTCATAGCACATCCTAACAAATTCTAGGACCACGGGGTAGGTAAACGGAAAGGAGGAGGTGTCACTTTGATAGTTATTTGGTGTGTTGTTTTTTTTAACTGCCTGCTGAATTTCGTTTTTTTCACCATGCTGAAAATTATCTTATTTTATTAGTTTTGAAAATATTTATTACCTTCTGATTCCCCTTTCTTCAGCTCTCTTAACAATTAAATATAACAATATTAATTAGATTAGCTGGAGATTTCTCCCTATCTACTAAATTTTAATTTTTTGGTATATCTGAAATGATTATTTTTGTATTTTGACCCCCTCTAGTTACCAACGATTCATTTTTAAGTTTTCCATCTTAAGATGTTTCTGGTTAAAAGGGGCAAGCCCTCTATTTTCTTGCAAATTTCAACTAGGTACCTACTTCATATAAAAGTGGGTTTTTATTTCCGGACTGACATTATTTTAGCTATATGTATTAAGATTTAATTTCTTTATCATCTTATTATCAAGGTAGTATCAAGGAATTTTGGGGCTGGGAGCCACTTGGAAAAAGTGGGGCTCTCCCAACTTTTTATTTACTACTTTTTTGGGATGTTTAAACTTTTTTCAAAATATTTTAACTGTAAAAGGCCAACAAACTTAAAACCGTGTGCACAATAAACCCATTATTAATAAGCTAACATAAAATAAATATAAGGCCTAATAGATGTTTAGTTGACAGATCGGCTTGGATGTCACATTGTTTTAGGTATTTTTTACATTTTCTTTATCCACTTTAGTGGTCGAATGGTCAAAAGCATCCCTCGGGCAATCAAATGGACTGTCAATGACGAATAAATCTGGGTGTTAATCTAATTTTAAATAAAATAATTGTAGTAAAAATATGTACTGTACATGGTATTACAAGGCCCCCTCAAGCGTGAGGCCCGTGTTCATGACCTCCATACCCTTTTCCCCCCTTAATCTGGCCCTGCTTATTATCCAGCTGGGCTATACGCATTTTAATTATAATAACAGGGCAGGGCTAAGTAAGATATATATTTAGAGGAAATGTATCCGTCAAGGAAAAACTCTTTAATATAGTTAATATTGTTGTGATTGCTGAGAACATTTTCTTACGAGCTAAATGTTTCTGCTTTGTATGAAATCAACAAGCAATATTTTAAATGCAAAGTTAAAAATAGGAAAATTTGACGTGTATAATCTTATTCAAACTATAAGGATTGATGGTGTATTTATTGTTAGCTAATCTCAATACCTGTTTCATATTCGATATAAATCGAATTAAAATTCTAATACTGATCGAGGAATAGTTGATTGCAGTTAAGTTCCAACTTTATACACCAAAACTTTTATTTTCTTCACTTTAAAGGTTCGTGCCTTTTTGCTCCCCATGAACATTGTCTTATTTAGAACCAACGTGCAAGATCGCCTCAAAGATAAACGAACTAGGTTTCTTAGTTCAAATTATTAAAATAATTTGAAAATATTACAAATATGTCATACACAGAAGAAATAACTATTCAAACATGTACTAGATATTTAAAATGTTGTGGGTAGTATATTGAATTAATTGAAATTTTTGCATGTTTAGAACAGACTCAAATTAAAAATCAAGGATATTCCGTTTTAAAAAAATACTACACTTGATGTGCGGTTTTAGAAAACAGTTGAGGTAAAAAGGTATTAAAATATATAAGGGGTGAGATTATAATAGTTTACATATCTTCATAATTTTATTTTTAATTAATACATATTTTTTAAGTGTGACCCTTGTTCAAATCATTGTTTAAAACATATTTTTATTTATTTTTAATTCTAAACTAATCAGGAACTAGCCAAAGAAACAATAATTTTGAAAACCGAGTCATCAATTTTTTTAAACAATATTTTGGGCGTAATCACGGAATAAAAATCACAAGAATTATTTAAAAAGGTC
Source organism: Timema douglasi (assembly GCA_901482245.1). Classification (NCBI taxonomy): domain Eukaryota; kingdom Metazoa; phylum Arthropoda; class Insecta; order Phasmatodea; family Timematidae; genus Timema; species Timema douglasi. The sequence goes on along the minus strand of CABEEJ010000026.1, from coordinate 425,998 downwards.
AAATTCAATAATGTATATATTTTTTTATGGTTGTATTTACAAAAATTAAATAAATTTTGTTGGAACGAACAACCTTTATATTAATATGTGTAAAATAAACAAAGCTATTAAGTAAGAGCTAACATCAGATTCAAGGATGTTAGTAGTTCGCGTTTTGTTAGACATATGTGGGAGCTCTCCCTTAACTTAGTAGGCAGCCACGTTACCGACTGAGCTAAGGCGTCGAAAACCTCACTATATGATATTTCCAAAGTATCGGTAGGCAATTTGACTAATTAGAGCCATTGTTAATAAAGCGAGAACCTGTATCCGAGTTGCCAGCCTAATCTGATAGTGTGTTGTTGAATCAGGGGTATACATCTGAAGGACCTTATCTCACTACACGTGGCCTTGCCTGACAAGCTGGAGGGGGAACTGGTAAATCTCCGCAAGATGGCACAGTTGTCTCTTATCTTCCAAGAACTGGAGGAATTACAGAACTGTGCGCCGCCTGTAGACGCCAACATGGACCTCGTCAATACGTTGCGGGTGAGAACATTTAGCCTCATGCATGTTCTTAGCTTTAGGTTTTGGGATATTCACAATCAATTGTTAAGCTATTATTATTTTTATTATTATTATTTAGCACCACGTCTTACTACCCGTTCGGGTTATATGCTTTAAGTACTAATTACGCTAATGGATTAGGGATTGGGAATGATGAATTAGAGGAAGTGAACCCGCATTTGTGTGGAGGGGGAGTGGAAAACCATTGAGCTATTATTAAATTAGGGATCCATATTGATGGACACGTGAGCTGAGGTGTCAACCTAGCCTGCTTTGGTCGGCTGTTAACGGGGACGTTGGGGTTTGAGTTTCAGTCAGGTGCACTGAGAGTGATTTTCTCTAGATTGTCTTCCACTATATATGTAAATGCAGGTACTTTTCCTATAAAACTATACCTTTATCATCCTTACCTCCTTAGTGTTAATATGCATCTAGCCCGGATGAGAAAAAACTTGGTGATCGAGATTAAAATAAAAACGTCAGTAGCTATAATGGCGAGGTGTGCGCGAGTAATGGAATTTTGAACTAGTTTTTGAACCTTTACTAGAGAGTCGAGTCCAGACTTGACAGCATTATGGACTGCAAATTCGAACATGTATAATTCTATATCTATTCTTTATTAAATATCTGGCTATGGATAGCTCATTGCGTACTCTTATCTACTTGTCTGGTGGCTTATTGTCATATTCACAGATGACATATATGTTATTTTCATTGTAAAATTGTAATACTATTTCAATTTCAAAGATAATGTTAGTTATATATCAGTCTTATTTTTATTTCAAAGTGTATTTTTTAAATTCAATAATCATTTAAATTTTATTTAAATAATTCAGTCTTAAAATTATATATATTATTAATTAATTAAAGCCCTACTAGACTCGATACCATGTAACTTTCTAGGTTCACTCAATCTTGAATCATAAATGGAAAACTTAAGTTCACATACCCCTAATAATAGTGATATTTATTTACCTTATTATTCAATAAACCTAAATAAGTTAATTATTACTGTCTGTGAATTGCTCACCAAATTATTTATATATTCAAAAAGTGATTCATCTTTGGAAGCGGGAAAGATGATAACACAATCTCGAACTTTTTGTAGATAATATATAAGTCTAATTTGTAGTTTGTTTAGTGCATATTTTATCTTTCATATGCAAACTGTACACGGGCGTCGTTCGTGGGGCTAACAGAGGTTACAAACCCCTACAGCGGCGATAAGGGCATTCTTGGTAATGAGAATGCACTTTGGAGCAATGCATAATTGACTTATGGAATGAATTATATTAACATATAATTCTTGTTATTCAGCTATTATAATTATTGGGTGTTCTGTCTTACGACAGGTCCATTCCTTTTATCAGTGAACTAGGCCGCCAATCTGCTCTGTCCTCTGCCTCCTCCTTCAGCTCCCCGAATTTTCTTATTTCCTTCAAGTCATCCAATATTTGAATCTTCCTAAGCTTCAGTTGATACAAAATTATTTGTATTTTCTAATGTGACGTGATAATGGGCTTATTTTGTCCCCTCTTTACCCCCTTGCCCAAGCCCACTCAATAATTAAGAACTAGAGTCACCTACTTCGGTGTCCGCGTGATCTAAGGTATCACTCTTGCAATAGACAAGACTGCCGATGACAGGGAAATCGGAGTTTAAATCTCGGTCAGGTGTATTGAGGGTGATTTTTCATAAATGGTTTTCCATTTTCCCTGCAAGAAAATTCGGGTGCACTTCATCTACATTCAACTTTACTCTTCCCTGACTCACTATCATAATTAGAAGGCTAAATGTGTGTATAACCTAAACAAGTAGTAAGATGCGGTGCTAAAATAAAAGCTGGAGACTCTTATGAAACATTTCACACATTATGGACTAATTTAACATTCATAATAGTACTGAACACACATATTTTGATGTATATTTGTATTCATATCAGAACTGTTCACGCATGTGTTGATGTATTTTCTTTTAGCTCTCATTGGACCTCTCTTATACAGAAGATGAGATTTATGAACTCTCTCTTGCGCGAGAACCCCGCAACAATTCCTCGGTAAGCAGTGGTGCAGTATTTAAAAAAATATTAGTGGAGGGACCATGATGGTAGGAGGTTTAGGGGGCGAAGACTCCCAAGCGCCAGACATCAGTGGAAACTAGGGTATACTATATAATATTTTCGATCATTCATTATATAATGGGAGTTCTCACGACTAAACATGAATATCAAGTTTAATATTACGCTAACCATATCGCAGCTCACTTTACTCCTGTCAGCGAAGTAGGATGTTAGTGAAAGAAAAGTTGAATAATGTTAAGCGTTCACATTATCGTGTTTTAAAAGAGAAATACAATAAGTGTACATATTTTAATGGAGAAATCAAAGTATAACAGGGGCACATAGATTTGATACTATTTGTATATGACCTTACAGATACGTAGTATATAAACGAACAATCTTTATAATATAAAGATCCCTTGACCCTCAATAGTAAAAGTTTTCTGTTAAAGAGTAAATCCAGTGTAATCTTAGCAATGGCAAGACCCAACTTTTCAGTTAAATGAGTGTTTAGCATTCTTGACCTATAATCTGATAGGTAGATCATTGATTAATTTTGCTATAGATATGTGACTTTATCATAGAATGGTTATCTTAAAATATAACCTCATCACACTTTATTGTTTGGTTGTATTAAATAAGCCCAATGTTTATAGTATGTATAGTACCGGTAGAATTTTAAATTTTGCATTGGGTGTATCTTTGTCTTTCTTTTACCTAAGGGACGGAAAGTTTCTTTTTATGTAATTTAGTACATAGGCCTACTTAATTTTATTCTTAGGGTTTGCATAGTTTCTGGATATTGAGCACACAGGATTTGTTATAGCCTAATGGCGAAACATGCTCGTATATAGTAGTAAAACTGGTAATAGCCTGTTTTAAAGCATGAGTTAATCAATACTTATAATACTAATTACCTCTAGACTCACTCTTGTTAATCTAAAAATGGAGTGCATAAGGGTCTACAAATGAGACTGGATACAAAAACTGTCGAAAACTCTAGATTGTACATTTGTGACCGTCATTTCACAGCTCCAATTAAGATGTGTGATAAAGTGAGTTCTGTCACCAGTCTGAGTGGTGTTACATTGTACAGGTACGGCTTGAATGAGTCAATGAGCACAATACAACGTGTATCTAAAACATTGCATCAAACTTTGGCAGGCTATTCCTTGGGTGAAAATAGAATAAATCACATCGGCAACCTAGGGTCCATCTTATATATTAAGGGCGGTATTCAACCCTAAAGATAGAGCTAAAAAGGACTGTTGTGTGAAATATTATGAAAACTGCTTAGGGTATTACAACGAATCTTTGTATACAGCTTATTGAAACCTTGATCATTAATAAACTAAACGTGCGGTTACCGTTACCCACCCCCATCATGTAAAAGGGGGGGGTGTAACACTTTTTTTCTGCAATAAAATATNGGGGCAGGGTTTTAACAAATTTTTCTGCAATAAAATATGTCAAAGTAGGTATTACTAATTTTGACTTAAGATTACAAAACAAGGATTAGAAATTAACCAAAAAAAATGTGTCTTGGAGAAACTGTCTAGCTTTCCCCGTTTCCGAGATAATCATGCATGTTTGATTTCAAAGACAAGTGTTGTCTTGCCAGTGGCCACTACGCTCTCCTTACCTTAATATGTTAGACTTTTTCTGTGGGGTTTTTTCAAAGCTTTGGTGTACGAGACAGCCATTGAATCCGAGGAGGATCTGTTAGCCAGGATAGGTTGCTGCATGTGATAAGGTTCAAGAAACACCACGTGTTTTCGAAAGATTACGCAAGTCATTGATACGCCACCTCAATTATTGCAATGGCGTTAGGGGGCGCCATTTTGAACACTTGCTATGAATCTGATTTTGAAGCAAGGAATTAAAACATACAAGAACTACAATCAGTATTTCTTAATTTAGCTTTCAATACTACAATGAGTGTAATGATTAAAATCCCACCCAAGTGTGAACTGTGTAAGCATAACTTACTAATGTGATAAATAGAAATACATTGGAGCTTATGAAGAAGGAAAAGTATCCGAGTTTTTCCATCAAAACACAAAAACCAGCCTTTTTTAATGTACGTGATAAATAGTCACACGTGCCTTTAAAAATGGCTAAACAACTGCAGTGCGAAGTAACATTGCGATTCTGGTTGCCTACCTGGCAGGCATTTACACTTATCTCTGAGCTCAAACTTGTGTGATTATCTCGAAAACGGGGAAATCTAGACAGTTTCTCCAAGACACCTTTTTTTTGTTAATATATAATCCTGGTTTTGTAATCTTAAGTCAAAATTAGTAATACCTACTCTGACATATTTTATTGCAGAAAAAAGTGTTACAACCCCCCCTCCCCTTCTTTTTTACATGATGGGGGTGGGTAACGGTAACAGCACATTTATTTTATTAATGATAAAGGTTTCAATAAGTAGTATACAAAGATTCGTTGTAATACCCTAAGTAGTTTTCATAATATTTCACACAATAGTCCTTTTTAGCTCTATCTTTAGGGGTGAATACCGCCCTTAATATTTAAGATGGACCCTAGGTTGCTGATGTGAATTGTTCTATTTACACCCAAGGAATAGCCTGCCAAAGTTTGATGCAATGTTTTAGTTACACGTTGTATAGCTATTTCCTCCACTGTTGTGCGTCCCTTCATGCACAGTGTAGGAGGGTTTAGAATCAATTTCTCCCCCACTATTTCCATCAATAGGCTATTAATTTTTCTGACAATTTCAAAAAAATCTTTGAATTACAAAAAAAAAAGTTTCTGATCTATAGCACTTTCATTTTAATTTCGATCTCTATCTAAGTTATGTGTTATTTCAGCCCCAGTGCTCCCCGACCCAATCCGTACTGTTTGCGGAGTGGGCATCCAACCCGTCGCCTCCCCCAGACCCACAAACCATAGAGAAACACGTTAATGCCATGGTGGAGGCTGTGTTCAAGAACTATGACAATGATCGGGACGGCTATATCTCTCACGAGGAGTTTGACGCTGTAGCTGGGAACTTCCCCTTCATCGCGTCCTTCTGTGTCTTGGACGCTGATCAGTTAGTAATGTTGATGAAAGAGGGGATAATACAGTTGATAAAAGATTAGAATGTAGTGTTGGTGAAAGATTTGTTACCTGGTAATGTTTATGAAACATCAGTTAGTGATATTATTGAAAGATTAGTTATTAAGGATGAAATATTAGATAGTAACGATAATGAAAGATTAGTTAAATGTTGACGAATGATCAGTTAGTATGGTTGATGTTATTGTATAAAAGATCAGTTGGTATTGTTGATGAAAGATTAGTTATTATTCTGGGTGATGGGTTAGCTAGTATAGTTGATGAAATATCACATGTAATGTCGGCGACATACCAGATAACCTACTAATGTTTATGGAGTGAACAAAGCCTTTTGAGTCTCACATAACTAGTTCTATGCCATTGCATTATTTGTTATGTTCCTTTCATTAATATTGGGTTTTGTTTTGTTTATTTTCCAATGCTATTTTGTCGGGGCATAATACAGAAACTGTTTGTTTTGTCCTCAGTGATGGGATGATCAGCCAAGAGGAGATGAAGAAATATTTCATCCACGCGAACTGCCATGCCCTCAAAAATGGTTTTAAGCATGACTTCCACGAGACCACATACTTCAAACCCACCTTTTGTGCACATTGTGCAGGTCTGGTAAGACAACATTGTTCTAAATTGCTTGGATTTAATGTGCTTAAAATTATCTTATTTTGTTGTCCTACTATTATTCGGGTTATACATTTATGTACTAATTAAACTAATGGATTAGAGATGAGGAAGGTTGAATTTAGAAGAAGTGCTCCTGCATTTGTGTGGAGAGAAAGAATGGGGAATAATTTTGGGAAAACCACCTTCTAAACACTTATCGGAATCGAACCATTATCTTTCTTTCATCTGTAGTCTAGTCTATTGCGAGAGTGGTGCCTTAGACCATGCAGCCAACAAAGCAGATAATTATCTTAGTAAATGATAATTGTGCTTTAGACAATAATCTACAACCTCTAAAAAAAACTTCTTTCCCTGTGCCATCATAAATGTAGTAATCTTCATATACTATGAAAATAGACAGGGCATAATTAATGTGTAGTTCGCCAAAAGTGTAGTTTTTTCTGCTAATAAATAACTCCACTCATGTGTAGTGGTTAAAAAAATAATAGAACTATTTTCAAAAACAATATTTATCAAACAAAATGTCTGTATTGGCAACATTCCTGTTAAAGTCAACCGTATTACAAAAATGTATTTAATATATTTATCTATCTATATTAATAAAATAAAGGGTTTGTCTGTATGTCATGAGCATTGCGCTATATCTACTGCATGCAGATGGCTGAAATTTAAAATGTATAGCCCCTGTGCACAGACATGTATGTACACTTCGAAGTTGATTTTTTTTTACTTTTATTAAAAACTGGGTTGGTAGAAATTAAATGAAGAGATCTTTTCTATCAGTTTGAAACAAAGAAAAGCATCCGAGGGTGGCCATGTAATTAACTCCATGGCTACCCCGAGCAACGCCGGATATTTCTTCTTGAGGTTAATTATGGTACTCCTGGAGTAGAGGAGGAGGGGCAGGAATATATAGGTAGCAGTGACTACTATAAAAAATTAAGTGTACTTGCAAGTATGATTCGTCTCAATAGCGGAAGAAAAATAGAAAAAAAAAATATTTTCTGCTTGCAAGAAGCCTCTTTATGTTTCATCCCTTTATGAGGTGTTTTTAAACTATAAAACCTATAATAGCATTCAAAGCTTTGTTATTGTCCTTATTAATTGTCCAGTAGAAGGTTTGGGGAGACTTAGTCTCATGACCTACCCTGACTCTATACCCCTCTCCAGATTACAATAAGAGTCTTTCACTTTTATATTTATATCGGTGCTACCCAAACGCCCCCTCTCATACCGTTGTGCAGAATCCCTACCAGCAAATTACATCACACACTACTATCCATGAACTTAATAAAGGGGAGGTATGGGCTTCAACCCCTCCCACTGTCCCCCCTTCCCCATGAAAAAGTTTTTAATATGAAGCTTAAATACGGCCTTGTATCAAACCTCAAATAACTTATGGAAGCATTCATTTTTCAGAAATTTGCCAATCCAAATAGCTTCTAGAGGCATTTAATTTTCAAAAAAATTCCAGGTGAATGTCATTCTAAATTACTTATAGAGTTTTTCAATTTTTAAAAGAAATACCCTTAGAGGGTCCCTCCAAAGATATTTTGTATCCATATATATATATATATATTTTTTTTTTTCTAATACAAGCTAAGATCATTCCAATTAACTTTTAAAAAGCATTCAATTTTCAAAAATGTGTTGGGGTAAGACCACTTTCAATCATTTTTAAAGGCATCTACTCTACAAAAAAAAAGGGGGAGGCAGGCGAGAACTATTCTAAACAGCTTCTAAGAGCATCCAATTTTAAAAATTTATTTGCTGGTGGAAGATCACTTCAAATAGTTTTTAGAGGTATTTAATAAAAAATAAAAAAATCCGGTAAAGAGCACTCTAAATAGCATCTAGGGTGTTCGGAATTTAAAAAAAAAGTGTGAGGACCACTTCAAATAAATTCTAGGAAATCTAATTTATAAAAAAATATCTGGTTAGGACTTCTTAAAATAGCTTTAAAAACCATTACAATTTTCACACATTTACCGAAGCAGGACTGCTCCAGATAGCTTTTAGGAGTATCCAAATTTCAAAAAATGTCGGAATAGCTGTTAAAAAGAGCATAATTTTCAAAAATTCTTCAATTTTAAAATTCTCTTTATGACTATGCTACAGGTACTTAAAGTTGTATTCAGGAATAAATAAATAGCTAGTGTCTGGTATTTTGGATGGTCAGCAGTGAACTGAGCATAGTCAAATAATTCCAATGAGTATAAATAAAATATATTAATGATTCGCCCTTGTTCACACAGTTGTGGGGGTTGATCCGACAAGGCTACAAGTGTAGAGACTGTGGCATCAGTGCTCACAAACATTGCAAAGCTCTTGTGGTTATGGAGTGCAGATTAAGGACCACTTCTTCAGGTAAACAAACCTAAAAGATCAAATGTGTGTATTTTTTACAAAAAAAATCTTTTGTTATTTAGTAGATAAAAATGTAATTATATTTAGTTCCCCTAAAAAACTTACAAAAAATGAAATAAATCATTTATTTGTTAAATAAAATAATAATTACATTTAGTTCCTATAAAAAACCTTATTAACAACCATTTGCTTCTATATTTATATAATAAATCACTTAATTATGAAATATTTTGATTCAAGAACATGTAATAATGTTGTTGTTTTTTAATCATAAGCTATACTGGAAAGAAAAGTATCTGTTCCAACTATTGTTTACAGTTTGATATTTTGTGAAAACAAGTTAGTTTCTATGTAAAAAACTATTGTTTACAGTTTGATATTTTGTGAAAACAAGCTAGTTTCTATGTAAAAAATATGTATCTTAATCAGGGGAGTAGAAACTTTTTCAGTTTTTGGGTACTTTGACCAAAATGAACTGGTAGCACCCTAAGAAATGAAATTGGCACCCTTTATAAATTAAAGTAGGCTTCCGACAATGGCACAAGAGCAAGGTAATTTGATAATAAATTTCTTTGATGAGAACTAAATAGTCAATAGATGTATTCTAGCAGGTACCTTTGGCACCTATTACAACCTTTAAAAGAGGCTGACAACCCCTTAGTTTTCCCAACATCCCATTCCTATGTCCCTAATCATAATTTAATTTAATGTTTTCAGGTGATCCAAACAGTCATGCAGCTACATCAAGGCGTAGGTTCCGCCGCAAGAAGAAGTCCAGTGTGTCTGAGTCAGAATCTTCTCCGCCTAGTCCGAAATATTCCACTACCTCCTGCTCAACAATGGGCGACTCTGATGCCTACCAACAGGGCGCATCAGGGGCTGAACACTCCGATACCAGCGTCGGGGGATCCCTCCCGCCAAGCCCCAAACCCACAGTGATGTGGCCCGGTCCCCACAGGAAGATCAGCGACTCTTTACTCGTCCCACCGCACAATCGTATCCCAGCAAGATTGCGGGCACAGCACAGTTGCCCGGAGCCGGCTTGCAGTCATTATAAGGTGGGAGGAGCTGATGGGACCCCACACCCTCCTCTGTTGCACTCTGCCACCCTGTATCATCCCCCTTTCGCACACCAGGCTGCAGTCACCAGAAGCCCCAGTCAACAGGGGTGCAACTGCCACCTTGAACTCGAGGAAGTTAACAGGAAACTATCAGCTGTGGAGGAGGTAGCGTTTGTAACCTCATCTATATCGCCTGACTGGTATAGAAGCATTGTGGTAGAGCTGCTATGCTTTCAATTGTACAGCCAATCCCTAGCTCCTTTGTGTATGTTCCTTTGTATGCTAGTTTGCTATGGCTAAGTTGTGTGTCTAAGATTATTAGAATCTATATTCTTTGCTATGTTTTAACATAGAGTGCCCAGTGGGAATGAAAATCTTGCTTGCAACTACTGGCATTTATCAAATGATTGGTCATTTATTTATTACAATACTGGAATGGTGAAATTTCATTTGCTTATTGGATGAGTTCAAAAACATTCTATAGTAAGAATGTTCTTCTCCATTGAATATGCAATTAAAACAATACTATTATAAAAAAAAAGTATTGTAATAATAATAATAATAATAATAATGAGTCTCAATGGTCAAAATTATTTATTAAAACATAGAAAAAGTGATGAAAAAAGGAAAAACTTATTACCTAATTGTTTTATTGGTCAGTTTCTTTTTTAATCATAATCCCTGCCAAACTAATATTACCATATTTTTTCGATTACAAAAAACTTACCAATGACTTGAATTGAATTACATTTTGATATGCTAAATTATTTAGATAAAGGTGAGATCAAAACCAATACTTAATTCATCATGTTTTAGTAAATAACTTTAAGATCATGTTGTTTAAGTGTAATAAATATTAAGTTCCAATTTTGTTTTATTTAGGAATTAAAAGATAGTGCTAGTGGGAATGATTTTTAATTCAATATTTGTCTTCTGTTAATCTGTGAATGTCTGTGTATAGGCCCTATGTTGAGTCATAAAAGAAATTGCATTCCCTGTATAGTTTTAAAAGTATTATCAGGGCCTATTATTGATAGTTTTATTCATGCTAGTAATGGGTCCTTTAAATCCTTAGGGATATTTAAGATTTGAGAATTCAAGAAAATTTCAGATTTAAAATTTGGAAAAATAAAGAATTTTTTTCAAATTTTAGATATGGATTAAAAACTATTGTGATGCTTACTAGTGGCTTTTTACCAACATAAATGTAGTAGAGACATATCAATCAGGCCTTTGAGTGATGCTTATACCATTATTTTATTGCTAAAATGAATGTTCATTTAAAATAAAAATATATCAATGAGTTATGATTAGTCCTGTGTGGAAATGGCATTTTGGCTTGGGGGAATTTTCAGTCGAAAAACAACGATTTCTCACGGGAAAGGGATGAGAAAAAGTTTTCAAGTAATTTTACAATTTAGTCTTATACTTATTTTTCAGATTTATAATTCTAGTTTAAGTTTAGTCTTCCCATTCATTCCAATATTATTTTTTTAATTAATAGTTTCAATTTAATTAAATGTATATGTAAATGTCAAAAATATTTTTTAATAAAGTCAAAAATAAAAATTTGATTCAGTTGCAGCTATAGGTATGAATAGTAAATTTAAATTCTGTAATTTTATAAAAAAGACATACATACTCAAAATCTTTATATTAATTTATATTTAATGGTTAAGTTTTTCAAATAGAAACTAAATAAGTTAGTATTTTGTCTAGCGAGTGTTGAGTAAGGTTTTGGAAATAATTTTATTCAAAAAACCTAAGCCCAATCCAATTATTATAGTAATTGTTAGTTTTTAATCAAGCATTTTTGGTGTATTTAATGGTTCTAGCTTGTGGTTTGGGTAAGTTTTTTTATGCAAGTCATATATTTTCCACTATCGGCTGGCTAGGCCTGCCGTAGCTTCATATGCCTCATAATCTAATTTAAGACCAGGACAGTCACAACATCCAGTCCCCGGCCGTCAATTTATCAATGTGAAAGGGTAAACCCATATTTTCATCAATGATATATTTTCGGCCTTGCCAGGAGTCTAACTAGGATCGTTAGCTCACTAGGCAGACATGCTATCGACGGTGCTAAGTTGTCAGACTGATATAAATATAATAGATTATAAAAATAAATTTTAAGATTGACTAAAAAAAATTCTGAAATAAAAAAACTTATCACGTAAATTTTAATAAATACTTGCACAGTAAAACACAAAATCTCCAAACTAATATAAATAAATAAAAGTGAGCCACAATCTTGTACATAAAGCTGCGTCCCCACTGAGTCGACATTGTTGAGTCATTGGGAATGCTACAATAAACGGTCAATCGACATAATATGTTGCTCGACATGTTGATCGGTTTCCCATCTAGTGTCGATAAATATCAAATAAAGTTGAGTTGATTCTTGTATGGGGACATGTTTCAGGTATCAATTGACATTCAACCATTGTAGAGTAGAGTTGTTTTTTGATTATCTTAGAAAATGGATTGTGATAGCCAAAAGGTGCTTTCTTTTTGAACTTTTGTGATACCACACATATTAAGTATAGTAGGGTCAAAGCAAGATGTTTCTTAGTGGTAATGGCGTGTCTGAAGTTGGTGTCCTGTTTACATATCTTTGATCCAATTATTTGAAATAAATTTTCCAACTCACTTTTGGACATCCAAAAGAAATTTCAGAAGCAGACGTTACTTCTGTATTAAAGCTCAAAAACGTCGAGATAATCCTGTTCTAGATCTTCTATCAAATCACTCTCACTGTATCTACTTCTTCTTTGAAGATTTGATCGGAACTAAAATCTTATTTAATGCTGTAATTTAGATTTTTTTTTGGCGCAATAAAAGATGCGGCACAAGAAATAAGTACATCATCCTTGTCAAACATTTTGCTTTTGGCTGGATTTTTTCAGATTCATTTAGAAGCCAATTCGCTTGTTGCTCGACACTTATTGATCAACCTTGTCAACTCAGTGGTACACAATTTAATAATAACAAAAACATTTCTCAACTGAGCCAGTGTATCTACTTACCTACCTCTTACACTTAAGTTACTAAAGCTCTTACAAAAAGGTTGTTGGATTCCAAAAATATTAGCTTACCCAACTATTATTATCTAGAATACAAAAGTGAATATATGCCAATCCAAATAAATAAATTTTCATATTAAACTTGTATTTATGCTAATAAATGTAGTAAAGGCATATTTCGTGCATAATTTGATACTTTAAGGCCCCTTTAATAATTAATTTGCGATAAAAATATGTTTTCCTGCCTTAAATTTATTCAGAGATCAAATTACATGTATATGTCATGTAACTTTTTTATTTTTTCCTTAAAAATTCAGGAAAAACCAATTTCCCAAAGTTTGGTATTTTGCACAGCACTAGTTATTATTTCTATTTTCTATGGCAGATAAAAAACTAAAGCGAACAAAATGAGAATTGAAGGGGGTGAAAAATCATAATAATGTTTTCTAAAATTCAAATTCAGATTCAAGATTTAGTATTTATTGATAAAATTAACACTCAGATTTGAGAAAGGGTAGAATCAACCCAAGTATTGTACATACACTTTAATATGTGAGTAATCATTAAGAGGATAATTTAGTTTTACCCAAGACCTAAATTGAATATTAGAAGGAACATATTCATTAAATTACTATGAGTACTTTTAAAATATGCATTGATTTAGAATTGAGTAATTAGCTTGGGCATTTCTGCAAAGAATTTATAATAAGTAGGTACCAATGATAGACTGGGCCACCGGGACATATCACGGTGGGCCGGTTTGTTTGGAGCCCCGCTGGAACTACCTTAAGCTAAAATAAAACTATTCATTCAATTATAAATTATTGTTTTCATTAAATTTTAATCGAAAGTTCCAATGAGTAATTCTGAGGGTGCTGAGAATACATCATTTATGAATATATATGATGTAATTAAATATATATTTGTACAGTTTGTTAGTTCTTGGTGGTGTCTTAAGCTCAAAGTATAAGCCTTTGTTTAGAGCGAACACACAGTTACTTGACTAGCTTTGTAATCTACACAAGTAGCAGGTGGAGGATTATTTACAAAATGAATTATTTTAAAAATATACTCCCATCTTGTGTCTAATAATATTATTATTTTATTATTAGCACCGCGTCTTACTAGCCATTTGGGTTATACGCACTTACGCTAATGTGTAATGGTAGGGTGATTGTGAGATGAAATGAAGGACCTACAGTTTAACGTGGAATCCGAACCACGGTGGAGGCCTGGCATTCCCCACATTCACAAAATGTCTTGTCAGAGGTGAAGGAAGGGTTTGGTAATCAGATAAATCTTTGCCGCGACCGAGGATTGAACCTCGGTCGCCCGCACAGAAGTCTGACACCTTACCCCTAGACCGCCAGGTCCCCATTCTGTCTAATAATAAACATATAAATACTTCACTTCATGACTTTATATTACAATGAAACAGAGCCTTGGTGGTATTTATATGCATGTAAAAAACCATCATAGTTGTAGTCCTGGGCCACTTGGAATATGCTACTACACCTCTAATAAGCACCTACTCCGACATTGTGAAGCTGTCTGATAAAGTGAAGCTTGTAATACACATATTAGGCTATCTACAACTGAGACACATTCATAGTAGGACCCTACAAGTTGTCACCAAAAACATTTTGTTTCTTTATATGTTGAGCCAGATGGTGCTAATTAACCATCTGATCAACTTTCAATACAAAAATAAGCTGCCTATGTTTGGCAAAAGTTAATTTTACAAATGTGGATGTGTTCTTCAAGTTATATATCAGTCATGTTTAGACAAGCAAGCTATATTATCATTTCCCTCTTATGACAGTAGCTTATAACTTAGTAATTCGGAATCAAACTATAAGAACAATCTTAATGACTATTGATTTTTGTCATGTTGTGGTTATTGTAATTAATTACTTTTTTTTACACTATCAGAACCAAAAAACTTAGCCCATGAATAATTAAATAAGAATTATTTATGTAAATAACAGGAATATATTTTAAAATCCCACTGGTGGAAAAATGCAACATAATAAGAATAGTACTAGTACAGGTGGGCATGCCAACTAAGGTGTCAATCTATTCTGGTTTTCTGGTGATGGAGAGGTCGAAGTTTGAATCTCGACCAAATGTATTGAGGGTGTTTCTTACTTATGGGTTTCGCACTATACCTTCATTCAAATGCCAGTAGGCTACAGTGCCACTAACATCTACCTTCCTCATATTTACCCCATAAATGTAAATATGGGTATGTACCTGATGGGTATTAAGATGTGATGCACAAAAAAATAACACACACACACACATACATATAACTCAAGTTCTTCATTGAAATATATTGCTAATAGTACGATACTTTCATATCAAGTGTTGCTAGTCTGGGCAACTTTTTCATTCTGTTAATAGGTAAATATATCGCGGGTCATAGCACAATCATAGTTTGAGCTCATGGGCACTTGATCTCCCTCCTCCACCCATGGAATTTCCAATTTATTTTAATATGTCATGTAATATTTTCTTTCACAAGAAAACATTATTAACATCTTTTAATCTTCCAGTTTGCCTTACAATTTTTTTTTCACATAAAGCTGTTTTTATAGAAAAAGTTATAAATCAATTTGTTGATGACCATATATGCTTTCAGTTTCTATTTAAGTAGGTAGTAATTTTATGTAGTGTTGTGAACTTAGTTCAAATTTTAAGCTTGTAATATATTAAAACCCTTTAAAAAAAATTAATTTTTTTACCTTACTAAAATAATAACAATTTATGCATATATATTTTTTTTTACCTTCCAAGGGCTTCCTTCATAAGAAAAAGTAAGCTTATTGAATCATTACTTATAATGTATAGTAATGAAGAAGAAACGACATTTTTAAATGTTACCAA
Organism: Timema douglasi; assembly: GCA_901482245.1. NCBI lineage: Eukaryota > Metazoa > Arthropoda > Insecta > Phasmatodea > Timematidae > Timema > Timema douglasi. The sequence goes on along the minus strand of CABEEJ010000026.1, from coordinate 410,351 downwards.
GTTCCTCAATTTAAGGCCCTATTTATGATACCAAATTATTTATAGAATTATAAATAAAATGACATTTTATTTTTTATTTTAAATTTATGATGTATTATTTTTATAAATTTACTAGTTGCGTTCAAGTTGCTCTTTGTAATTTCTATATTTTTAGTATCTTTACAGTGCTATGAACGCTGGAGATTAAAATAAGAAGAAGAATCGGTTATTTATGCCCAAATGCCTATTTTTGTCAAAGATTGTTTTAAATTTTATACCGAAACTTTAAACATTATTTAATATAAAAACACTATAACATGGTTTACCTTGATTTTTAATCAATTCTGTTTATGTTATATTCTTCAATATTTTGACTAGCTAAACTTTTATTTGATATAAGTATCTTTTTTTAACCACAATTTACTAGCTTATACCTACAGTAAATATCTAAAACTTGTTTGTATTCTTAATCATTTCATCACTTTTTCTTACAGTTATTTTCCCTTTTTCATTAATTTTGACTTAATTTGAGTGTCATAATTTTATATGGATTTCTAATCATGGTCAAATACAACAATAAATTATTCTAACTAAACACTATTTTATAATTTTGCAGTTTGTTTTAGAGTAGTTATTCAGTAATATTATGTGATATTATTTTAGTACAGATGCATTGGCTGTGTTAATTTGGCTAATTACAGTAGTTTGAATGTTTGCTTTAATATCACCACTTAGAACAAATATATTAAGTTCATTTTATTTTGTGAATAACATATTGATAAAATAGTAACAATCAGATTAATTTAAGTTTGTGAAATGTTTACATAGCTAAGAATACAAATTAGATAGAAACTAACTTATCTAACTAATTGTATAAATAGAACGTGCATTTTAGTATATCTAGGAATGTAATGTAGAGTGTAAAGTGCAATGCAATGTAAGTGGTGATTTTATTATCACTCATAGTAGATAATGAATGCAGCATCTTTAATTATGAGCTAGAATATGAACTATTTTAACTAAAAATAAGTACCTAAACTTATCAATTTCATGGAATTCAAAAAGAAAAATAACTGAAATCTGATTTTAGTTTTATTGCTCTTGAATATTTTGAACAGTTATGTGCAAACAACTCTTTTTTCACTATAAGAAAGAAATGAAACAATAACTTAAAAGAATTAAGAGTTGAAACAATAAATAAAATCAGATATTTTTTAAAAATTATCTGTGTCCTTTTTTCTATGAGAATATATCCATATTAGTTTTTCTCCTCATATCCACCAATTATTAAATAAACTTTGTGCACAATGGTATTATTTAAATTAGGAAACAAAAAGATAATATTGTATGGGGTCTCAAAATCTTTAAATCCCTTAATTCATAAGGAAATTCAATATTAGAAGATTGAAAAAAAAATCAAAATTTGGAGAGAGAAAAATGTCTAATTTTTTTAAACGTTTTGATTAAGAATTTGTTTTTATAGCTCATGTAGTATGTTTATAGGTGGATTAATCCAACACAGCTATAGGACCAAATTAACAGACACCAGACCAATAATTTACCACTTATCTGTATGTATTAATTATAATGAATGCATTGTAACAAAAAATGTAGCATTTAGTTTCTTTGTCACTCACATTGGTGACTTTATAGTCTAATGTGTCACTTATGTTAGACTGGATCACCAGTGATTGGTAGATAAGGGTTCAAATCTCGGTCAGGTGTAATAAGACGTAGCAAAAAATAAATAAATTTCATTTCTATTTTCTATACCCAATAAAGAATTAATTTAGTAAAGTAGCTCACTTATGTTTAACATGTTTCCCAAGAAACGAATTTGGATTTGAGATTTGAGACTCATAGAATAAATGAATATTCGTATTTGAGATTTAGACTCTTAAAACGGTATGTTGGACCCATCTCTAGTTTTTAATAATAAAATAAATCTCAAAATTATTTATAGTAAAAAAAAATGAAAATAATGTTTTAAATGCATTCTCTAAATTTTGGCTGTTTCTTCCCAGCCAAATTATCTACATGTAGTCAGAATATGACAAAAGGATTGGCATCGAAGTTCTCGATAGGTTTTCCCAGGATTTTTATGCATATCAGATGGGCAAAGGAAAACCTTGTATGAAAAATAAATTCAGGAGTGGTTGTATATTTCATCCATAGATGGGTCTTTTGATTCTTGGACTCTTAAGGATGCTCAAGATTCTAGGATCCAAACTAACTTCAGATTGAAGTGTTTTGTTGTTTTTGTTTTCAAATTTTGAATGTGATTTTTTTCTAAATCTTCTGTTATACTTACTAATGTCTTAGCCCAATATAGCTGTAGTGCAAAACTAATAACCAGACACTGGTCCATTAATTTACTACATAAATGAATGGGGATGTATCGTTAAAACTAGGGATGGGACTTTCAAATACTTAAGGATAATCTATATTCAAGGATTCAAGAAAATATATGATCCAAATTAGAAAAAGAAAAGTTTATAAATTTAAAACTGCATTTTTTTTTATATCTCATACACTGTTTTTTGGTTGTTTAGTCAAACATTATCATAAGGCAGACCCCAGACCATTTTTGTTTTCTTTTTACCACTTGGCTCAATGTATGAATGTTATAATTAATCAATTAATAAATGAGGTACAGCAAAAAAGCTAACATTTAGTTACTTTTTCTATTTTATATTACAATTTATGAATTAATATAGTCCTGTTTCGGGGCTACATGTTCTAAGGCATCCCTCTCATGTTATACTAAACTCCTGATTACAAGGAGATTAGGGTTAGAATCCTGATCATCTGTACTGAGAATGATTTTTCCTTGATGGTTTTCTACTTTTCCTCCATATAAATGCAGGTATATTTCCTCTAAATTCAACCTTCCTCATTCCTAACTCAATAGTGTAGTTAGTGCTTAGGTATAACCTAAAGAGTCCAATGTAAAAGTAGCTATAATTTTTTGAAAGGCAACAAATGCTTTATTGTTCAATCAAGAAAAACTAATAGAATAAATTTCAAAGAAATAATTTCTCAAGTACAAGCATTCCCCACCCTCACCTTGCCTAGCTCTCCACAATTGAATCCCTCACCCCGACTTGTTCCATCAGTTCTTTCCTTATCAAAACTAAATTACAGAAATCAGTTAAAAACTCTATGTTGCCAATCATAAAAACAAATAAAATTGTTCAAAACATATTAAAAATAAATTTAATAAATATGCCATTATAAATTGATAGTAATTATTGTTTTATTGTGTAAGATATAATTAACTGTTTGTATGCATAACATTACAAATAATCATGATCCAAGAAGATGTTAAACCCCACATTTAAATACCAATTCAATCTGGCAAAACTTTTAGAATTGTTTCTTTTAGATGTTAGTAGCTGTTCACTTTGCGTAAGGTCAGGTATCTTAAAGCCGTGATGTACACTAGAGAAAAAAATATTGCTACAAAGTATGGTGAATTTCAATAAGGAAAGTGAAAGAAAGTAATAATGTCTCAGAGCAAGAAGCATTTATATCAGTTTTATTGCTTTAGAAGTTGTTTTAAATTCAGAAAAGCACTTAAACATTTTATACTATATTCATTTTTTAGTGGACCAGTAGAAGGTTTGGCAAAACTTGGGTCTCTAAAGTTTATTCACCATGACATAAATACTTTAGTAAAGTAAACCGGTTATGTTTACGATGTTTTCTAAGATTCATCTTCAGAATTTGTAAATCAAATGAAGATCCAGAATCAAAACTCGGATTAGTAAAATCATGGATTCAAAGTAGGCCTATATGTATCTACAAAGCTGTTATCATTTAGTTACAATTTATATTTTCTATTGTAACTAAAGAATTAATGTGAACAAAATCAGAATTAAAAAAGAAAAAAAAGCATACCCATGTGGTAAAATTAATTTCTTATGGTCAACAGGTTTTATGAGATTCAAAGTCAAATTTGAATTCAAGATTCAGGATTAATGGCCAAAATAAAGGTTTGAATACAAGAAAACGTTGATTCAAACTCTCTCTAATTACATGCATTATTAACAATTGGTTTTTCCTAGCCAAATTGAACCAATAACATAAATTTCATTCATACAGAAACATTATTTGCCATACTTTAATTTTATTCTTTCCAACCTATGGCCTGGGTCAGTATTTTATTCAAGAAATATATTTTCCATTACTGGCTTGCTAAGCCTGTCATAGCTTCATGTGACTTATAATCTAACTTAAGAATAGGACAGGCAAAACATTCAGTCCCCGGCAGTTCATCACTGTGAAAGTGTAAACCCACATTTCACCAATGATAAAATATTTGGCCCTACCGGGAATTGAACCACACACCACCAAATGAGCTAAAGTAGATACATTATTTACTCCATTGCTTAGGAAAATTGAGCCCACAATTAAATTATAAACTTATTTAGACTATTTTCATCTAGTATTTAGATATATTTGTTTTAATGTGTGATATGTATTAAGTTTGGAACAATATAAAACACCTACTTTTGTATCCCTAATTTAACTGCACAATCATCATTGGAGATGGGTCGAATCTTATATTTTATTATTACAAATCTTGGAAAACATGGTAGACAAGTGGTTTATTTTACTACATTAATTCTCAAGTTATAATAGAAGATAAAAATGTAACAAGGTGTTAACTCCTTTGTTATAATTAATTCATTATTATATTTATACATCCAGTTATGTGGTAAATTTATGGTCTGGTTCGTGTTTAATAAGTTTTTCCCATAATTATGTCGGACTAAGCCATAAAAAAGAAAAAAGAAATCGAATTAAAATTTTTCAAATTTCCAACATTATATTATAGGTCCCATCCCTATAAAATATATTTCAATATTATGATTATTGTTCTTCAAAAAATAAACTAAAGCTACAAAATAATGTCTTAAAGTAGGCTACACACAATCAACATAGTTTATTTTTACTTTACAGTAACAATTTTGAAAAAGTCTAAGTGTCCTCCAGGTTTGGATGTATATTTTCTCAAACTTCAGTTTAGTTTATTAATTATTTTTCAAACATTTGAGAAAAAGTACAGCTTTCAAGACACAATTGATAAACATTTGAGACTCACTTAAGCCTGATTTAGACAATGCATGTACAGTAGGGCCCAGCTCGAGTTGATATTTTATTATACCATGTAGTTTTATGGTCCAACAATTAAGTGATATTTCCAAGAATTTTGGCACTCAATGCAACATAGACCCCCTGGTTTTGATGAGAAGCCTTGTTTAAGCTTAACACCAAGGCCCGTATGCAAGGACGAAACTGAGCATGGCCAGAGTACAGGCTGAGCACTAGCAGAGCATGAGGCCTGTCATGAAAACAGCTGTCTCAATCGTCTATGCGTGCAGCGCCATGTTGTGGAAATATCCTCTGAGTACGGGCAGAGTATAGCCTGAGCCAGCCCGAGACCAGACTTTGGCGGGACTCAAGATATTGCGTCATAGATCGTACTAGCACGAGGCTCATACTCTTCCTGTACTCTGGCTGTGCTCAGCATCGTCCTTGCATACAGGCCTAAGTTTAAAAATCACCATTGCCATACATAGGTACTTTATTTTCTTGTTTCCTACCTTGTAAACATATGTACTAATACTGGTTATTTTATCATCACCACCACCACCACCAACATTATTATTATTATTATTATTATTATTATTATTATTATTACATATCATTATTATTTATTATTATTATTATTACATATCATTATTTATTATTATTATTATTATTATTATTATTATTACATATCATTATTTATTATTATTATTATTATTATTATTATTATTATTAATATCGCATATAATTATTATTATCTATTATTATTATTATTATTATTTTCATATCATTACTATTATCTAATATAATTATTATTTTCATATTATTATTATTTTCATATCATTATTTTTTCATATTATTATAATTTTTTCATATTATTATTATTATTATTATTATTGCTAAGCAAACATAGTTTTAAATTATTAGTTCTCTTACTCTCAAGGATTAACTTTATTCAGAATGAATGGAATGAAACCCTGCAAAGCATGATTATTATAGATGAGGTAGATTCACATCCACCCACTGTGAAAAGGATAATTTTTAATCCTTTACCCAGCTGCAGGTCATTACAGTTCCTTTTAATTGCCTTACACTCATATTTCTCTACTAAACTAAATGTCTCTATCAACCTTTTGTTTGACCCGCATGGGTGAGCATGCAAATAAAACATCATTTAGTCTGGTTAGCATGTGACAAAGATGTTGGGGTTCAAATCCCAACTGGGTACATGGAGAGTGGTATTTCTAAAATTATTTCCCATTCTCCTTCCATATAAATGGGGATACACTCCCTTTAAATTTGACCTTCCTCATAATTACCCTATTAGTGTAATTAAATTTGTACAGCTCAAATGAGTTTTAAGAGACAATAGAAACAATGAACAACTTGTGTCTGGCTATAGCTGTGCCAAAGATTTTTGAAGCATTGTGCTCAAGACATTGAGATAATTTGGCTCAAATCTTGTTGTGATCTAATTTATAAGACTCGTATTGCACAAGGGTACCAATGAAAAATAGGTTGGTGTTCAAATCAAAGTCCCAATTTTGCAAATTTTAATTATCATAGCGGCTTTCCCATAATCTCACCTTACTACTGCAGATGCATTTCCTCTAAGCTATCTTCATTAATCCCAAGCCATTGTACTCCTAATAAGTATGCCTATATATAAAGATAATAGTAAAAAAATTGTGTTTAAGATACTAACAAAACTTAATAATCCAACAATGTTTTCTTACAACAGGCTAACCAACGGCTCAAGAAAGAGAACCAGTTCCTACTGCAGCAGCTTGAGGATGCTTACCGAGACCTCCACTCCCTCCAAGATCATGTGGGGGAGGTCCGACAGCAGACAGTCGCCTTCATCCTTCGACAAATGGAGACACTTCACATACAGAAAGACACCCATGTTTGACACAAAGGCTCTATTCCCACATGTATTGTTGTCTTTGTCAAGGTCAAATGGTTCACCTTTGTGACCTAAAATGTTGAAAAATGTCACTTTGTGAGATTAGTTTGTTGTTGATGAGAGCCTTGAAATTAGGTTTGATAGAGTGGGTGGATTGGAATAGCTTGTGAATGAATGCATTTCTAGTTTTCAATTCATGGAAGGTTTTAGTATTGTGCTGAATACAAATTAAATGTCATGAATGTATCTGTAAAGAGTGACATTATTGATGAATGTTTAATATAACATTATGAATGAATATTTAACATCACAGATGGCTTTGTGTCTCACATGTTTTTTTTTATAACGTCACCTTAAAGTTTTGTAAACTGTAAAATCACAAAGTTTATTTTAAAACTACTAAGATTAGATTTTGAACATGCTGAGAGAGTGTAAAGAAAACAAGGGTATTTGCTATAAAAAAAATTATGTCATAATTAGGTTCATAATAACCTAATAATTTTGAAAAGTTATAAGATTGTGAAATTACAATATGAATGGGTGTGTTATATTGTAGGTGACCTGGAATGCCATGAAAGGTGTTTTAATGTCATGGATGGCTATTTGTTGATTTTTTGTTTTGTTTTTTTAGTTGTCAACGTGACTCGGTGAGGCTTATAGCATTAAAATAGAATTGTTTAAGTATGACATGATTGAGTTGGGTGTGAAGATTTTGAAATAAAGTAGAACAAACACAGTCTAAGCTAGGTAAATACAAAAAGTGTTTTGTCTGATGATCTCAAAAGCATTTACAAGTAAAATAATACACAAACAAATAATACAATATTATGAATGGCTTAACTAACAAGAGTATGAAAGAAATCAATGTTGTGATATCAAGAACATGAGTTTAATTAATTGTAATAAGAATGGAGTACTCAGCCTCATATATGGGTGAATTGTTATTAAACCCATGAGTAGAGCCCCGTAAAAATGGTGAGACATGATAAAGCAAAAAGTGCCATACAAAGATGGAATAAAGTACTTTTTCTTTGATAATTTTAGATATGCTTTACAATTTTTTTGAAAAGCGAAATAAAACAAAATTGTCTTTTTATACGAAATCCTCCTGTAAAAAACACCTCTTTAAAAAAAAAAATTTAAATAAACATGAAATTAAGAAGTCATTAAGCAGAAATTTCGAACATGCAGTAATTTTATTAGTATTTTGTTGTAGTGTAAACTAACTTTATGTAACAAAATTGTGAAATATGTAGACAAACTTGACAAAGAGATTTAAATCAAATATAAAGGTTTCAAAAGTAAATTTTAATTTTGTATACATTGTCTCAATATTTAAATACTACTTAAAATACCTCAGATAACATGTAATTTTTAATAAACACGAAATAACACCGAAAAGGGAGATTTAAAAAACTAAATTTAACCATAAATAAAACCATTCTTACAAGGTTCTGCCCATGAGTAAAGATAAAATTTACTATGAAAAAGTTGGATAAGTAAATTAGAAGAACAATAATTGAGAATAGGTCAAAATATTTGCAATGTTTAAGAATATTCCATAAAGAAATTTCTTAGCATAAATGTGTGAACATTGCAGTCCATAGAAATATGTAAATATTGTAAATAAAGGTAGTTATGAGTACAACAATGTACAATTAATAGTCTAAAACAAACAAATTCTGCATTAGGGAAAATAATTATAAATTATACTCAAAGAAATAAGTACTGTAACTAGATATTTGTGCATTTAAAAACACTACCTTGCTTGGTAATTGTTTGCACACTTAAATTGCTATGTACTGTACAGCATGGTGCCAGTATCATAATATTATAGTGATTTAAATTATATAAACAGTGAAAGAAGTTAAGCATGATTATTATCTGCCATCTTAGAAATAGATTCAGGCCTATGTCAATGAATTTGACTAAATGTAGCTACAATATGTTAATGCCTAACCTTTGAGCAGAGCTAAGTATTTTCAAAGAACTAATTGTATTAAAAAAAACTGTTGATAACATTAAAACTAAGGCTTTCTTTAAGGAAAGGATTTGTGTGGACAAATTACTGCAGCTTATGAAGAGGAGTACAACTATTCTTTTCTGTAACAGTTGATTTTGGTAATTTTTATATAATGTATTTTGAACTAGAGGTGTGTGAAGTCCATTTTTTAATAGTTTTTTATGCTTTAAAAATATAATAATTTGGTTATTTATATAACTTTATGCAATAAAATCTTGGAAAATGCTTTATTGTACTATTGTTTGTAATATTTAGTTTTATTTTGATAAACCAAGTTAATTTCACAACTTAAAATTCAATTACCTCAGATTTTTTCCATATAAATATTTTTTGTAATGTATATAATAGCTCAGAAAGGCAACAATTGACCATTATTGGTGAAGATTTGTAATTTTCGAAGCCTGGATTTTTTTGAAGGAAGTTGAAGATGATATATTATATAAAATAGATGCTTACCCAAAACATTCCAAACAGACACACAAAAATATGTTTCTTAGATTAGGGAAATAATTAAGTAACATATTATATTATCTTTTAGAGAATAAATATATTTGTATGTTGATGTTGTTGTTATAGTTGTGTTAATTGTTGTGGAAAACCATTTTCATTATTTTTGTAAGAAATGCACCAGTGAATCTAAAAATCAAAAGACATTTTGTCATAATAGATCATCACAAAGTAAATGTACAGACTAGCTAATTTTTGTGTAAGGTGTTTTAACCACAAATTAAGTAGGTATGGATTTGTTTTTAAAAATCTTTATTTGAGTCAGTTCAATATTATAAATGTTGTAACTTTAAAATTGCTTTTGGAATCAAAAAGATTTGTATTAATATTTAAAACATATATTACTCTAGTTTTGCTGCAACATTTTCTACTTTGTATTTTTTTAATTGGGTAAAGAAGAATATTTATTAACAATGAAATCATATGTTCAATTTTGGCTCCCTACTATAGCCAATCAATAATAGTGTATCCACACACCTTTCTTACAATGAAAAACGTTTCATAGCTTTATATTAGTTAGCAAGACACTTTGACCGACTTTGTTAAGATGAGTTAAAGATATCTACCTACGCTTTTGTATTTTTCATACACTGTACATTTAAAATAATTGAGTACGGTACATAACGTAGACAAAAGAGTTTAAATGTTGGGTATATTTATTGTTGTATTAAATATAGGCAACTATTTCTGTACACAGTAGACTTCTCGTATATTAGCTTCCAAGAGAAATAGTAGTATATATAGCCTTTATTGTCAATATTGTGGATTAATACAAAATAATTTATTCTAATCAATCCCCTTTGAAAATATCTATTTTTATTCAAATCGTTATGAAAAACTATAGTAAATATTTGATGACCATACTTTTTGAGATTTTGCATTACTAATAAGTCAAAATTATGGTAATCACTTTATAGGACATATTTTTAATAGTTACATGAACCATACACATATTATTACACCAAACAAATTGAAAACTATATAATGACATTGGCAATTATATTAATTTGAATATAATTATCAATATAATTGTATATTTACTGTAAATAACAGAATTATAGCTGCAATTTACAAGACCAAAGAAATCAACCAACTATACATAACTACACAAAATAAAAACAATAAATTAAAAGTTATATTATTGGAATACATAAAATATTATTAAAGTTACATAACAAGGTGTTTTAAGAAACACATTTAAAATAATATTCAGAACAATATAAAATATGTAGTTGCCAATGAAATAATAGGAATGGAAACATTTACTAGATTTGACCAATTAGGATAGCTAGTTGTATACTAACTAGTCAATGAAATATTAATAATAATAATATTCTTGCAAGTACTCTGTACTTCAAATTGCTCACCTTGCCCCTAGCTTATATAGAACAGTGCATTGCTTAAAGTAATTTCTAGGTAATGCCACCTTTTAAAGATTTACTTTTTAGAAAACATTCTAATTTGATCTTTCAGATGGAGTGAATACTATATATAATAGGGTTGAGACTTAGATATTATTGTAATTTAATTAATACAAATATTAATTAAATGGGTTAGTTAACCTTTAAAATATTGTATATAAACCACATTATAATTTGCCCTTATAAGAAGTTGGCATAATTTGGTAATTGTTGTTTACATTGGCAGCGTTGTTGTGATATGAGTCAAATACATACAAAATATCACCACGACATAACAACTATGAACTGACAAGCATTCACAGTGGAAGTCAGAGTCAAAACACCTTAACAATACAAACAGTTTAAAAATAAGTTAAAATAAAGGACCATTTAAAATACCAAGTTAAAATATATTACACCATATTTGAAGAGTTGGTTGGTTTAAAATGTTTTTGAGACCAAGTAATTTACATAAAAGTTGGATTTGAGTTTTTAATATTATCTAAGTCTTATCTGTGGTTTTTTTTAACCCCTGTGCTCCTTCCAGTTTTCCAGTGTGAGCTGGAGTTTACCGGAACTTCATCAACCCGAATAAAGATAAAGCATCAATATTCAAACAAACATACTTACATCGTTATGTGCAGAAATAGAGCAGGACATCTTTTAAACCTCATCGGTCCTGCTCTACCCTCCAGCATGGAAAAAGACCCGTTCGAGCCGTAGTTGAGAAGTTTAGAACCATATTATCCTTCTTTTTCCTATCCATATATCTTTCCAAATTGTTACAGTTTCATAATATATATTTTTTTAAATCACTTCACGCCTAACATATGCTTACCTCGGGATTTCAACTACACATCCTATTAGGTTTCCAGCACTGCAAGTTCTATTTCACCTGATTATATGATTAACCTTACTAAGGCAATCAACATCTATAGGTCGTTACAACATGTCATATTTCTGCACATAACGATGTAAGTATGTTTGTTTGAATATTGATGCTTTATCTTTATTCGGGTTGATGAAGTTCCGGTAAACTCCAGCTCACACTGGAAAACTGGAAGGAGCACAGGGGTTAAAAAAAACCCACAGATAAGACTTAGATAATATAAAAAACTCAAATCCAACTTTTATGCAAATTACTTGGTCTCAAAAACATTTTAAACCAACCAACTCTTCAAATATGGTGTAATACATCTCAACTTGGTATTTTAAATGGTCCTTTATTTTAATTTATTTTTAAACTGTTTGTATTGTTAAGGTGTTTTGACTCTGACTTCTACTGTGAATGCTTGTCAGTTCATAGTTGTTATGTCGTGGTGATATTTTGTATGTATTTGACTCATATCATAACACTGCCATTGTAAACAACTATTACCAAACTATGCCAACTTCTTATAAGGGCAAATTATATTGTGGTTTATATACAATATTTTAAAGGCTAGCTAACCCATTTAATTCATATTTGCATTAATTAAATTACAATAATATCTAAGTCTCAACCTTATTATTGTAAAGCTTTATAAAGAATTTACCCAACACAATATTGTATTAAACAAGCATAACTATAGACTACACATATATAATAAAATCAAATTAGACAGCAATGAATTACATACTTACTCTATGCCATTAGAATCTCAAAAGTTCATTGACACACTTAAAAAGTATGCCAGGTGTCCCTATCTTGAGCCAGTTCTATCCGCTACACCTCATAACACCCCATCTCTTTCAGAGCCATTCTAGTGTCATCCTTCCATCTGTGTCTAGGTCTTCCCAATCTCTTCCCATTGGGTTTACCAGTGAATACCCTGAACAGGGTTCTAGATTATACTGTTCGCGCTGCACTCCCTGCCTAATGTAAACTACAAGAATTGATTACCGTAACAATGTCTGGTGATGAATACAGAATATGCAACTCATCATTATGTAACATAACAATTTCAAATTTTATTTTGCCCCCATTAGTGGGCACATGGATTAAATGTATTATTATTACTAGCACCATGTTTTACTACTATCCGTTCAGGTTGTACGCACTTACGCTAATGTGTAATGGTAGGGTGATTGTGGGATGAAATGGAGGACCTACAGTTTAACATGGGATCCGAACCACGGAGGAGGTCTGACATTCCAAACAATCACAATTTGTGATTAATACAAGTCTTGTCAGAGGTGAAGGAAGAGTTTGGCAATCAGTTAAATCTGTGCCGGTATCGAGGATTGATGGAATAAATGCAAAAATAGTCTAGTCTGATTTGTCAATGCCAGAGAAGACAGTGTTTGAATCCTAGCCAGATGCACACCAAGGGTGTTTTTTTCTTCAATGATTTTCCACTCGCCATAAACAAAAATAAGGAAATATTTCTCTTAAATTCTACCTACCTTGTCCCTGCCCCATTAGTTCAGTTAAATGCAGATATCCCTGACAGTTAGCAAGACATGGAGCAAAAAGTAATAATTTTAAAATAAATAATAAATATAATTTCTTATAAGGATTTGTTTTATGTGTTTGGTAGAGTTTAACCAGTAAGTAGCCAAAGAAACAAATGTATGTTTATAGATTTATAATATATTTTGTAATATATTGGTGGCTTTAAATATGTTTTAATTAGGTAACACTACCTATATATATTAGGAATTAATAATACAGAATGCTGTGCCTAAGAACACAAATAAAAATAGTCCATATTAGTAGGAGCTTTAAAACTATAAATCAATAGTTCAGTGCAACAATATTACAACTTAAATAATGTCATCTTTTAGATATTAATTTAAAATTTACTAATATATATTATATATTACAAAAGTTAAAGTTAAAATGTATCTTTATTCAAAGTTTTATTTAAATGATCCAAATAGTTGGGTTAGCGCATACAATTCCATTTTTTACAAACCGTTTACTGAAAAGTTCATGATTTTGCACAAAGGTATCAAAATATAATTTTTATTTAGTTTTAAAAAGATATTTTGGTTGTATATTTAGTGTGTATGACAACTGTGTGCTTTAAATGAACTATTATGTATTAATAACAATCAATCATCCGCTTCAGTGGCCGTGTGGTCTAACATGCCACTCACAGTAGACTAGACTGACAATGACAGGGAGATTGAGGTTCACATCTTAGTTAGGTATATTGAAGGTGATTTTTCCAAAATGGTTTTTCACTCTTCCTCCACACAAATTCAGGTACACTTCCTATTAATTTAAACTTCCAAATCCCTAAAATCATGAATCTAATTAGTACATAAGAATATAACCCAAATGGGTATAAAGGTGTGGTAGGTACTAAAAAAATCTAGTGTAGAAAGCATAGGCCTCTATATATTTATAATTTGGTTCTAAAGATTACAGTGCATGTCATATTTAACTTCCAGCCCTTACTTAGGAATGGCAAGTAAAAACACTGTGCTCCCCAACACACGTAAAAAGATGTTGAATATTTTGCACTAACATGACTTTTTAAAAAATATATTATTTAATTCTTAAAATATTTTGTATAAAACTCTCTTAGAGAAAGTTACTATACCCATATTTGTATAACTATACTAAAGAAGGTATTTAAAAATATGAAATGTATTTACTTGGAAATAATTTGCCAAAGTGATTTTCTATAATTTTTTTAAGGTGAATTATAGTGTATTTACTCCTAATAATTATTTTTGTTCCTATTTCATTAATTTAAGTAATTAATATTTATTTAAGTTAAACATTATAGTAAAATAAATTTCCTATCACTCATACAGTATAGCCAATAACCCTGATTGTCTTTCTGTTTTGCAAAAAAGAGTTGCCTCACAGTACTTTTTTTAAGGTATTTTACTATCTGGACTAAATATTATCTGTTGATGGATAATATATAGCCGGCTAGTTCATGTGCGGGCTTACTTGGTTTAAAAAATATATATTTTTATCAGTATCTATCATGTGATTAAAAATTAATTTAAAATATATTGGTCTAGTTTTGTACAATGATGCAATTCTACACTAATTATTTATTGACACTAAGTGATGAGGTTGTGTTTTATGGTTTCAAAAAGTAATTTACTATATGTTATGATGTGGTTAAATACTAAATTTAATGAGTTTATAAACATTATTATTTTATCAATGTTTATTGTTATGAATTAAGGTAGTATTTCATTTACTATGCTTTATAAGCAACATTCTAAGTCTGAGACATTCTTAATTTCTTTTAGTAGTTTACAATCAAAGTTTGATATCCATAACTAATGTGTAGTAGTGAAGAAAATATCTACAATATCAATTTTTAAGAATGTAACTTAACTCATTCTAGTCAACACTTTGTATAATTAATGACAGTAACATCAAATATAAGCCAGCCTGAATAGGGACCAAGAATATATTAACATAGTTGACAAGGTTAACCAAGTTTTTAAATATAAATACTTGATTGTTACTAAGATACTTTGTAATATTGTCAAAAATAATGTCTACCAAAAATCAAATATATTATAATTTGTACTTAACTCATATCAATTTAACATATAAGAGTTTAGAACAATAATAAATTGTGCTGATTTAATTAACTTATAAAATTTACTGTTTAAACAATTAAGTTTTCGCTAAATAAAATTATTATGTTAAATTAAAAAAGTTTTAAGTGAAGATCCTCCCATCTAAATGTCATATTACCATTCATTTTCTATGTTTCCACCTTTCCTATGTCGTCTTCTAAGTATAATACAACTACTATTGATGAGTAATAGTTTGATAATTCAAACATTACTTATACAAAGTGTGTTAATTAGTCTTAAGCATTTCATAAATATGAAAACTTAACAACATTTGAATTACCATGTGATATAATATTCCAAGTCCCCAACATTTAATCTGATGACTAATAATACTTTTTAATGTTGTGTGATAAAATATAAATAGATCATTCATATAAGAATTTTTAGATGCTGCACATGACAATTTAACTTAAAATACAAATAAATGATAAGATTATCATAATTAGTTGCACATCAATTAATTTGTCTATGATTTTTCAACTAAATTATTCTAGTGATTATCTCCTTGATATTGTTCATTTTAAGATTAATTATTTTGTTTTTTAATTAAAGTTTGAAGTTAGTCTTAATTTAAAGTCCAGGCTACCCGCTTTGGTGGCCGCATAGTCCAACGAACTAATCTCGCGGTGGACTAGACTGCTGAAGACGGGAAATCGAGGCTTGATCCTGGTCGGGTGCACCGAGGATGGTTTTTCCTAAATGGTTTTCCACTCTTCCTCCACGCAAATTTGGGTGAATTTTTTCTAAATTAAGTCTTACTAATCCCTAACTCATTATTGTAATTAGTACATAGGCATATAGCCTGACATAGTGTTAAAAAATATTCAAGTTTCATTCCTGAAATTGTACATATTTAAAATGTACTCATAAAAAGGTTTTTCACTAAGAAAACAAAATGAAACGCTTTAGATTAATTTACAAAGAGTTTAATTCCCAATGTATACTACCCAAGAAAATGCAATATTTTGTGATTTTTATCAGCATTACAATGAAATAAATATCCCAAAAAGTATTTGACAGAACAAAATACTTTTTTTCTCATTAAAATTGAAGTTAGATTATTTTCTAACAATTTCTATAAAATATAAATCTGTTTTGTTGTTTAAAATTGTAGGCCTAATCATAGGGTTTAATTTACTTTTCTTAAATTCATAATCTAAATTGGGATAACTAGCTCATTGATATGGTAAAATAAATTTACATATTATTAACTTTTGACTGATTTAATGTGCCCTTCTCAAACTGAAGTAAGAGAAATAAATATAACAATTTGTGAGGTAAACAAAATTAAATCACCAGATTTCAGTTATAGCTCTTGTTCTGGGATCATGCTAAGCATAACGTTCACATAGCATAAGGTTCATTTGACTTTCCTGTAATATTCACTTAAGGTGTGGATTTAGGGAATGAGAGTTATGGGCAGTATTTTTGCAGTTTTTATATGAACATTTTTTTTGGCCAAAATAGGTCAAATATTGGTCCAGTAGAAATATAGTTTCTTCAAACGGTTATATCAACAACAGCTGTTATTGAATATCTGTCATGAACATAAAGTTCGTTCACGGTAGGAGTTTACCTGTGAAAGGACTTTTTTCCCTACCAGAACTCTATTATATAGTAGGATATTGGTAAGAAAAAAGACCTTTCAGAGGTAAACTCCTACCGTGAATGAAGTATAGCTGCATTAGTTGACAAACTTTTTAAATGTTGAAAAAAGTTATTAATTTCCAGGACATTCTTGACAGATATTCAATATATATGTTAGGGGTGTGTGAAGTTTATTTTTTCAATTCAAAGCAAACTTGAATTAAATAAACTTAATAGTTTCGAACCCAAATCAAAGTTTGAATATTTTTTGTTAGTTAATTTATGATTGAAAAAATTTAAAACTGTGCCTATTTGTAAAATAATTTCCTCTAAAATTACTTGGAAATTTTTTTACCACACAATTGTTTGTAATATTTTATTTTGTGTAAATAAAATTACTACCACAACTTACAATTCAATTATTTCGGATCTTTTCCATATGAATATTAATTTGTAATGTATATAACAACTTAGAATGACAATAACTGATCATAGATTGAATATTTTAACTGTCAATATTTTTATTGGAAAAGCTTCGTAATTGTCATAGCACTGTCAATATTTTTATTGACAAAGCTTAGTAAATGTCGAACCCGGATATGTTTTCAAAGCGAAGTAGAAGCTGATATTTATTTTGAAGCCAAGTCAAAGTTTTGTAGCTTAGTACACCTCTAATATATATAAAAAAAATATTTAACATGATCAATTGCAATCAGATTTTTTTTTGCTCACTTATATAAAAATAAATGTTGTTTTCACTAGATCCTGGACTACTACTTGGCATGCACATGAAAACATCACTGGATGTACTCACAAAGAACAAATGTGTAAACATCACAAATATCCAAAGAATTACAGTTAATGTAAGGAGTGATAGTCCCGTCACTTTATATTTTTTGGTTAATTTTTTATCCACATCAAAGGTTGCATGGTCTAAAGCAGCGATTCTTAACCGAGGGGCCACGAAAGGTTTTTGGGGGGGCCTCAAAAAGATAATTTAAAATGTTTTTTGCTTATAACTGAAGTCTATTATCTTAAATTTTACATTTTAGAAGAAAGAATTTGATGATAGTAAGCATGTAAGTACAGTAGACTCTCAATTTTCTGCGGTAATGGAGGGGAGGGGAAGCAAATATAATATAAATCATGGATAGTACAAATAATTCCCATCTGTTTACCATCGTCCTTCAAAATTTTCTGCCCTTTGTTTCTACTTATTTATGTGAAAAGGGATTTTCCACAATGGTAAATAATAAAACGAAGCAGCAAAATCAACTCCTGCATGTAAATAGTATTTAGTAATACAAATTAAACAAGAATAGACAAGTTAATGGAAAGAGTTTAACAGCAGAGGTCCTATTAAATATTTACATTTAGTTAATAATAAATCTTAATGAATGTATGTTATTAAAAACTGGGGGACCGCAAAAATATTTTAACATATTTAGGGGGCCATGAGTAATAAAAGATTAAGAACCACTGGTCCAAAGGTTCACTCTCGAAATATATTCAATTGGTCAGGGCTTGAATCCTGGTAGAATGTATGAAAGGGGTTTTGCTTGAATAGTTTTTCACTCTTCCTCCAAACAATGGCAGTAAATTTTTTATTTAATTCTACCTTTGCCATCCTTAACCCATTATTATAAGTATACAGATAATCTGGATGAGTAGTAAGACATGATTGATGCATAAAAAAAACATTGTTTTGATATTCCTATGGACCAAGAAAAAAGGATCACAAATATTAAATAAAGTCTAAAAAAAATTACTGATGACAATTTCAGAAAAAGAAACAGACGTTTTAATTATACTGTATTTCTGTGATAATTCCCTCCAATCAAGGTAAAACATACCATGTCATCATAAAATACATGTTGTGTTAAAAAATGTGTATCATTTATGTTGTCTGGGGAAAGTACATACAGCTTCAATCAATACTTATATTAGTGTGTAGCTAAAAACTAGTTTGTGTAAAAATCTTACTATATTCAACAATATTATCCAAATAAACTATAAATATTTAAATATGATCTAACTGGATTAATATTAGGTATTTTCAAGTTATATAGTGTATTTTTAAATTGTGTTATTCTGTTGGTACTACATTAAAAATGTGTTGTTGATTTTTTAATGAAATATATCAACACAGAACCATTTGAATTAAAGTATTTATTTAAACAATTATATTATACACTACTAATGTAGTAATTTTTATAATATTTTTGGTGCAAATATAAATTGTTGACCGAAATAAAATATATCAATATATGTAGGTACAGATTTGTTCTATAATATGTTTTATAATTTAAATAATAACATGTTAAAACCTAGTAGTATTGTAACCAAGTTGTAGATAGTAGGCCTTACTATATATAATGTTGCTCTATTTTAGTGTTAATTAAGTACTGTTTATATTTTAATGTTAAAAATGTAAATCACTGTTAAAATATGTTGTGTATATCAGTGGTGTGGTTTATGAACCAAATGAAAGAAAATTTCCAGTGATAGTTATTGAGATCATTCTGGAAATAATAGGGTAGCGCCTATACATAATAGGATTAACTTACTACCTACATTAATGCTTAAATGTTTGTAGAAAATTAAAATAATAACTAAGTGCTAATATTATTTGTCAGAATCCAATTGTGCATCCAGTTATGTGGAAATTATTATTGATCTGCAATCTGGTTTTTAAATTCATCCTATAATTACGTTGGGCTAAGCACTGTAATAAGTATATCAGTGATGGTTGGTGGTCTCAGGAGTAAGGTCAAATGTTAAAATGTTCCAAGGCTTGTTTTAATTCGGTTTTAACTAATTTCTAGTTTAAATAGTTTTAGTCATACAAAATGGATAATATAAGCACTATAGTATATAATGATGAATATGATATATATTGTAAGTCAAAATAAACTATTAATCATTAATGGGTGGTGATGGTACAAAGGTTTGAACAATCTCACTTTTCACAACAAAGTCTTGATTTCTTGAAAACAATTTCACAAATAATTTTTAACCACACATGTGTTGAAAATAATTTATTTATGTTCAGTTAAAACAAGTATGGCACAGGGGATAAAATAACAAAACATGAACTTAAATAGTATAAATTACGAGCCGTTATAGTAGTTCTTGACATACAACTGGCTTAAAACTGACACTTTTCATGTGTCAACCCTCAACATAGACTGAGAGCACTCAGTATATATTTTATGTTTTCTTTCACTGACTGAAATACACAGTGGTGAAGTTCAAATTTTGATCATTTGTCTTTATATAAAACCTCGCCCGGTTTTCCTTTTTTTCTATTCTCTCACACCATTTGAGTTTGGGCTGGCTTGTTCCTTCCAGATGCTGGGCTCTCGCTGCATGCACAACCCTGCAGTTGCAATTGAATAGTGCAAATCTCAAACAAAGCTGCTGCCAAAATAAATTAGGTTGTCCATTAAAAAAAAATGTATCCCTCTAAGCGGTTTTAAATGAATGAAGTTAAGTAGGCAGTGCTTTCAATGCTTACCAACCACACCTGATATAAAATAAAAATCTTGACTTCTTTGTTTTCTCAAATCCAAGGTATTGAGAATTTGAAGGTCTACTTCATAGTTCAATAGAAATATAATAATGTTTTCTTAATGGATAAATCTTTGTGTTAAGAAATATTAACAAATTTTTATTTGCTTAGTGGAAAAATGTGCACCTTAAAAATATCTCAACAATGCTGAGTTTGATATTAAAGTACCCTAGTATTGTTGGGTCATTACTCAGGGCTGCGTCTGGAGGGTAGGGGGGCAAAGGGGGCAACTGTCCTGGACCTCATATTCCAGGGGGCCACATTTCTTCCAAAAATTATTAAATTCAATCACAGTTATTATTCTAAATTTCACATCAAATAATGTACAGATAATTAACAGCAATGAGTATTTGTTTAGTGATAGGATTCCATTCCAGATTCTTGAAAACCCTAACTTTATAAATTTAAGATTTACATTATTCGAGTAATGTGCTGCAGTACAGTAGAATACGCCACCATTGTGCTACCGCTGTCGGTCCTCAGAAAACTAAGAGAGAGGAATTTACTTATGTAACTTAATTTGTTTGCATTTAATGAAGTACAATCATATAATGGGTTAATCAATATTCAATAAAATATGAGAAATTATTAAGTACTTAACATAAGTACCGAGTACGTATCAATATATTATAATCGCTTAATGCTAAAACTGAAAAACTGCTGTACAAAAAGGGGCCTCACATTTTCTTAAAACAGCCCTGTCATTACTACACCACTGGTGTAGATATTATTTTATGCTTTTGTAGATAAATTGTTTAAAGCTATGTTGTCAGTGATGTTCTATTTTACTTGAAAACCACTTTCAATCAGAAAAAAAAATTATCTGGCATTTCTTAGGGACCATCACAGACTTATAGTTTGTTTAGCTATTCGCAAAACTAGCATCTTGAGATGGGAAGTTAAAACATGTGTTAATGTGCATCTTTTTAGTTTTTACATGTAAATGCATATTTGACACACATGTACACAATGAACCAAATAAATTAAACATAGATTTAAAGTAAATAATACACATATAATGTATTGTTATATTTAAAAATATGTTCTAAACCAGGCTATGTTTTTTTTGTTTTTTTAATTGCATCGAGTTATTCACATATTTACACTATAAGAATAGGGATGAGGAAGGAACAATTAAAGGAAATGTACTTGCATTTGAATGGAGAATGGGAATCAACTTAAGAAAACTCACCCTCGGTTAGGAATCAAACTTCAACCAACCCCCCCC